>JANCRA010000036.1:7823017-8105517 GCA_024362935.1 Setophaga petechia
TCCCTGATGATCTACAAAAACTGTGTTTTCTGGCTGTTGGCAGCAGGGTCATGGAAAGTGACCCTCTCCCTGGCTTTGGGACTGTACAGCTTCCCATTCCTGGGGTAGAAGTTGTATATTCTGTCTCTTCTATCGCATTTTGCTCCATTTCGAGCTGCGGGGTGTCACGATCTGCACAGTCCCAGCTTTGCCTGCCCCAGTGGAGATTTTGGAGCCAGGCACACACGGGATGTGCACCACGCTGAGCTGCCTCTGGAATCCCAGGAACTCAGGCGCACATGCGGGGAGTGAAGTGTGCAAGGGCACACGACAAGAGGGCACACAACAAACACACAGCACGTACAGGACACACACACAGAGCCAGCCAGCGGCTCCTGGGACAGATCCACCTTTCAACTGGCTCTGCCCCACTCATGGGGCACCTTGGGCAGAGCCCCAAACCTTTACCACACCTTCACACACACAACCCAACCACACACAGCCTGCCCAAGCCTTTGCCCTGCAGGAACCAGCACAGGGGCACGGGCACTCTCCAGCTGCACTCTGCAGTTTTCCTAAGCCAGTGGCACAGAGATGACCTGGAGAGGCATTGGGAAGATACATTTCCCTTGGGTACGGGAAAGAGGAATGAAGCAGATGTCTTTTCTTTTGGGTATGGTTTGGATCTTACCCTTCAGCCCAGGATCACAGAAGTTCTCCTGTGTCAGTGCTGATACACCTCGATAATGGAGGATTGGTCCTGGGGGCAGGAGATATTTTTACATGCTCATCCAATCTTTAAAGCCTGTTTCCTGTAACAAACCCACTTATTCATATTATTCTGTTTTCCACCTTGCTTCTCCCAAGATATTTTTTAAACCTTGCTTACACTTAAAACTCTTACAGCTCTTAATATCCTTAAAAACGTGGTGTAGGTAAGAGGTGGTCTTATAAACTGCTGGTGATCTTACTGAATCTTTTGGTTTATAGTTAAAAATTTTTCATGCACTGTTCATGCAGGCACGTCTTTGTTTCCTTGGCATGAATGTTGTAGTGAGGGACAACTCAGAATTGTTTGTGCTCATGGCATGAGCTGGTTTTATGTGGCTACCAACATGACCCAAATTTTGTTAACTTAAACAAAACTAAAAGAATAACTGGGGGAAAAAACACCCAAAATAAAAAATTGCAGTAATTTCTATTTTTCCTGACAAATGTAGATTAGTTTTAGAGTTTTGAATATTTAGCTGCTGATGTTAATGACTGGGTCATGTGAGGATAATTTGGAGAACATTTTAAATTGCTTATAAACCTTTTGGAACTGAAAATGGGATTAAACAGTACTGACAAAATCTGTACTGATAACTACGTGCTTACATTTGCTACATGATAAGGGGAAAAAAGCTAAGGAGAGACAGATTCTAATGTCTTTATTTCATAATGTACTCTAAACTTGCCAGAATTTCAGCACAGGGCAGAAAATACACTATAAACTGGAGGATCCCACAAACAGCACCTGTAGATATAAATAATAGACTAATAAAAAGCATAGCATGCTATTAATATTTTATATAAGATCAATCTGTTGACATTCAGGTATGCTTATACTTAATAATGTACACAAGTACACAAATGTCTACATCCTGAAAAACAAAATAAACAGCACTTCTGCAGTGTTGTCACCAGTGTATTATGTTGTTTTCTTACATAGTTGTGTGACATTTACAGGTGAATGTCTTGGAAAAAGGGACTATGTTGTATTCAATGAATATAAAACACTCATCATACTGTGGCTGTTACAATTAACAAATAAAAGATGGTCTTGCAGAGTGTAAGGATGTACAAAGAAAATGCATTTAAAGTGTAAAAATCATCTAGTGACATTGACAGACATTTGTCTCTGTCATTCCTGAAAAAACAAAAACATTGCTTATGAAAAATATAAAAAATATTCAATATTGATTTTATTAATGAAAGGATGCACAACTATTTTACTCTGATGGTGTAAGGGAGCCTTGCACTTCAGCAGGTGCCCGAGTAACTAAATCAGAATAAACCACCACTCTCCAGCCACCCTATTGTTTTCCTCATCTGTACAAAGGGAACCTGCAACCAAAACAGAGCCAGCTCCCTCACCACGTGTTTTATTGGGATTTTCATTGTGCTGACAAGATGGGTGGGTTAGAGCAGGGCTCTGTTCTCCTTGCTGTCATCTGCACAGCCCATCATCACTTGTGCTGGCATTTTGTACCCACGTGTGCTATTTGATGTGGAGATAGGGATGAGAGAGGGAAAATGCTCTCCCCATGTTTGCTCTGAATACCTTTTCCGGTACCACATAGCCTAACTTTTGTTTGTTCTAGGCTTGGGAAACAAAGCAAAAGCACAGTTCTCATGAAGGGGGACACTATGTGGAACATGAACCAGTCAGTCAGAAGGAAAAGGATTGGGCCCCCAAAGTAAACTAATAAAAACAAACTTAGCTTTTTTGTCATTCCCCTCTCTCAGAACACTTGAAAATAATCATAGATTGGAATCATGGAATATTTTGTGTTGGAAGAGACTTTTAAAGGTCATCTTGTCCAATTCTGAGCAATGAGCAGGAACATCTTTAACTACATCAGGTTATATAAATTCTCTTGAGGTGATTTGGGGGTTCAGTACACAGCAGTTTTGGGCCCTTGATCTCTCATCCAGATGAGACCAGCTGCACAAAGCATCTCTCTTTCCCATCCATTATTATCTTGTGTTTATTGCAAAAACAAATTGTATTTATTGAAATCAACATGAAGATGACAGATTAAAGATGAAAACTCTGTCATGAATAAAGAGGTAATGGAATAGAGTTGGATGAGAGAGAAGCCATAAAAAAGGGATTGAGTGCCTGAAATCTTCCCTCCTTTCTTTTTTTCCCCCTAATCTATCAGTTGCAATATAAATTATAATTCTCCTTTTGCCTAAATCTTGTCCTGCCTCTGTTTCCAGACTTCTGGCTCTAAGAGCACCACCATCACCATTTACAGTCATCTCCAAAGTAGAACCTTATGGCAACAGATGAAGTCAGATCAGACCGTGTTCTCACTTCCCTATGGGAATAAACAGTTGTCCTAAAAAGAGTCTTTTTAACACTCACAGGCCCATTTCACCTGGTACTCAGAGCACAAAATTGCTGAGGCAATCAGCTGGATGATCCCACCCGTTATCTCACTGCCTGCCTGCTCTCCTTTTCCATTTTCTGGCTTTGCTGTAGGATGAATGCCATGGATAACAAGCCAGGGTGCAAGGACCACAGCTTTCTCTTCTTTAGGCACACTTTTGTGTGACAAAAACAAATTTGTGGGCAGATTTCTTTGTTGTTCCTGCATGTGGGGTTCTTAATTTGATGAGCTGTGGGGGTCTTATGTGTCCTGGCAGCAGAAGCCAGACTGTAAAGATTTCCAAAGCCAGCAAAATCTACTGAGAGTAATAGGGATCTCCAGGCTGAATCACTAGACTCACAAAAAACATTATTTCCACTCTGGTTTTGAGGCATTATTTCTGCTTCTTCTGCTGCTATCCTAGCATCCCACCTCCCAAGTACTCTGTTATGACAAGATTGGCTCAACAATTAAGCAGGGATTGACTTTTCCAGCAGCACCTACAGTGGCATTGTGTTGACAGGAAAAAAAGCTTGTTGTTGGCACTGCTGTTTAGTTCACCTTAAAACATATCTTGTGGTCTTCATGTTAAGCTGCTTTGCAAAATCACTGTCACACACAGTCAGAAGAGAGGAAGGAATACTCTGAAGCTTATGTTTGACAAGTAACCTAATCCTTCATCTTCCCGTGTGGTGGTTGCCCTTCTCCTTTCTCCTCTCTTTCCATTAGACCTCTATGCCTTTTTCTGTTTGCCACAGAAAGGTGGTAAACATCCTGGTAAACCAGGATGAGGTCCTGGTGCAAAGGCCAGGACTTCATCCATCTCCTCTCCAAGGTCGTGTTTTTGGCAGGAAATTCATGCCTTCAAAAATGCACACAGCTTGTGACAAAGATATATCTTCATCTAGAAAGCACCACACTGCTCTCTGTTGCTGTGTCAATGAATAATTAATAGAGTGAAATAATTATATGCAATAGATTTTACCTTCTTGTAATTTGCAACTTGTTCCCCATGTTTCTGGAAAGCAAATGATCTAAACTTGCTGAGTTCTTTTACTTTTAACCCGTACCTGGCTCACCTGGAATTGACTTGCTTTAGATCATGTTGCTTGGGCATGATACTTTAAAATATTTCAGGCTATAAGCAACTTTCTACTAAATAGTAATAAGAAATGTTCCAGTAAATTCTGGTTAGGGTAGGAGCAGCTGCAGAGTAACAGGTTTTTGGATTAAAGGAACAATTATTTATCTGGCATAAAGGGCGCACATACTGGCTTAACCTGGCAAGGAGATGAACTTTAATATGACACTGATTTCTGTACAGTCTCACTCGTTATAAAATCTAGAGACTCATTGAAGTAAATAAATATGTAGACAGTGCTACTGTTTTCTTGACACGTATATATATATATACACGTGTGTATGTGCATTGTGGCAGATGCCAAACAAACAGATCTACTCAGCGTTAGCGCTCTTCACAAATGTACCTGACAGACCAGAAGTTGGAAAACGTTGCTTGAAAATATTTACAGGTTTCTGGGGAAAAAGAAAAAAAAAAGAAAATCTACCAAAGAAAACCCAAACACACCAAAACAACACAGACCCAAAATTATTTCAAGCGTGTGGCGCCAGATTTCTGTGTTTGAGCACACAAGCTCATTAATTGTAGCTTTGAGCTGTGTAAAAATGTGCATCAGTGCCCTTGATGTGCCCGTATTTTGGTGATGCATGAATTGTCTCTATATCCTGTCTAAGAAGTGGACACTAATATCTGCCCTGGAACATAATTAGAAGTCATAAAATACCCTGCTGTACTGAGTCAGGATCTCACCCATCTGGGATTGATACCAAGAGATGTTCTTTTCTGGTGTTGCTGTCAGCACAAATGTTTAAATATACCTTCAAGAGCTGAAATATTTGGAAAGAAATTCTGTTTGCCTTATGTAAGCAAGCAATAGTCTGCATTTAATGAAGGTTCATCCTTCAGTCTGTCTCTGTGAGAAGTGGAACAGAGTCACCTTAATTTTAAGAGGGCTGTATGTGTAAGTTGATAAAAGCGTAGGATCTTGCCTAAAGAGACCTTTTAATTGTAATTCTATTCTATTCTATTCTATTCTATTCTATTCTATTCTATTCTATTCTCATTATAGAATTTATGTTAGAAGCTAAAATTTTTAAGTGCAACAAAGTGAGCTTTTGTAGTTAAAAAAGATTACGATGTTCCCAGGAAAAAAGAAACTATTAGGTAATTTTAAAAGATACATTATGCCTCCTTTAAGTATGAGTGATGAACACAGATAAATTCTACTCTAAGAAGGTCTTCACATCACCATCCTCACATAAACCATCTGAACTCCTTCTAGTAGTGCATTGAATTTTATGATATTTTGTATCACTGTCATATGCAGCTCATTCTTCTTTTTCTTATCTTTCCCCCAGGGAATAATAGTGCATGCAATGGTAAGGTTTATTTCTTCCACAGAATTTTTTTGTTGTAGTCAGGTTGGAGAAGGCAGGTCAAAGACAAGTGTTTTGTGTTTGGTGATAAAATATGTGTTAGTCCTTAAGATTATTTCTTTTTTTTTCCCTGGGAATTTGTTCTACTCTCTTGGATGGATTGAAGAGAAAGTTTTCTCTCTTTCCCTCTCTCATACTAACTTTAAGTTAAAAGCTCAGTTTTGCCTGAGGAGTTATTGATCACAGTCTTGACTGAAAGATTTGGTGATCATTCAGCAGTTTTAGACCCAGGCCAAGTAATTGCCACTCTCAAGAAATAAACAATTGCAGGGCTAACCTGAGATAAACTGATGTAGCTCAATAGATTTCAATCGTTAATATCAGCTGAGGATTTGACCTAACTTTGGAAGGAATTTATGAGTTCAAAGGTGTGGAAAGCTGTTCTTGCTGCAAATCACTGCACATCCATGGTGTTCTTGCATCTTTGTAATCCTAGATACTGCTATGAGAGTTAAATTTAACATTTCTCATTAGAATCAGCGTCTCAATATTTTCACAAACTGTGGTTTTATTTTAAATTGTGAGTAAGGGCTCAATCTTATTTTTTTTATCTTACTAGATTGCAGAGACCTCAGTGATAATCAGGAATTTTTTCAGAGCATGAAATGAAATTATATCAAATAACCATAACAAGGTGTTTTGACTGTAAAGCTTATGAGATCTAATAATTCGCTGTTCCCACACTGAAATTCCAACACACGAATTTTTCTCAGAACAATAATGTTACAGAAAACCAAACCACACACACCCTAAGAAAAACCAAACCCAAACAAAACCAACCACAAGAGAACCACGGAATTTCTCTTAATGCTTGAGTTTGCCAAAACACAGAAGAGGAGCTTTTCCTCACTTTAGTATTTCCTTTTTTTGAAGGTGGCACCTGTGTTGTCAACCCCACTGACCTGTTCTGCTCTGTCCCTGGTCGCTTGTCCCTGCTCAGCTCCACTTCCAAGTACAAAGTGACCATTGCAGAGGTGAAGAGGCGCCTTTCACCACCAGAATGCCTCAACGCCTCCCTCCTCGGAGGTATTTTGAGAAGGTAAGTTGAAGGTGAGGATAACAAGTCCTAGATAATGCAGTAATTGCTGTAATTTTATTTATTTTCAACAGATAGGCTTTATTATTTTCCACTGCTTGGATAGTGGTTGCGTTTGAGATGAACAGAAGGGCATGGATCAGGAGGGAACACTGGGGAATTTTCAGAAAATTAGGAAGTTTACATTTTTCATCAAACTGGTTTTTTTTACCTCCTCTGTTCAGTTACTCATCAGATGTGGATAGATGTTGCTTTGACTTGTTTTGAGTTTAAAAAAAAGGAAGAGAAAATTCGATGTGTGGAAAATTTCACCAGACCTACAAATCTAAATTTGTGCTGGGAAACAATATCAAAGCAAATCATTTTACAATAGATACAGCCACCCCTCAACAAAAAAATAAAACACCAAGATGTAGAGATGCCTTTTTTCTTCCTTCCTCTGCACGTTTTTTTGAGCACAAAAAGACAGAATGAGCTGGTTTTACTTTTTTTCATTGTGAGATACTAGGGGAGAAGTGAATACTTAGATAAAGTTTTGCCTCTGACCCCTCACTGACCAGAGCAGATATCTGCAGAGAGCAGAAGCAGAAAGAAGGAAAGGGGCAGACTGTGCCTCACATTGCAAGAGGAAAACCAGGAGGCAACTGTAATTCAGCCAGGCATATCTAAGTCACGGTGTCCCTGAGGCGTCAGCTCGGATGGCATCAGCTGCTTGAACACCCTTTGATCAAAACTAGCTGGGAAGTCATGGGCTATTTCACTGCTGGCACTGAGGGCCACACTGATCCTCGTGCTTGTACTGAAAGTCATTTCAACCAGCCTGAGACATGCAGGCACTCCAGACCTGTCTTGACACATCTTGGAGAATAATGACTACAGACTGTAAATTGTTTTCAAGGCGTGAGTCCCACTCAACTGCCTCTATGGGCATTGGAATCCAAAATCTACATTCACCAAAAATTTCCCCTCTATTTGTTTCATCCTGAAGAAACCTTCAGCCAATTCTCATTTAAATACTCATGCTTCAGATTTCATCAATACAGTGCAAGCTATTATGGATTCAAGGGCATCGACTTAAGTGTGGGGGCTCACTTCTCTGCTCTGTTATTAAAATGCTTGAATGATCCCCACAGGTTTTTGACCCAGACTCAATATCTCCTCTCCCAAATTAACCCTGGGCATGGTTCAGAAGTTTGCAAAAGCCAGGGACTCCTCCCTGTCTGCAGTTTGGATGTGCTAATTCTGTTTTATGAATCAGAGAGAGCAATGGAAGTGATTTGGTCAGTTTGTAACTGAGGGTTTCACAGTTAGGGAACAGGCTCAAGCACTCTGTATTTGGCCAGGAAGGATGTAGGAAAACAAAATCTCATTGATTGTTTGCCTGAGACCTTGAAGGCCTGTTTCTGAATCCTGTCAGCAGTCACTGGTTACCTATTTTCCCAAATAGCTTGCTTTGGGAGTAAAGTGTTCTTCTGAATAAAGAAAAAAATATTTTTAGAAGATATTTCTGACAAACAATGTAGCCAAAGTTGTGGTATTTTTTAATGCATAAAAGCAGACATCCAAATGCTGATATTCTATGTTTAGCTTCTTCCTCTGTCTGAAGGAACTTGAACCTCAAAATATTTAGCTAATTATTTTTGCTACTCAGTAATTACTTTTTCTAAGCTGTGGGCCCCTCAATCTCGTTTCGGGTTAATTGTGTATTTCTTGTACAAAAAGCAAAGGTGTAGACTCTTGTCTAATTAAAGGACAGGTCATTCATTTGGGATGGGAGATATCAGTGTTCCAGTCACTGTTTTATTCATTGTTAAAGCATTTTAATATTGGTTATTTACTGTCAGATGACTGCTGCATCTGTTTGAAAGATACAGGTTAAAATTCCCTCAGGCTGAGGAAGAATTTGAACCTACATCTGCTGCATAAGTGGATTTGTCTGAAATGACTCAAACACTGCAGAAAAGTAGCTGGGACACACCAGGATCCATTTTGTGAGAACAATGGGATGTAGGTGTTTGGCATAGGGGTACAAATAACCAATGATGGCTGAGATTTTAGCTTCATCATTTCCTCTTGCCTTCTCACTTGTGAGTTTTGGGTTTTGTAGACAACATTTCTAAATACCCAGGTCTCTACATAAATTATGGAGGGATAGTTAGAGCTGCTTTCCACATAGACATCTACATTTAAATAGCTATCTGGCTTCCTTAACAGCCAGATAAACCAGATGAGTAAAGTTCACTCATTGTGGCTATCTGTTTAATCTAATTCTAAGGTCATGTTTCTGTCAAATTTGTCTTTGGAGCCTGGCTTGGCTAAATCAGGTGTAAGTGTTTGCACTGTCAGTATTTACATTTAGTCACTGTTACCCCAGGTGTAATGCCCAAATCAGGACACTGGGCTCCACGAGGTGGAAACTGCCTGAAGATCTGATGCCCCCATGACAGGCATTAAAACCTCTAACTCTGCCAAAGAGATGATGTTAAAGAATCGCCCAAAGAATCACTTAGAGCAAGCAGGAAATTAAGAATACAGCTCTGAAATATTTCCCATGGATGCCACTACTGCAGGGATTACCCCATGTATTTGTCAATGAAGTGTGCACAGTTTCTAGGCTCATATCAACATGAGGGAAAGGTGCAGAATAATGACAAATATCTCTCTTTCCTGCTGTTCTCTCATGACAGAGCAAAATCCAAGAACGGAGGACGCTGCTTGAGAGAAAAATTAGACAGACTTGGACTAAATTTGCCTGCAGGAAGAAGAAAAGCAGCAAATGTCACACTCCTGACTTCCCTGGTAGAAGGTAGGGTCACTAATATTGCAATATAATATAACCATAATTAAAATGTTTCATGGCATGCAACCCTTTTCAGCCATAGGGTTAAATTCCATAATCTGTATTTTGTAAAAAGAGACATGACTTGCCTAAAGCCACAGAAAGAGTGAGTGTCAGAATGGAAGTTTACTCTGAGATATCTTGGCTCCCAGCAAGTGTCTTGGTTCTGCAGTTTCCTCAGCATTGATTTGTGCTTACAAATCGATGTTCTGAGTGTTCTTGTGAGAGAGATGAATGTCTTATACTAACTCTCTAAGTAGGCTTGTTTATCCTCCTTTTTTTTTTTTTTAACTTATGAATTTCCTGGAGCTGGTCCAAAAATGTGATGATTTTTTTTTGTCTCCCATAAGAAAGCATAATATTTAGACAAGCCTTTTCCCCACACACATAAATGAATGAAATCTGTTTTCAGATAATATCTAGACAGGCTCAGGAGATACTTTCTTGGCCTTTATTTGTTGTTTAAATATCATTCACCAAATACTGCCAGGTTCTTCAAACCTTCAGCTGGGAGATGCAGGTTCAAACCCCTCAGGCAAGGGGAAGAAACTCTACCTGCATCTCTTCTGTTCTGGGTGAATCCACTAAGTACCCAGTTTGTTGTTTGGCTGTGAGCTGCAGCTCTGGGAGTTTCAGATCCCTCCTCCTTGATGCTGAGAGAACTCAGCTCATCCTAAAGGTCAATACCTTCTGCAGTCATAGCCTGAAAGGGCCATACAGATCTAGGCAAGTAGGCTGAGGTCTCAGCACATATTACCACAGAATTACAGAATTACAGAAGGATTGAGGCTGGAAGATCCCCTCTGGTGATCTCCCAGGCCAATCCTCCTGCTCAAAGCAGGGTCAATTAGAAGAGCTTGCTCAGGACTTGGTGAGTTTTTTTATTATCCCAAAGGATGGAGACTCTTCAAGGCAGAAATAGCATTGAATCCTCAGCACAGATGATGCTCAACATCTATGACAAGGGATGAGATTTTCAGAGGTCACTGAGCACAGGGAAGTTCAGTGGGGTTGCTCTGAAATACAGGTGTGTCCATATCACACCTGCTTGCAAGAGGAAGCTCTCATGGAGTTACAGTCATAGAAAAGGTACCAAATTAGAGGAGCAAGGGCTGTTCCCACCTTCAGGCATCTCGGGTCAGGGCAGAATAAACACAGCTGGGTTTTATCAGTAAAAAAAGCAATGGCTTTAAGTTAAAGTCAGGAAGAAATTGTTCCCTGTGAGGGTGGTGAGGCCCTGACACAGAGTGCCCACAGAAACTGTGGCTGCCCCTGGATCCCTGGAAGCGTCCAGGGCCAGGCTGGACAGGGCTTGGAGCAGCCTGGAATAGTGGAAGGTGTCCCTGCCCATGGCAGGGTGTGGAGCTGGGTTATCTTTAATGTTTCTTCCAACCCAGACCATTCCATGGTTCTGGGATTCTATGTGACCAGCTATTCATTCATCCAAAGAGACTGAGAGGAAGGTGTCTGTCTGACAGCTGCTGGCCTGGGACTGGTGGCTGAAAACCTTTCCTCTAAGTCAGGGTTAGATTCCTGCTTCCCAGGAATGGAGCTGTGCTCATCTTCCTGCCCTTTATTCAAAGTCAGTAACAAACCTGCCTTCAAGCCTGTGGTGTTGCTTCTGTTCTTGGACTTGCCTTGCTTTGCCTTGTCTTGCTGTGAGTCCTAAACACAAATACTGATGTGCCTGAGCTCACTTTGGCAGAGACCTTTTTGTCTGGATATGCTAATTGTGAATTTTATCCCATGGAATTTTTGGGACTGGCACCACCATGTTAACATTCCCACAGAAAATTAAATGAAGCTCATTTCCTGTCTGTGTAACCAATTCTGGATCAAACTTGGTGGTGCTCATTGAATTCTTGGTAGTATAAGCTGTTCTCACTTTGGGGCATGCAGATATTCCTCCCAGGTGTAACTAACTTAAAGCACAATTTCTTCAAGGAAAACCATCCTTCAATGGTTCCTGCTGCTGGACGAGGCAGAAATGGAAGGACACAGGCTTATTCTGTGGTTTAGGGGATCCAGAGAAAAAGTAACATGAGCTTTTTCTGTGTGATAGCAATACAGAAATTGAAATAATAAAAATAATTTGTAAGTTTTATTAAACCTCTAAAATATCAAGTACACTTTGTGTACCTCTAATAAGAACCCAAGATTGTATCACTCTTGACTTTAGATGGTTCTAAATTTATTATTACTGAAGGTCCTCACAGTCTTCAATATATTGAAGTTTTAATATCTCTTTAAGGTAAAAAAATTCCCAACCTCTTGAATATCTATGTGATACAAGATAAGGCAAAATTAGTTGAATTATTATGTTTATTGAACAAAACCCAGTCAAAAATCTATGTCATGACTCATACTTCTCTTCCTCTAAAACATACTGAAATCATTGAGTTTTGGGTCTGTTAAGCTCAAGAAGGAAATGAAATTTAATTGTAGGATTTGGCTGTCACATGAAGGTCCAGATTTTATGAACATTACTCTGTGGCCTCCGGTTTTCTGCAAAGTTTTTTCTCTTTAGAGTTCTGCTCTGCTGCAGGATGCTTACTGCTGGCTGGATCAGGTCACATCTTTAGAATCTTTGTTAGGGACCAAAATAAGAATTGTTTGACAGATCAGTTCTGTTCTCTTTGTCATGCACATAAATCAGCACAACGAGTGGAAAGGCAGACAGGGAGGGTGAAGTCAGTGTCGCAGGGCTCTCCTGAGCAGTTTGGGGACACATCCCTGCATAACCTGCAGGCGAGGGATGCCCTCTAGTGCCTGGACTAGATGGAAGGAAAGGTCATTTTTTTACGAGTTCCAAAAGGAAAATTCCTACATATTAGTTGTAAAATGAAGGTTCCTCGGATAAATACTAGTATTTCCAAGGCTAAGCTTTGCTGTGGGCTCAAAAGAGTCAAAAGCTTCTCCAGTGGGAGCAAGGAAGGATGTGAAAAGAGGGGATGTGTCCCCTTCTGTTTGAATGGGTCACTTAACAAGGCATAAATGTGATTGCAGATGCAGGTTAAAGCAGTGCATGAATGATTTTTAAACCATCAGACTAAAACAAAAAAAAGAAGAAGAAGAAAAACTAATAAAAAATTCTAGAGTTTGTTTTTCTGTCAAACCTGATTAAGGCACTAAATTTCCTAGACAGAGAATTAATGACATTCATCATTTGGGGACCAAAACTCTTGAGAAAAATAGGTCAGTGGTTTCTTTTTTCATCGTGCTCTCAACTATCACACTTCTCCCCCACCAGCCTTTGTTTAAACATCCTTCCACTTGTTCCTCCTCCCTTCTCACCCTACAAATAGAATAAACTTTCCTTCCACCTCCCGCCTGTCCCTCCTCCCCCTGAGTAACATTTCTGCCGGGTAGAGCATCCGGAGGAGGCTCAGCCGAGGAGAGTGGGAGGTTCAGATGCCGAGTGTCCCTCTCCTGGGGACACAGCTCCTGCCTTCACTCCTCATGGGAGCAGCTCTCACTCTTGCTGGCCCCGGGGGACCCTCACTCTGCTCCTTGCACCTGCCCACAGGAGCCTTTCGAGGTGCTGCTCTCCCCACCGAGGCTCTCCAGAGCTGTCCCTGCCCGTTCTGCTCCAGCACGTCCCTTTTCCATCGTGCAAGGCTCGCTGGTCCATTGTCAAACTGCACAGGAGAGGCACAGCTGGGTTTAAGGAGAGTCCAAGATTCCCAACATTTCTCTTTATCTCGGCAGGAGGAAAGAGCTGGGGGTGTCACACACGGGGAAATTGGGGTTTAGCTTGAATTTAGATTGGAACAAAGCAAGTAACTCTAACAGTCAGGGGTTTTAGTTGTTCCTACCTTTATCGTGATTGCTACTGTGAGTTAAATAACAACTAGGCAGAAGATGGGAAATCTAACATAAAACAAAAAAAGTCAGATCATCCACATTTCCACACGGGGAAATAGGATTTTAAGTTTTTAGGATTAGGATTTTAGGTTGAATTTAGATTGAAACAAGGCAAGTAACTATAATAGTCTGGGGTTTTAGTTGTTTCTACCTTTATCGTGATTCCTAGCGTGAAGTAAATAACAACTAGGCAGAAGATGGGAAATCTAAGGTGAAAGAAAAATGGTTGGTTCATCCACATTTCCACATGGGAAATTTGGATTTTAGGTCTTTAGGATTAGGATTTTAGGTTGAATTTAGATTGAAACAAGGCAAGTAACTATAATAGTCTGGGGTTTTAGTTGTTTCTACCTTTATCGTGATTCCTAGCGTGAGGTAAATAACAACTAGGCAGAAGATGGGAAATCTAAGGTAAAAGAAAAAACTCAATTCATCCACATTTCCACATGGGTACATTGGATTTTAGGCTTTTAGGATTAGGATTTTAGGTTGAATTTAGATTGAAACAAGGCAAATGACTATAATAGTAAGGAGTTTTAGTTGTTTCTACCTTTATCATGATTGTTAAATTAACAGTTAAATAACAACTAGGCAGAAGATGGAAAATCTAAGGTAAAAGAAAAATGGTTGGTTCATCCACATTTCCACATGGGAAATTTGGATTTTAGGTCTTTAGGATTAGGATTTTAGGTTGAATTTGGATTGAAACAAGGCAAGTAACTGTAAGAGTCTGGGGTGTTAGTTGTTTCTACCTTTATTGTGATTCCTACCGTGAGGTAAACTAGGCAGAAGATGGGAAATCTAACATAAAACAAAAAGAGTCAGATCATCCACATTTCCACAGGGGGAAATTGGATTTTAGGCTTTTAGGATTAGGATTGTGGGTTGAATTTAGATTAAAACAAAACAAGTAAGTATAATAGTAAGACGTTTTAGTTGTTTCTACCTTTATCGTGATTCCTACCATGAGGTAAATGACAACTAGGCAGAAGATGGGAAATCTAAGGTAAAAGAAAAAAAGTCAGTTAATCCACATTCTCACACGGGGAAATTGGATTTTAAGTTTTTAGGATTAGGATTTTAGATTGAGTTTTCATTGAAACAAGGCAAATAACTATAATAGTCCGGGGTTTTAGTGAGGTAAATAACAACTAGGCAGAAGATGGAAAATCTAAGGTAAAAGTAAAAAGGTCAGTTCATCCACATTTCCAACATTTACACATTTTCTCCGAAAGTAAATATTTGTCCAAATTATGGTGTAGAAAGAGAAAGAACTTATTCTATGACATTTTGTATAAACTACTTTTCCCCACCAAGCAGACTTAATCCTACTGCACAGTAATCAAAGGTATATCAAGTCAAAAAAAAAAAAGTATATCACAGTATACTTCTAAATATCAAATCATCATTTGGTCCTGGTTTAAAATGACATCTTTGCTTAACAATGAGATAGGTGAAATTATGCTCTGCAGAGTGTTCTCAAGTCCAAATTTTAAATTTTTTTAAATTTAGAATTTGTCATTAGAATTCAGGATGCCTGCTCCTTATAGCATATGCATGCTTATATGAATAAATATGCATAGATCTAACATGCATTTTTAGTATATGTGAGCTTTCCATTTCCAGCAAAAAAAATTTCAATTTTAATTTAAATTATTTTAATTATTACTTCATTAAAAACAGTAATTACATTTGTATCTACATTTTTACCAATCTAGATCCATGAAGAGATAAGTAATTTCGTTTCATTTTGCTCAAATGGTTTTATATCACAGTCACAACCCAGCTCCAGACAGGTTTTATATCTTTGAATCATTTTCTCAGATGATCAGAACGCTTTAGTATAATTTTTTCAGCTCTAGCAAATAATATAAACCATCTTTATAAATATAAATTTGAATGACAATTCACATTTTCATTCCCTTTTTTTCTAACAGTAAGTAGAAACTTTCACATTTCAGTCACTAAATTTTTGATCATGTTAAATGAATGTCTACATTTCAACACAAAAAGCTCTGCTCTCTTGAAGAAACCAGCACTTTTCCAATGGTTAAATGTTTAAATTCTTTGCTGTCTACATTCCTTGTACTGTTACTGGGACTGACTGGGACCATGATGAAGCTGTCTGGAGAATTGCAATTCCACCTGATGACAGCTTCAAAGGGTTTGACTTTTATTTTCTTTCCGTGCTGGAATGAAGATAAACCTATAAGGTATTTTAACAGAGTTTTATTGAAAAGAAAACCCTGGTGCTCTTCTGAAATAGATTTACTCTGTAAGTCTTTATTTAAGGAAGAATAAAAGCATATCTGAAATAGACATTTTGAAACTACTCTACAGAAATGTAAAATCTAGGGCTTAAATTTGTACCCTTTCTCTCCCATGAAGAAGATAGATGGGATAGATGAGATAGATGGGATAGATGTTTGAAATACAAGAAAATCAGTCAGCTCTATTCCTCTTCATTCTGATTCTCTGTTATCTTATCACTGAAACACATTTTGCTTTCACTAGAAATTATTTTACTTTTCTAGAAGCTGTAAACAAAGTGGAAACTGTTTCTCCTTTCAGCTTAGAGATACTGATTCCTTGTTAATGTCTTCATTATTTTTTGGAATACTGAAAAATCATGTTTAAAAAAAATCCAGAGAAAGCAGATGATTTTGACTATAATCTTCAATTTTTGCTGTAAAGTTGGTTACAGCTGCAGAGGTTGTAGCTGGCTGGTATCAGCAAACAGATTTCCTCGAGTGGTGCATGGATTTTGTCAGTACCTGAATAAACTGGGGCAGATAAACACGCAGTAAAGCATTTTCTTGTGGAATCAAAAGGTATTTTTCCATGAAAACTCCAGTGGTAGAAGGGGAGTCAATAATATCTCAAAAGAGGGAGAATGGAGTTCAAGTAGAGGTCAGTGCATGCAGTTTCTTATTCCTCATACTGTCCCTGGCACAGGACCACTGTTTCCATGGAACTTCTCCTCTTCCTTGGCTTAACCAAGCCTGGCTGAGCATGGGATTCATCTCCCCACCTTCATTGCAGTTGCACCTTCTCATGTCAGATCATAGCAAATAGGGAGAAATCAGCACTTCTGGGTTTAATGATTTAATTTCATGATTAAATTAAGTTAAATTCATAATTAACATTTTATTATGTTGCTCAGAACAGCTGTGGAATTTCCACAGCTGGAAACATTCAAGACTAGGCTTGAAAAAGCCTTGAATAACCTCATTTAAGGCAATGCTGTCAGCAGAAGGTGATTTCCTGAGTTTTAATCTAGACTTTCCATAGTTCCTCTGATTCCCTTTTACCTTCTACTCTAGTATAGGATGATACATGCTTCAAGTGCTACTTTGTCTCCATTGACTTGAAAGTATTAAGTCAGACATCAATATTGACATTTAATCTGATGAATTCGACTGCAGATATTCTCAAAGCGAGGAGTTGCATGTCCTGTATCCCTCCTGACAGCTTCAGCCTTTTGAACTTCAAAGAGCCAGAGTCCAATGCCACTTCTCCTGGTGGCAATCAAACACACAACTCTGAAAAAAAAAACAAACAGTGAAAAACCTACAACCCCTGAACTCCAAAACTATTCTGGAGCACATCTCTGTTAGTCACTCATGCAGATGTTTTTCAACATACGCTTCTGGTAGCTGACCTATTTCTTCTTTCTGCAATGAGATGAGAGCAAGTGTCATCTGGAAATGCCTATTTCCCACCAGGCAAAACTAACTTAGGCACAGCTGTTCACAATCCAGGCAGCTGCTTTTGATCAGATAAATCCCACACCGAGGTTGTCAGAGTCACAGCGTGCAGGTCAGAGTGTTCAGTAAACCCTAAAATTCAATTCTGGAATCTCTAAACTAGTGAAGAGGGTCCTGCCCTTCCAGAGGCATTTGGCAGTCAGCACAGACTTGGATTCTTGTGTTCAGCCTTTGCAGTGAGGTAGAGAGGTGCTCAGTGCATCTGCCTTCTTCATCATTTTCCCTTACTGTTTTGCCTGGTCAGTTTTGTTTGCAATCCTTCTGGAAACAAAATTATTTATTGAGTTTTCCCTTGGAGTCTGCTCTTCTCTTGTGTGGGGCACTTGTACTGTCAGCTTAACCTCTATGCAAATGTGTGTTATCCCCATGGGTCCTTCCTGGGGTAGAGGGCTCTTCCATTAGACACAGGCAGTGAAGAGCAAAGGTTGACTCAGTTCTTCAAAGTTGTTTATTCCTAATTTCTGCTCTTTTCCATACCTTGAATATAAATGATGAACAGGGCTTGCAAAATTGGGCAGCTGCCCAATACTCACTGGTGGCAGGACAGGGCCAAGTGTCCTGGCCAGTATTTTCTCCTGAGAGGTACATCCTTCCTTCCATCTGATGAGAGGAATATCCTTCCTATGTTCAGCCTGGCACCAGCTGATGGGTAAACATCAACAGCCAGTTGGGCTGAAATGTGTAACTAACTTGAGAATGACTGTCTGCAGAAGTGACTTGCTAATGTTTGGGTTTTTTTTTTTTTTAAGAGTGCAATTAATTCTACAACAATAATAACAACAGTATAATTTAGATTATGATAGTAACAATAACCCTAAGAAATGACTGACCCGTTTTGTTTGACCGCAGGGGAAGCACTACATTTGGCCAGAGATTTCGGCTACACCTGTGAAACAGAGTTCCCTGCCAAGGCAGTAGGAGAGCACATTGCCAGACAGCACATGGAACAGAAAGAGCAGACAGCGAGGAAAAAGATGATCCTAGCGACCAAGTAAGGAGGGAGGGGAAGCGAAAAAAGAAATCGGTCTGTCACTTCTCCATGTTGGATCTGTGGGCTGGGGGAGGGAGGAGTGGGAGTATGGAGCTGGGATTGTGGTGGTGCTATCACAGCAGTGCTCACTGGCTGTGGGTGAGTGAGATCCTCCTCGGAGATGCTGAAAGAGGGACCTGATTTACTGCAGTGGGGTTTTAGTGTCTGTGCTCTCACTGCCTGTGGTTAAGGGGGCACGTACATCTTCCCAGGTGCTTTGGTTTAGATGAGAACAGAGGATATTATTACATGGTAAGATCTATGGGATGGAAACTGGCTTTGTCTTCTGTTTGTGTGTGAGCAGGAGATCTGAGCCTTTGCTGAAGTACTGGTTACTGCTGGATAATTATCATTAGTCTGCTGAGGGAGAGCTGGTTTGCAGAAGGACAGATCCTCTCTGGATGCAGACTGCAAGAGCTCCCCTGAAGTCAAAGGCACTGGAACAATGTACAACAGCAGGGGAGCTTTGCTAAAGACATTAAAGACACAAAGAGGCATCAGACTTCACTCTAAACAAGCCACTCGTCTCCCTGGAGCAGTAACATCATGTTAGGATAACATTTCTTCTAGGTTAATTAGCCTTGATGAGGGAAGAATTAGCCTTCATGAGCCATGGGAAACAGGAATAAATAGTCTGTGTGGAGTCGGGCAGACCTGCCCTAGGTGTGTGGTCTGACTGTGTGAGGTAACCTTGAACACGTTCACAGTCTTGCTGTGCTCACTGCAGCTTCATATTTGAGGCTGAAGCAGAGCTGAGACTGCAAAACCGAGCTCTCAAATCATCCCCTCCATGCTGCAAGTGTTTGAAAACTCTTCCAGGCTGTGATAAATCCAACAGGGATGAATTTCCCTGTACTTGGGGAAAGGGCTGACCAGCAACAGGATTGTCCTGTGTATCCCAATGTCCTTCTGCTTTGGCAAGATTCCTGGCCTTGGTGTCCCTCTTGTATCCAGAGCACTTTGCCCTGACAGTGACCCAGAGATGAGATGCTCTCAATCATCTCATGCTTGTGAATCCCATTAATGTAGTCTGTGGTCCTTCCCTGGGGTGATAACAGCATCACCACGTGGATCAGCAGGAATTTTCTGGTTGTGAAGGTGGTGAGAGAACTCATATACCATGTTCATAATTCCCCTGCACATTAAAAGGAATAATGTAAGTGGATATTATCTTATTCTTACCTCTATCCACATTTAAGGGCTCCAGGGGTTTCAGAGGCATGAAAATAAACCAGCTGGCCAGAAGAAATTCCTCTCTGCAAGTTGTGTCTTCCCATTGCTGTGTAGCTCATCCTGCCTTCCAACTGAGGATTTGTCCCATCTACAGAACACAATTCAACCAAAAGGATGCAAATCTTCCCCACTTTTCCCTGGCTCTAGTGAGAAATCACAAAGCCATGGGTTGTAATAATTGTTGGGTCACTTTTATGTCCTGTCCCCAAAGGCTGTGCCACTCAGGGCCATAAAAGAGTCTCACTGTCCATTCTCACCACCCTATATCCACTTTCTCAGCCTCCCTCACTACTGAGATGAGGTATCATGGGCATGAACTGTCTCTAACCCCCATGAACTTCGGGCTTGTGGGCTGTTACCCAGAAATTATTAGGAACAAAATTACTTTTTCTCCTTGTCCTATCAGTTAAAAGCACCAGGAAGCTGCTCAGAGAGGTCTGTCAACAATAGAAAGGCCACATCCTCCTGCAGTCAGTTTTGGTAACAGGGACAGATGGGTCAATGTGTGTGTTGCTACTGCCCTCTCCTGCCTGCAAGGAGAACAGGGATTCCCAGTCCTGCCCAGGTGTTCCAGGAGACACAGGTCCACGACATCACAAAATCAGCATGGCATTTCCCAGCCATGCTTCTACATGTCTGATGCAAAGAGCTCTAGACAATCATCAGGACTTTTCACTGCTCACCAGCCATACTGAAGCTCTAGGTTGGCAATTTCAGCAATTCCACAATTTCCCTGACTCATGGGCTTTTGAGTGATGACAGAAAGAACAGGACATTATTATGCTGCTACCAAAACAAACAGAAATTCCAGGGTGATAAGATCACTCAAGCTGTGTCTGTGGAAAGAGCCGGAGTGCTGCTGCCTGTGTGTGTTGCTGCTGCCCACTGTGGGACAGAGCCAGAAGCCCACAGAAGTTCTCACATGTGTGGTACTGAGGAAAAATAAGGAGAAAGAACAATTTCCACAATCCCCAGAATATAGGTGATGAGAAAAAACAAGTGGAAAGGGTAAAATTATTTCCACAGTTTTTCATATTTAGGTGTATTTCCATTATGGATTTAGACAGCCGAATTCATTGGCTCATTTCCTGCCATTTGAGTGGAACTGGGTTATCCAGCTTGGCCATGAGCTGCTACTCCAGGGGCACACAGATCTCTTTTTGTTACTGTGTTGTATTTGCCATTGGCTGTGGATGGGTATTACAAATCTACATGTGGGTAATGAAACAGGGCCCTAAATGTCCACAGTGATGAAGGCTCCAGCATCCAGTAGGAGCTCCCAGGCCTCCTCGACATCAAGGGCATCCAGACCTTGTAATGAAGCAATCCACCCACCCTGAGTGGAAGCAGTTCAGCTGCAGAACTGTGGCCCACGGGCCAGTGAAGGCTAAAAAATTATATTTTAGATGCCAGCAGCCAACACATGGAGGCCACTGTGAGCTTAAGTGACCCTTTTCATTACCCTGCTCAGCCTTACCTTGTCTGAGGCCATGCTGATAGAAGTACAGAGAACAAAAACAGGACTGCTGTCCATCAGGGAGCAAATCACACTCATTTTGTTAAACTGCTTCATCTTCCAAAGCTACCTCACAGAAATGGTCTCTTCCATTTGCAAACTCAGGACCTGCCTGGGACAGTACAAATTGATGCAACAGGATGGTGCCATGATCTGTTTTAACAGGTTTATGGACTAGACAATGAAGAATGAGAGCTCTACTTAATAATTTTCATGGGAAGAAGAGATGATTGGGCTGTGTAGGCACTGTTCACTGCTGACCACAAGGGTCAGCAATGGCAGGATGGGAGTGAAACAGGCTGAAAAAGAGCTGAAAGGGTCAGAAAAGCATAAACAATGAGAGAAACCAGTTTACTCCTCTTTCTTTCCACTCACCTCTTTTGACTGAGCAGATGATTGTTTGGGCAAGCGGATGGTTTTCTGGATGGACCAAAAAAATGCTCCAAAAAAGGCTGAATTGTCACAATTCTGGCCAAAGAGTTTTATATTGGCCTCTCGACCCTAGAAATGTAAAAAAGGTCTCAGGATATACATTCAATTCATATAGAAATAGAAAAAAATGGTGGGACCTGGTTTTATAAGGTCTTTAAATATGGGTTAATTTGCCTTGCAGAGGCATGGGAGAGCCTGAAAGTTTTTACAGCAGGAGATAGAACCTGACCAATTTGCAGCTTGGACAGTTCCAACACTGCTGAAGGCTGTGTCAGCTATTCCAGTTGCTGGAGAGGCACAGCATCCTATAGGAAACACCCCAGTGTTTCACAGCACAAGGTCTGCCATATGATCAGAGGGACAGATACACCCACATTTGCACAGATCAAACCAGAATACTGTGGATAATCATTTTATTGTGGAGTTGATTACAGCCAGCACAGACTACTCAGCATCTGGCTCATGACACTTCTCTGATATCTGGTCCTTGGATACCTGGAAACTCAGTGACACTTGGAAAAAAATCAGATTCATGGGCTCACATTTCCCACTCTTGCACTCAACACCAGGCATTTGCTCTGTCCACTGGTACGGATCATGGGCTCTTGTTTTGACCCAGTACAGAATTTTTTCTCTTTTCCTGGTCATATAGTGGATCATCTGACCAGGTATCACAAATCATTAGATGTCTCCTATGCAAGAGTGACCAGGACTATTTTTATTAATCTGTGCTCCCCTAGGATAGTACAACAGAATTTTTTCTCTTTTTCTGGTCATGTAGTGGACCATGTATCACAAATCATTGGATGTCTCTTATACAGGAGTGACCAGGACTATTTTTATTAATCTGTGCCCCCCCCCCCCAGGACAGCACAACCATCTTCCTTTGCTTTTTCAAAATCACAGCCCAACTCAGCAAAAAAACTACCAACCCCTCTCCCTGTCACTACCCCAGGTGATATTTTACTGGTAGTGGAGGCTCTGAGACACCACTTTGCCTAGAAATCCCCCTGAAAAAAAAAAGTAGGTTACTGCCTTTTGCAGGTTTTCATGTATAATAAAAAAGTTTTTTTCTTTTCTTTCAATCTGCCAACATTCAGTAAGGACTTTTGACACGTGAAGATAGAAGGGAACATAATTGCACACTTGGTTCTGACACTTTTCTTTGTTAAAATAAAAGAACTTTTAAGATGAACTTTTTCAACAGGTAGAAAGTAGAGGTTGGAGGAAGGAGAGAAGAGCAGTGCTGACAGGGCCGACTGGGGATAGTGGATTGTTTAGAAGCCAAAATGACTGACTGTTTTCAGTTGTTGAAAGGAACTGTTTTTCCTCTAAGGACCTGATTCATTAAAACTGTATGCTGCATTTACATACATTTCTGCTGAATACCTCTCTTTGCCTGAAAGGCTGGGGTGATGCTGTCTTTTCAAGCAGTCAGTGCCTAGGTCCATGCAGATGACAAGCATTTAGAGAAATCAGGCTTGGATGGGGTCCAGCAGCACAGCAGGAAATTGGTTTCTGCATCTCCTCTTAGTCAAGAGAGAGCTATCCAAGATATCTGTTCCCAGCTTGTATCACTGTCATATAGTGAAGGGTAAAACCAGCCTAGCACAGCTTTCTTGCTTATAACTCAGCAGTGAAGGACTTTGTAAAGACCAGCAAGATGATTTTACCCATTTTTTCCATTATACCCTTGTCCCAAAAGACAGGAGTTACAAGGTGATAATGAAGAGCCCAAGCTTTATCTAGGACCAGGTGTGCAATGAGCCTCCTAAAAGGGATCATGGATCAACAGAGATGCTCTTTAGTATTAGAAACTGCCCCTAGGCACAGTGGTTGTATCTATGCTGCCAAAATAAACCACACACACTCTGAGTCATCAGATTGCACTTGTCCAAGTGACTAAAATGTTACAATGGCTCCTTGAATTCTCCCAAATATCTTTTGGGCAAGTCCTGGGGGACAGCCCACAGCAGGGTCTATTCTCAGGAAGCCCCAGGATTTAGGAGACCAGAGGAACATGACTGTATGGATGTTATCCGATGGTGACAAATGTTCTGCAGGTGTGAGGGTGCCTTGTCACTCTACATTTCACTGGGTGCCACTGTTACCAGGCTACATGTAGGTACTGTGACCAGTACCAGGTTAACCCAACAAAGATCAGGTCCCCAAGTGGGTGTCCTGATCATCTGGAGGTGATCAGCCCTCCTGATCTCCCATTAGTGCCTTTATTTCCAATACAGGCAATGGAGAGGTCCAGGCTAATTTGGACAGGTCCCCTTTCCTTTTTTCAATTAACTGAGTCATAAACCAAGTGAAAGTAAGTGATGTCTGTTCATTCATGGTCCAGATAATGATCTTCTGAGGACATGAGCTAAATAGAACTGATTTGGTTTCTTTTTTTAAAAGTTCGTTGGTAGAACATTCCTAGGCTAATTCACAAACAACAGTGCAACAACACAAGAACAAAAGGCCTTATTGTTGGGTGTTTCCTATTGCTAGGTCCTATATAAAGGAATTCCAGGGAATAAATTTAACCCCCAGTTGCTGAGGTATCCTGAGAAGCCTCAGGGAAGACTGAGTGGGAGAGGGAAAACAGTGAGACCATCCACCTTTACAAAGAAGATGGGCTACTATGCTGGTGGGAGACCAGAGCACACAGACCCTAAATTCTTACTATGAAGGGTCCTTCCTTCACACCCCCTTTGTCCTAGGGGCTGGGAGTCAAGAAGGCAAGTTCAAAATATCCAGGACTTCAACTTGCAAAAAAAGCAGTGCCCACAATGTACACAAGCCCATGAACAAGGTATTGGCGAATTTACACAAACTAAATAACAGAGTAATTTACACATTTCAGGTATATTCTAATGCTAATTCACCGTTTCCTTTAACCATAAGGCTTGCTGCCAATGTAGGTGAGCTAAGCTAGACTTAACACTGCCAGAATGGGTCCTATTCAGGGATTTGAAAATCATATTTTAAAATGTTAGCATTAATATGGTTCCACAGGGAAAATATTTCCGTTCAAGAGGTTCTGTTTGTAGTTGGTTCTAAGAATTTGGGGCAGGTAAGCCAGAGATGGATTTGTTTGTCTTTAATTTCTGTAACAAAAATTCTGCCAAGCAATTCTGTTATGAATGAGATCACTCAGGACAAGGTGGGATGTTTTGAGAATCAGCTTTACGGGAAAGATTACACCTGTTTTATTGAAGGATTTCCATTTTCCTTTTAGACAAATATGTAAAGAATTCCAAGACCTTCTAAGTCAAGACAGATCACCCCTCGGATCCTCCAGACCGACTCCAATATTAGACCTCGACATCCAGAGACATTTAACACATTTCAGGTATGATTTTGAAAGAGGAAACTGAAAATCCATACTTTTGATTTAGACTGCATGTGATGTCTTAATGGTATTTGTTCCCTTACCCAAAAGACATGCAAATAATTAATTAACATTCATAATCCCTGCTGGCTGTGCCTATTAAAAATGCAGGTTTGCCCAACAATGTAGTTCAAGTTTGTTGCATTCAACCTGCTTCTAGGACCACAATCTGAGTTTGGATAAGATATTTTCTGCACCTACTGGTCAAACCTCCCCATCTGGCCAGAAAGTTGTCTTGCTTTCAATATGAGCCAAATCATAGCTTACAAGTGGATGGTCCAGAAGCATAGAAATAAATTCTGAACCAATATAAATTAATCAAAATAGAAATAATAGGAAGAAGAGGTTGCATCCTTTCCAATTAAATGAATAGTTCCAGAAGCTCCTCTAAGCTGCTGAGATCACTTGACAGTATCTTACCAGGACCATTTTATTAACTCTTTGGCTTCCAAAGCAGCTTGACCTTAAAGTACATTACCTACTAAAACAATTTCACTGCATTAATTTCCAAACAACACACTGGAAAAATCTGGGAGAATGAAAACTGACTCACACCAAAAAGCCAGACTGATGATATATTTAGACCCAGCTCTTGAGCAATATTTAATGTACTGGTTTAAACAGGCTTAGAAGCTGTTTTGAAGGCAAAGACCCATGGTACATGCACACCAAGTCCAAACTTCATTAGAATTTTATTCTAATTATGTATAAAAGTGTATAGATGTTTTGGGGTCACAAAGATTTATTAGCTCAGGAGGTGCTGTGCAATTTCACCCTTTTGCTTTAGGCAATGTGTCAGATACAGTCAGGAGAGATGTGGGATCTTTCAGAGGGGCACTTTGAAATCATGGGGTCATTTAAGTTACCTATCAAAGATAAGTTGGATGGAACATCCTGGAGGTGCTCCTGTCTTTTGCTCAAGCCACAGAGGGGAATACATGACTTGCTGAGGCTACTGATTGTTAATTTTTTCCATCCACTAGCCAATATATGTGAAGAACTGTCCCAGAGAGTTGTTTACAGACCATAATATTAAGCAAGTTTCCCAGCACTGTAAAGGCTTAGAACTGTGCTGTATACTCTTTAGCACAACCAGCTGAGCCACTCTTCTTTCACTGGCTGGACAGACAACTTCCATGTCCCAATATCCCAACATCTGTTAGTACTAACATTCTGATAGGTGCTGCAATAACTAATGTTCAGTCTCTCAGACTTTGAGTGGAGTCCCAAAAACACCCAAAATCCCACTTCTTCCACACACCTGTTGAGATGTGGAGTGGCAAGGGTGATTCCCCATCCACAAGTGAACACATTCCTGACATTCCAGTCTATTCTCACACACATCTGTGTGCATCCCACCTGTGTAAGAACACACCAGGACCACCCCACTCCTTTTCTCAAGCAGTGCTGTACGTGTGCACACACAGAGCACCCAGTTGTGTTTATATTTTCCATAATACACACTCCAAACACCCAGCTACATGCACACATCAAGAGAAACATTGTTACTTATGCAGAATGTTCATAGAGGGATTTTAATCAGCTACCTAAGCTTGTGGAAAAAGAGATAATTCCCTGTTGCATGCACACAGAGGAAATGTGATAAGAGGTGGCTAATCCCCAAGGATTCCTGTGTTTAAAGTAGAAATAGCAGTCAGGATAAAATGCTGAAGGCTTCAGCTACAAAGCTGTCAACTGGTAGAGCTCCCATCCTTCCTTCTCTGATGCCTTCAGCAGTGGGAGGGCAAAGCTTCTGCAGGCAGCTCTGGATCAGGCAGCACTTTCTTCCATGTCTGCTGCAGAGCTTAAGTGTTGGACTGGAGATGGGCACCTGGAGGAGCACAGGCCTTGATCCTACACTGGATCTTCCCTGGCTTTGAATCAGAGTCTTCTCTGATTGTGCTCAGGGAATGATGAGAGCTGCCAGACCCAGAGGTGCAGCTGAGCCCATATTTCTTTTCCAGCTAGTGTAGAGATGCTGGGGTCAGATCAGCTTCTGACCTGGGCTTCTGTCTCTGCTCAGATGCCTGTAGGAGCCTCCACTGCAGCCAGCTGTGCATCTTCTGCCACAGTGTCCAGGAATCTCACCTGTGTAGCTTGAGAAATCTGAATTAAACAGGTTTAACATAGATGTGTGCATCAGTGTAACTAGAATTTCTCTCTAAACTCCATTGGCTGGACAATCTGGTCTAGATCTGCACCAGAATGGGAGATAAGCCAACCAGTACACACTGGACACTTACACTGTGGACAGCTAAACCTAATGTAGGCAAAAAAAACCATTATTCCCATCCCCTTGTACCATATATGATACATCAGTCTTCATACCCAGATCATCTCAACCCCTACTACCACTACTGGTCTTCTTGAGATTAAATATCACAGAATCATAGAATGGTTTGAGTTGGAAGGAACGCTAAATCTCATCTTGTTTCAACCCCCTGCCATGGGGGAACTGGAGAGTCTTTAATGTCTTTTCCAACCCAAACCACTCCGTGATTCTATGATATGATGAAGTGCTCAGAAATCTGAAGATATTTTTTATGATCATAAAAAAATCAGAGGAATCACACAAAGGTCTATTATTAAAATAAGTTCTAAGATATTGAAAGACTTTCTGAAGAGCTATAACATCAGATAGCTACAGTGGAATTGGATCCAGTCTCTACTACATTGGGGTGAAAGGGAGTTTTCTTTAGGAATAAATTCCCCTACAGCTGTTCAGTGTAGAGTTATGTACTCCACTTTCTTCTGATGTTTCCTGTTCTATGTTAATAATTAAGACCAGGGTTCACAGCCTGGTACAGGTCAGATAGAAGCAGTTTTTTCCCTTCTTTCCTCTGTTTTAAATCTTCAAGTTCACGCTTCTCTCTGAAATTTTTCCACTGAGTCTTAATTCATCAAGATCTGCAAATGTGTCCAGCCTGAAGTGCCGGATAGTCCCCATGAAGGGATCAGAAGTGTTGGGTTTGCTCAAACTCCAAACTCAAATTTCATACAAAGCACAAAATGGGAAATCTTCAAAGGAGTTTCCAGTGAGCCTGAGAGCTGCTGGATTTTGCACAATTTTATGTAAAAAATCAGAGACTCTTGTACACCTCTGGTACACCCCTGTTTGTGCAGCTGCTGTCTGAGATGTTCATCTGACCTGAATTCAAATTGCTCCACGAGAAATGATTTTCCAATATTATTCAATCATGAACAGACAATTCAGACTGTTACATTTACAGCAGCAAATATTGTCCACTACCTGAGCCAGGGTCATTTTATGTTTTTTCCATTCAGCTTTTCTCCCTTTTCAATACATTTTAGAGGGCCTTACTGCAGAGAATGTACACTGATAACATCACTTCTCAGTAGACTGTTGAAGTTATATTGATAACCTCAAATAGTTTCAAATATCTCGGTACTAGCAGATGAAAGTACTGCCAGAGCAGAGGCGTTGGCCATCTGAACTTCTCTTCATCTGCAGAATTTCTGGGGTTTTTCTGCCTGGTCTGACTAGTACTAACCCAAACTATTCCTGGGAACAGTGGTACATATATATCACCAACAAAAGTGTAAGTTTAGAAATCCTGGAAGCACCAGCCCTCATTACAGCCCAGTTAGGTGCTGCCTGTGTTATAAATTTAGATTTAGGGAAGTCCTTCCTTGCCATGGCTGGATCCCAAATCTCACAGGCTAAGTGTTGGGGTAGCTCAGGTTTCCAAACATTACATAAATCTGCACCCAGGAAGAGGTGATAGGTTGTAGGGCTGCCCAACCTGTCCTTCAGCTCTTCTTTGAGCTGGCAAGATTGGAAAAGACCTTAGACCACCTTGCTCCAAACTCTCTGCCATGGACAGTGACACTCCCACCAGACCAGGCTGCTCAAAGCCCCACCCAACCTGGTCCTGCACACCTTGAACACAAATACTCCTGTGGGCTGTGCCTGGCCTGAAAGCCACCACTTGAGCTACCCCACCCCCAGTTTCTGAGGAAAAATTAAAAATCATGAAGCCATGGAGCAAACAAAAAAACCCTGGAAAAATCCATTTCCATCACGAAGTGCTGAGACTTTTTATCCAGGCACAGGAGCTCTTTATTGTCCTCTAAAGGCTGATTTGTGCAAAACATTTTTTACTACAAAAGAGAGCAAAGTCAGCACATCAGTACTAGAAAAGAACCTGAAATTTTCTATAGCTTTAATGAGAGGAACCTGTTTTTCTCATCCTTTACTTTCAAAGTGGAGAGATCATAAGGTTCATCAGGAGAGTAAAGAGTAAGAAGAGCAAGAGCAAAAGAAAGAGAAGTGAAAATGAAAGGGGAAAGGAAAGTACTTACATGACACTTAGTTTCTTTTAAAATATCTTCTATTACTTATAATTCAGAAGGTTTTTCCACAGAATCCCACAGAATCGTGTAAGGTTTCTGTGTACTTGTGCATGCATCTGATTATGGAAGAAGGAAAAGCTGGGGAGATAATTTCTCATGAAACTTAAACCAGATTCAAAACTTACAGATGTCAGTACAGCTGAGGCTTCATCTCTATTTTCTTCAGGACCTTTCAGCTTATATAAATTTTTCTTTAGCATAGTAAGATTGTAACACTCAGAGATAGCAAAAGGATAGATGTAAGCAAAACATAATGCAAGACACTGAGAATAATTCACTTTAGAAAAGCCCAGAAACAGTAAACCAGGGCAATCATGACCTGCAGAAGGTGAAGACAAGTCTGCCTGGAGACATAAGGGCTCTGACATACACACTCAGAGATTTTATGGCACACATAGTTGTGAGGGGAGATGGTGAAGTCTTGGATAACCCCCAACAACACAATTCTGCCTCTAAATCAGCAGAGCTGAATGGTGACATTGCAACCAACAGGTTCTTCTGCTGGATCTGGAACAAAGTTGACCAACAGAACTATCAAATCTCATCCTTTTCCTTTTAGGGCTGTACAGGTAGATCTGAGGGATGTCAGTGTGGGAAATATCCATAATTCCATACCACTCATCTCTGTGGTATTTTTGCACCACCACAAGTTTAGTGCATCCAGCCCTCTCCAGAGCAGAGAACCAGACCAGATGGACCAATTATTCTCTGTTGTAGAGATTCCTGCTGTGAAGAAGGGAAGTGTTTCTGTCACATTTCAAAGGAGGAATGAAGAGAGGTAGAAATTAAGACACCTCAAAAGATACACGAAAATTAATCTAATGAACTGTGTGACTTTAGACCTGGACACTGGATCACAAATGTCTGTACTGTTTGGATGTTTCTGTGGTTGCTTGAATGAATTTGGCCAAGACCACCTCTTTCTGTCCCAAACAATTCCCAGGGACTGCTCAGCCTTGCCTCAGTTGGAAGCTTGGCTTTGGCCGCTACTTTTAGGTAAAAATGCTTGATTGATAGAGGTGGGCCCAGGCTGTGCCAGGTCACTCATGGCCTGAGGAATCTCTGTATTCTCACTTTGCTAATGCAGCTAAAGCTGAACCAACAGCATTCCTCAGCTTTTAAGAACCTTAGAGTTTAAGAACCTTAGAGTGATTCCCTTGTCTGGTCAATGGGGAGACCTGGGGTCATTTTAGGTGTGAAGAGACATCCTGTTGCACATGCAACTGCCACTCAGATCAGCATTTAAGAAATTCCTCTAATTGGACCAAATATGCAAATCAATAAGACAGCAATTAAAATATATATATTTTAGATACTATTTATCTCCTGTTGAGTAGAGAGAACACATACCTTCTTCTCTCTTCTATTTCACCATTTCACTGTCACATCTGAGATTCAGCCAGGAACCTGAAAGTTAAACTGATATGTCTTCATGTCTTTTTCTTCTTACCCTGCCCTTACATCAGAACAGTTTTGTTGCTTTTCTTTTTTTTTAATTTTTAACAGAATTCTGTTCTTGTGTAAACTAGAGTTAGCAGAAAACCCATCAAAAATAACCCACATGCTGTGCTGCAATACCAAAGCCATAACACATAAACCTTTCGAACAGAAGACTTTCTGAGATTACTCACAAGATCTGTGTCTGTGTCTTGGTTTATACATACAGACTCCATGACCTCATCAAACACCCTCCTAGCCTCACTTTCTTCACTTGTAAAATTGGGTATAGATATATCTTCTACATTTGCTTTTAGGACACTTGCGTCCCTAAGAATCTATGGTGTTTGGAAATTTCAGATATCCTACTAATGCCACCCATCATATAAGGAAAGGAGATTATCCACTGATTACTGCAGTTGTATTTGATCTTTTACCTTCAAGATGTAAAATCACACCCAGATCTTCTATTTTCTATATAAAGACAGCAAAACAGCAAAGGGAAAAATACTTTCTTGTACGTGACACTCCTTTCACTGCAGAAACCTTATAAAAACAGACACACAAAAAGTAATAGGTTCAGAATACTAAAGTTAGGTAATGAAAGCAATCAGCATCCTCATGGATTATTCTGTGTTCTGTCGAGCCATCCAGCTGATATGAAACTCCCTTCCTGTGAAACCGTTTGAGACAAGAGTTTTGTCGCTCAGCTGCTCGCCGAGCCTGGAGCTGTCAGCCTCCTGCCAGTGCCTGGCATCACGCTGACGAGGTGACACGAAAAGTGACAGACAAGAAACCAGAATCCCAGACTTTGGGAGCAGTGAGAAAGTAACATCCTTCCTTCCAAAGGGGAAAATGGAGCGCTGAAACAGGTTTTGAAGCTCAGCGTGTTCTTTAAACTGTAACAAGAAGCCAAGCCCAAAGACTTTACTTGTGGGTTGTCTTCAAAGATGTGCTCACCCCCTTCTGTACATTGTTCTCTCTTTTCTTTTTTTACATTTCTTTGCTTATCAGGAGGTAGAGCAGCTTCTGTTGTAATTCCAGTGATCTCAGTTCACAGCAGCAGACTCTTGTTTGGATGCAGGGACTGGAAGAAGCCTGGTGTACAATGAAGTTTATGATGAAACACCTCTGGTGCCCTCTAGAGTTCCCTGATTTCCAGGAGCTCCCTCAATCTTTGGATTTAACTGAGAGGAGCAACACTGGTGCCCAGTGTTGAGACACTATGAACCAACAAATTGTTTATTTTTTTTTTTTCTTTTTTTAAATTTTATTTTTACTTTTTTTCCTCATCTCTTTATTTACCATAAGTCTTAGAGTGACTTCTTCTGGGATCTTTCCCTCACTTCCTTTCCAAGGCATTCCTTCTTTGATCTTTCCATAGCAAGGTCTCAATCACCTTGTCCCGCCCTCCTGATGAACTAAATCCTTTCTAATTTCTAATATTTTAATAGGTTTTTGTCATGGGTTGTATGTTACCATATTGCTTTAAAGTCATAATTTATGGACTCAAGAAAACAGACAAAAATCTGTTTTCTTTTTTTAATCTGATTTATTAAAAACTAGGCTCCATAATCATGGGGAAAAAAATATTAAAGAAGCAAAAAAATCTTGGGAGTGCTTAGATTTTCAACACAGCACTTAAGATTTCTTAAAGCTTTTAAGACACTCTCATGTTTCCCAAAAGAAAAAGGAATGCCCTCCCGTCCTTTCCAAATTAAAAGGCTACAAAATCGATTGCATTTTGTCATGAGCATGTTTAGAAATGTTAATTCTTGATCTTTCTCATTGAAGAGGGTAGTAGGGCTTCTCAGCTACATTTCCTCACTGGAAAAATTTATGGATTGTAGTAAATGGAATGAACCTCATCTGTTTCTTTGCCTACCCATAAAGTAAAGATGAACCACTAAATGTTTTAAACTTGGGTCTACAGTTCAGAAACACTCCACAGTTTTTTGGAAGTTTCAGGTCTGTTCCCTGGGCAATTCTTCTTAGTGTGGAAAATGAGTCTCAAAGTCTGAAATTTACAGATCCGAAATAGATTATCTTAAATTTGGGACATCAGCTCTAATGCTCTCCTCCTATTTTCTCCTTGGCTTTTACACATGGTAGAAGGAGGTCCATCTGCTTAGGAGGACATGTCCCTAATACACTATGAACAGAAGGAAAACATGACAGCCTAGTTTGGAGGCAACTTCTGTACTGTTTGCTACTCTGATCCTTCTTATCCCTGTAATATACTCTGCCCATGTTCTGATTTTTGACTATCACTCTAACTTTTGTCATGGTTAGACCTTCTGAGGTTCTGAAGTAAAGTTATCACCATTTAACTTTCTAGGCACCCTTCACAAGAGAGACCTTGAAATCAACAGAAGCACCTCAAAGTCAATATTCTCACCTCTATATTCAGGTGCTACTTGTGTCAGTGAAGAGATACAAATATTTTACCATTTCCTTTACAGCCATTAAACATCGTATCATCTCTTACCATATGTCATCAGCTCTGTGCTGTTGAATTTGGATAATCATGGAGTTTTTACAAAGTTCTAAGAAAATTTGACCAATAAGTTCAAGGTTGCTTTGTCTTCATTATTATTATTTTAAAGGGCATATTTATTTTAAATGAGGATGTAAACATTCAGCCCAGATGGCCTTCCCCCCTCCACTGAGAGGGAAGCTGCTTCCTTTGCTTCATGTCAGAGCTTCACCAGCCTGGGGTAGGGAGGAGTCCTTGAGGTGGCTGCCAAACGAGACTCCAAGCCTTCAGGCACACTTGGATCTTTCCACTTTTAAGTGAGGCCATCATTAAAACATGAGCAGACATAATTGCATCATAGCATTGGGCAGAATTACAGGCAGGTCTGGATACCCTTAAGCACCAGGCTTTGTAATGTGTTGGCCTGATATTCATTGCCTTTTTCTGCACCTCTCCAACACCAGAAGCAGAGATTTCAGCCTTGCCTCTCAGAACAATAAATTTGGTTTATAGGAGCTGTAGTGGGATGCACTACAAAGCTGAGAATACTCAGAAGACTCCATTATGAAACCACCATGTTTAATTTTAGGCTTATAAACCCAAATGAAAGTATGATAATGAAAGCAACTCCTTCCATAGGTGTGGAGCATACCAAAAATCAACCAATTTCAGTGTGAGCTCAATTAGCCTGGAAAATCAGGCAGCTAAATTTGACTTTCAGGAAACACATTTGAATGCTCTGCCATTAATCTTCCGTCTGTTATGCCTGATTTAAATGTAAAATCAGATTTTCTCCCAAACTTGAAACTTACTTTCATCAGCAAAGGGAAATTATCCAACTTTCTTGAATTTTCAAAGACTTAAACTTGCAGAGAAGTAAGGACCACCAAAATTAGAGCAAGGGGAATTACTGATAGAAATGTGAGATAAAGTAGAAGATAATATCTCTCGGCCTTTTTATGCTCATTACCTAAAGTGAGCCTCATAAAATACACCCTCATAGGATCTTGGCAAGAAGGGCTGGTTAGAAATTTTCTATAAAATGATTTCTCTTAATAAGCTTCATGGGAAAATTAAAAGGCTCTGCATATCCCCATTTGTGGAGAAGAACTATTCATCAGGAACCAAAAGTAGAGTTACCACGAGACTCTGCATTGCCATTTCACTAAAAAGAGTTGACTTTTTAATAAGAAACACAAGGCAATGTTGGTGAGAGCTGCCATAGTTAATGATTACTGGTAACTAAAAGGCTAAACATTAAAGGAAGTAGACCCCTTACTCCAAAACATTCTTTTCCTATGAGCGTTAGTTTTTTAAACCAGAAGTTTCAGATTCTGCTCTGGATAAATTAGCAATATCTTGGTACTTTTATGTAAGCTGGATGTCTGAACTTCTCATGTAGTCAATGAAGATCTAGTGCAAGACATAACTGAGCCTTTTTAGGTGCTATTAAGTATTTCATGCACCCACTGCTGCTTTAAAAGGGTCCTGGTCCCCTCTAACCCCCCTGTATTATTACCTATTCACATGACATAGATGTCTGGGTACCCCAGAACAACTCAAATAGCACCCAAATCACATTTTTATTATTTAGGATGGAGCCCCTATGTAGCCAGGAGAATTGTGCAGCTAACCATAAAGGAGACACATCCATTTAATGTGCTAATTCATTCTCCAGACCTCTGTGAGTGTATTGGACAAAGCCCCAGGGCTCAATTAATTTGCATAAACAATTTGAGATACGCAAGGATAACCTGCCCAGCACTAAAACATCTAGAAGTGGGCTGGACTTCAGTCCTATGTCATATCTATCAAATCTGTGCAGATGTTCCAAATGTCACAAGACGTAGCAAATCACTGTAGACTCTTACAGACAGGAAATTACATAAAGTCCCCTTTGGTGGTAACAGGAGTTTGGCACTGTTGATGTTTACACCTACAAGTTGGCACCTGCACTTCTGTACCTTAATATCAGAGTTTGTCCCATTCTGGTATTTTCTACAGTCTTGTTCAGCATTTCAGAGCATTAAAACTTTTTCCTACCCCTAGAGATCATTTCTGAGACAGTCCTCTAAGTTTTGATGGTTGTACTCCCACTTTGCTTCTCAAGGTCTATTGAGCTGTCAAATGAACACAGTATCATTCCTTTTGCTCCCAAATTGAAAGTTTCAAAAATTGTAGGCCAGAAAATTTCTTTTCCATTTAATCCTGTATTAAACTTACTGTTTACTTAACCTCAGCCTCTACAATGCCCTGAAAGCAGATTGTAGCCAGGTGGGAGTGAGTCTTTCTTCCCAGGTAACAAGTGATAGGACACGAGGAAACAACCTCGAGTTGAGCCAGGAGAGGTTGAGATTGGATATTAGGAAAAACTTAGCTGAAGGGGTGGTCAGGTATTGGAACAGGCTGCCCAGGGAAATGGTTAAAGAGTTCAATAATCCCTGAAAGTGTTCAATCATCAAGTGGATCTGGATTTTGGGGAGACGTGGTTTAGTGGTAGGCTTGGCAGTGCTGGGAGAATGGTTGGGCCTGATGATCGTGGTGGAACTTTCCAACCTAAATGATTCTATGATTTTTTGATTTGCACCTACTGGAAATGAATGAATGAATGAATGAATGAATGAATGAATGAATGAATGAATGAGTGAATGAATGCAAATATTTCCAGCTTCTATAATACATACACTAGTTTCTTTCATTTGCAAGCTCATAAAACTTTTTACATGTCTCAGTATAGTCAGTTCTCCAAATCAGGACCCAGAAGATCACACAGGCATTGTAAAAATCATGCAACAATATAAATAGTAATTATACATTTAATTTGCTTTTTCTTGCTTACTGTTTTTGCAACCTCCATCACATTTTCATTTCTCTTGATTTCTGAAGATCAGAAATTATTATAAAATGCAACACAAAATCATTAAATCACCTGACTCCTAAAGTGACTTGAAAGGGCTTAAAATACTCATTTATGCTACTGATGATCTAGTTTTAACAGCTATTTAAAACATGACTTACAATGATGATGATTTTTATATTTCTGGTATGCCAGGCATACCCAAAAAGAAATAAAATTAAACTGAGGTATGTTTACCTCTTTTCAATGCTAAATTATAAAGATCCGGTTATTGATACAAGTTCAAACTTCAAGCATCCAAACTTTATGTGATATTATTAATTGATGTCTGCAAAATATTGCTTGTAAATATTTAATTATAATTTTCCTTGCATTACTAACTGGGAATAAATATAAATTCCTGCTTTGAAAAGTGCCTGGAGACTGATGGATAAATGTTCTAAATGCTAGTTATTTGGAAATAGCCTTTTGGAGACCTTTTATAAAAGACTATGCCACTCCCAATCTGAAATGAAGACATATTTCCATATTGAGCACTCATTTTGGTTAGAATTTGCATATTTTTTGTGTCTTCCCTAAGATACCAGCTTTCCTATCAAACAGGTTTCCCATGTCTAGCAGACAGAAAGGTGACCCAAAAAAATATCTTGAAGCCTTTTCCATGTGTTTTTTCTTGATACTTACAACATCCTACCAATTGTCCGTGTCCTGTAAAACCTTTTCCCCCTTAGTCCCTACATTTTCATTTTTTTTCTAAAAAGCCTGGAAAGATTGAGAAGCCAAAGTGCAGAGGAAACAGGTCACTGAGGTGAAATTTTCATATTTCTAACCCTCACATGGGTCTCTACATCAGATCAGGATTTACTGATGTGATGCCCAAGACAGCAAGAGAGTCACTGTAGGGAAAAAATCTTAATCAGCAGGGAATGGGAAACAATTATTTTTCCTTGTCAGAATCACTGTGGTGTGGGTTTTCTTTTCCCCTCACCCAAACGAATATAAAGTATTGATTTCTCAAAAATGCCCACAAACTCAAAAATGAGCTTCTGTTCCTTTCATCTTTCTTCTCTAAGAGGCAGGATTAAAATAATTGGAATAACTTCTGAAAATATTGATGGCATTTCAATCTTTGAAATAATTTTTTATTTATGTTTCTAAATTAAAACTAAAAATCTGGACAATTAGGGCAGGGGTTTCTGTTTTTACATAACACTTATGAAAATGAATCATTATAACCAGGAGAACAACTTTGTTGCCCCATAATAACTTTAGGTTTTTTGGTCCTTTCATGATCTTCTTATACTACACACATAATATTTAGGCAAATGGCAGCAAATTGCCTAAAAACTGATTTCTAGTGACAGGTTCCATATCCTATGGTAGTTGGGACATCCTGCAGGTTTGCATCCAGCTCTGGGGTCCCCAGCACAGGAAAGACGTGGAGGTTTTGGAGTAAGTCCAGGAGAATCCATGAGGATCGTTAGAGGGCTGGAGCAGTTCTGCCACAAGGAAGGGCTGACAGGATTGGGATTGTTCAGCCTGGAGAAGAAAAGGCCCTGGGGAGGCCTTAGAGCCCTTCCAGTACCCTGGCAGGCTCCATGAGAGCTGGAGAGGGACTTTGGATAAGGGCGTAGAGCGACAGGAAAAGGAGGAATGGCTTCCCACTGACAGAGGGCAGAGTTTGATTGGATATTGGGAAGAAATTCCTCACTTTGAGGGTGGAGACACCCTGGTGCAGGTTTCCCAGAGAAGCTGTGGCTATCCCTGTATCTCTGGAAGTGTCCAAGGCCAGGTTGGATGGGACTTGGAGCAACCTGGGATAGTGGAAGCTGTCCCTGCCCATGGCAGAGGGATGGAATGAGATGTTCTTTAAGGTCACTTCCAACTTGGACAATTCTTGGATTCTATGATCTTCACTGAGATGGTATCCAAGAGATGGGACTTGTGGAAAACTTGCACAGTTCTGGATCTACAGGTGGCAACTAGGAACAATAAAAAATCAGTGTTTATAAAATCCCCTTATTTATATGTTTAGATGACAGGTGCAACAGGGCAAATCTATACCAGTAAATTCAGCACTACCAGGGAAGCATTGTTAGAACTGTGTTATTTTTTGCCAATAATTGGTTAGGATTGTTCCTTAATTCAGCCTGGCTAAACCAGCCGTATGTGAAACATTTTCTGTTCATTGCTTGAGGATGGGTAATTGGTCAAGGGTATTGGCCAGGGTCGATTCCCAGCAGGAACTTCAGATCTCACCCTGTTGGATGGTCCATGAGTGTAGCAGCAGGGATATGACCAAATCATGCCAATTGTGCTGAGGGTAGGAGATGGTATCCTTGGCTTTGCTGAATTTCCTAGTACAGATGCAGTCATATCTTCATTTAGAATAACCAGGTCATGTTTAAGAGCTATAAAATCACAGAATCACAAAGGGTGGAAAAGACCTCCAAGTTTATCAAGCCAACCAAGTATGATCCAGAATTTTGAATAAAACACATAGAATTCTTTTTATTTACTCAAGAAGGGGGAGCCAGACTTTAGGACACTGGAAAATTAGCAATGCTGAAGAGCCAAGGGCATGGATTCTGTCTTGGCTTCTCTGAAGTCAACAGCCCCGTGTCAGTCTGCACTTGCTGAGAGTCTGTCCCGTGGTGTTTCAGAACTGATGCTCCACCAAAAACAACCTTTGAAGCTGCATGCAGTCTGCTCTTTGGCTCTATTCCTTTCTTTTCTGTTTCTCCCACAGGTAATAAATAGTTTAGGGAGCAAATCTTGAATTTCAGTATAGCAAAATGAGCGTACTGTAAACTCCTCAGTGTTTGTGGCTGCATTGATATTTATGTGTGTGTGTGTATTTCTTTCCCTTTTTTTTTTTTCTTTTTTTTTTTTTCCTTCTTCTGTCTCCTTCCCATTTGTAGTTTGATCACTCACGGTTTTGGAACTCCTGCAATATGTGCTGCCCTAAGCACTTTCCAAACTGTTCTCAGTGAAATGCTGAACTACTTGGAAAAGCACACATCGCACAAAAACGGAGGAGCGGCGGAATCCGGCCAAGGACACGCCAACTCGGAGAAAGCCCCCCTGCGGAAAACTTCAGAGGCTGCTGTGAAAGAGGGCAAAACAGAAAAGACAGACTAGCTACATCAAACAGAATCTATTTCGAGAGAGTCTTGCTGCTGATATTTTTTTTAAATATATATATCATTGAGGGCAATTTATCTCCAGTGGACCAAATCCAGAGGAAAAAAAAAAGGGGAGGGGAAAAAAGAAAAAAATAGTAAAAAAAAAATAAAATAAAAAGAAAATAAAAAAGAAAGATTAAAACAGAGAGAAAGAGAGAGCGTGAGAGAGGAAAGTATTCAACCCTAAGAACAGCAGTGTACAGTAATTGTGTGATGAAATTGTCACTTTTTTAAAATTTATGTTGCTCTAAACTGCTTTTTTGTGCACGTAGTATTTGATTGTTCTGAATGATACACTAACACTGTTTTTATAAGCACTTCTGGACTTGGCTGAGGTGGCACATGAAATTTGAAGCACTTTCTTCTCCGGCAGCAGAGTTAGGGTCAGTGCATCAGTTGTGGGACACACAGTTCCAGCATCCTGACTTTGCTCTCATGCTGGATAGATTGAAAGAAAGGCTTCCTCTGGTCCACGGGAAATGCCTGATCTACTCACCATTGAAAAAACAACATGGAAATCTGGTAAAAAGGAATTCTTGGGTCATGGGACGAATGAACCATCCTGTACATGGGAATGCAAAATAAAGCTGCACTGAAATGAGGCCAGAACCTGTTGGGAATCTGTCCTGACCATTCAAGCAGCAGCCATGGTGTCTCTTGTGAAAAGAGCATGGCAGACTAAAAAGAAAACAAATCTTGATAGTCTTAATAAGAGCCCTGATCCCTCTGTGAACTTCAGTTTAAATGACAGCATGGGCTTCTGTTCTCTATTTTCTCAGCTCCTGGTACCACAGCACTCTGCCACACCTGGGTCTCTGTTCAACGCAATCAGTGCAGGCAACTGGAGTCACCTTTTGTGTTGCCTTGATTTTATGATGCTTTCTTTTCTTCAACAGCTTGTTTCTGCATCTTTATTGTCTTTATAAATCCAGCTGAGGTGCAGAGGTCTAACAGAATCCACTCACTGGAAATAAAATAAAAACAAAACAACAAATGAGACAGATTGGCTTAGTCCACAGCAGCTGAGTGGTAACAACCTTGCTAATGTACTTTTGAGATATTACTTTACCACCTACCACACATTCTCATGCAGAAAACATGGGAGGTATAGCTTGAGCTCAAGACTCTGAGTCTAGGGACTTTTTCCAGTCACATTCCAACTCCTTCAATGAGACTTCATTCCATTCTTTTTCTTGTTTCTCCAACATCACCTTATTGAGAAAGTTAGGAAGGAATGGTATTACTGGGAGGGCTTGGTGTTGTCCATCTCTGCTTCAGATCAGCACAACCAGACCTTTTCTTCCACGGGACAGTTCAGCTCTTTCTGTGGTAGGAAAAACTATAGTTGTCCATGTGTAAATGTTTAGAGACATTTGAGATGTTTTAGGTATCTAAGACAGAGTTTTGACAGTTATGACATGAAACCTTTAGGAGAACTGGACTCACCTGGAGGAAGAGCTGGAGGATCCTAGAGACAGCAGTAGATAACTGTGAGTGACAAAAGCTCTCACGCACATTTTCAATTTCTAGAAGCTGTTAGCATGGATTACACCTTGGATTATCAGTTTAGACTAAACCTAGGGACTGTGACAAATACCTACATTGTTAGATGCAAGGAATTAAACTGAACTAACAGTGTCACTCATACCTTTCAAATTATGGTAGGCAATAGAGTGAGGATGGCATGATGCTGTTCCTCTCAAGGTCAGTAAAGACATTGCCATCACCATGAGAAAACACTCTAGAAAGTAAGGAGTCCCTGATTGTTTATTTAAAGAAATCTGTGAAAAAAAAAAAAATCTATTCTTTTTCCCAGAGCTGTCCTTGCTCAGGGTAGGTGTATAACTCAGATACCTGCTTTAGTGCTATCCAGTCACCCTCCTGCATTGAGGGAAACAGGTGTATCTCCATGGGACTCCACCTCCTTAACACACCAAGATCAGATAAGTGCCTCAAAAAATTTAACTTTATTAAATTAATTTAATGAATTCGTACTGGTGCTTCTGGAGAAATGCTAAAATCAGATGAACAGCCCTCAGAGATGTCTTCAGCAGAAACATTGTGGAACTGTCCTAGAACATTAAATACTTGAATGTGAATAGGTAACCATGATTAAAAGTGAAAAGGAAACTTATTCTGCTTTTTCTATTGCCCAAACTGAGGGAGAGGAAAGGGAAAAGTCAAAAGTTTGACTGTGTCAGATATGCAGATTTGCCACATCTGTAAAATATGTGCTGCAAAACAATTTAATTTGAACTTCTATTTCAAGATGTGGATAAATTTAAATTAGATTTTGTTTGGGCAAAAATATAAGGAAAAGGTTTCTAAGATCCTTTTCAGTTTTTTCCACTAAAAATCAACTTTTTGGAGAAGGAGGAATAAATGGTTGGGCAAATAAATCTGTGAAACTATTGTTAAAGCAACGTTTTATTACCATCAAATTAAAATGCCTAACTTTGCAAATAATTTGTATACAGCCTTATATGAAATATTTGCCTAATCAGGATATGGTCCAAGGTCCCAACAATAATTTATTTCAAGACTTGTGTCTCTCACTGTTACATAATCACTATGAGTGTCTGCTCCACAGGCAACAGATTATTTTTGGCCTGGATTACCCTTTCATCTATTACTATTAATAAATCTGAGCACACTTCAAGTCCCAGAACTTCCAGTTTTTGGCTTAATGACCCCTGTATATTTTTGTTAATTGTCCATATATATATCTGATTCTACCTGATTGAGCTGCTATATGTTCTTACCATTAAGAAGTTGTTTCTATTTCCATGTCAAACGTTCTGTTTTTTCCCTTAGTACTTTAGCACATTTTAAAAGCAAAATTCTTTTTTAAATGTAGTTGCAAATTTGCTGACATTGGCAAGCTCTCTATTTTTTCTTTTTAATTACACTTAATAATTTTATTGAGTGAACAATAGTTATCATTGCCTTTTCTGCTGAACTAGCTATCTGAGCAGTTTGGTGTCAAAATACCTTTAGTTTTTGACACTGGAACTTTCAGTGAGGTTTTAAGCAATGAATTCACTGATGCTCCTGTTAAAATGTCATCCCAGGTTCCCACTTACATTCCTGTGCTGTCCATGTTCCCATGTTGTAGGTTTGGGGGTTTTATTGTTTTCTTAGTCCTTGTCTGTGTGGAAACATTGCCATCTCAAAATACATTCATGACCTAGATTAACCTGAAGGAAGTTCATGATTTGAAGTTAGTGGGTGCTCTCTTGTGTCAGATTGAAGTTTACTTGTTCCTCTTTGACTTGGAAATTTATCTGATCAGAAAAAGGAAAAAAAATCTTCCTTTAAGATATTATAGAAGTGTTTATTCAATGTCAAAACCATCAAAGGAGTAGAGAAGAGTTTCCAAAGTTTCATGGCCAGGACACTGAGTTATTATGATTGTTGGACCCCAAAAACTGGTTCATAACACAAATGCTGTTTGAGTAGCTGGATTCTTTTGTGCTTCAGCCCATTGCTCAGCTCTGTATGAGTTACACCTTTCCCACCACCAATCTCAAAAGATTTTAAGTAGGTCCCTGAACTTACTCCTTGTCCTAACTCCTGGCACATTTGATTCACAAAGATCAGCTTCTGACTCTTGGATTTATTAGTAAATCCCTCATGGAGCAAACACACTGACTAACTACAAACTTAATTTTCTAGAGCAAGGTGTTGCTCACTGTGAGTACAAACAGCTCTTGTGCTGACTAAGCTTAGCAGGTTTGTCTGGCAGAGTAGGAGCAAAGTTCTCACCTCTGCCCTGAGATTTGGTTCTCTGTTCACACAGCCCTCATTCAGCACCATTACATGGCAGACAGGTAATGCAATAGAGTTTTATCAGATTATGAGAAGTGGAACAGAGCTCACGTGGCCTGTTAAGGAGAGGGAATCACAGACGAGCAGTGATGACTCTGCCACCTTCAACTGAAGACTGTCAAGAGCTTTGTCCTTTGTGCTGCCATCTCTAACCCTAACTCCTTCTAAGTGTCATTCTGTTGCCTTGGAGAACTGGAAGAAGGGGTGAATTTTAAGCCTTTCATTTGCTTCCTTTTTAAAGATAAACACCAACATTTGTTGGGAAAAGATTTCAGCTCTCCAAATCAACACGGAATCTGCTCTTTGAAGTTCTCTTTGACTTTTCCTGAAACCAGAAAAATCTGCTACAAAGCAGGCACAATGTATAGTCCTTTTGAATCCTGGACCTCTGTGTAAATATTTCCCCAGTTCATCTCCTCCTTTGGACGTGACTCAGTGGCACAGGTGCAGCTCACAATTTGCAGCCAGGCTCAAGAAGGGCTGTTTATTGTCCTAAGAGCCAGTTTTAACTTTACAATCTCTAACTGCTAATTTTTGTTTGTTTCTTTGTTTCCTAATACCAACAAGCAATTTTGGTCTTAGATATGTCTTAGGGATCCAAAAGGGCTGCTGGTGAATTCCAAGGTCATTTGACTTTCATTTATCCTTTGGAGAAATAGTTCTGCTGCTCTGATTTTTTATTTCTAAGGACAAGAAGAAACAGCATTTGTAGAAGACACAAGCCTACAACACAAGGAAGAATCAATAAATTATACAGGAACTGTATTTATAAAATTATTCTTTGCCTCTGCCCTCACTGCAGGTTTAACAAGAATTCACATACAGCTGTGTGGGGAATAAGGGAGGAAGATAAAGTCACTTTCCTTTGCCAGGTGAAGGTCATTTGGAAAGATCTGATCTTTTTATTGCTATTCTTTACTTTTCTTTATTTTGTACAATTTATTCTGTTCTGTACAGCAGCTGTTGTGATTGTATTTAAATGTGAGTGCGCACTTGGTCACCTACAAACAATGTCCTCTTTATTGCTTTGGAGTTTTGGTTTGGTTTTTTCCTTCCATTTAATTTAATTTATAATTCAGTGGTGAAAAACATAATCTTTTATATTTCTATTTCCTATACAAGCTACCTGTTTTACATGAGTCTATGAAGATAACGACCACATTTGATCAAACATTTCACGGCAATAAAATCTATGTTGATTTAACCCTGATCTGTCTGGTGTTTCAAAATAATTTCCATCTCTGAAATAAAGGTTATCAAACTTGACCAGGAACCAGATCTATGACATTACAAGACCTAGAATTTTCATCCAACAGGTAAGACATACAAAGCAGAGAAACGATAAAAATATTATTCTGAAATTACAACAAGGAAACCAGTTTATACAGAGATTAAAGTTTAGATTAATTGCACCAAAATGTGACTATGTTAAATAGTTATCTGGTCTAGAATCTGCTACCCAGATTTAATGTTTTTATGTACAGAGGAAGATCTAATGCAAGGCAACTCATATTGTCCTAAAGCAAGAATCCAAACTAGTTAGGATGATTTATATAGGATAAGTGGTAGGTTGGATTAGGAAAAGTAGCAGGAACCCTCATGTCTATTAACTCATAATGGATGCACCCTGGAAACTTGCTAACACTTGATATTTAATATTTAGAGGCCCTCAGATGTGCTTTTCCCATAACTGTGGGAAAGGTTCTAACAATGCTGGCAATCAAACCCTCATCCTCACAGCCTCAAACCAATTATTTAATCTTCTCCCTGAAAATTTACAGCAGTTCATTTCCAAATGCTACTTCAGCCAAGGGTCTGGACTAACTGCTGCTGCTCCCACTTGAGATTTTGATTCCAATATTGTGGCACAAGGTTTGACTCTTTCCAGGCAGAAACAACAGTCATAAAAAAGTCTTTAGATGCAAACCATATCCTCTTTCAGGTATGACTTAAAGATCAGAGGTTTAGCCAACCTTTCCAAGAACAAGTGGATCTAAAAATTTTCACTAAAAATTGTTTTTAAAAAGCAAAATTATGTGTTTTTAACGGCCATTTTATAAACATGCATATTCAAAATTTTTGGGAACCTGATGACAATCCTTCATTTTGTGTTGTTTCAGAATTGAGCAATCCTAGACAACTCACCAAGGGCAAAGCTGTAGTGAGAAAAACTTCAGAAGAGTTTCAGGTAGAAAAGGAAATGCATTGGGAGGAAGTTCCCACATATTTAAACTTATTTTATCCAACTATCACCTCTGTTCCCTGACAAATGAACTCTCAATAATTAATGTTACCCCTGTAATCTTCTAGGAAATATAATTCCCCTGGTGTTGCCATGAATACCTCTAACCAATTCTGTATGTGCTCTTCTCTAAAATCAGAGGGAATACAACAGTGACAAATTCATCAGTATTTTAAACACAGTCACATGAGAGGCTGCCTTTCCTATCTCTCTTTACTTTGGTGTGTTAATTTTTCTACTCAATCCATTAAAACAAAAAGAAAACAATTCCAGTGAGATTTGCAGGGGTGCATTGCCAAAGCACAAGTCAATGTGCAAAAGTAGCCTCTAAGTTGTAGATAGTGCACCATACAAGAAGATGAAAAGGAAAAAAAGTAATAGAAAAAAAAATTAATCTCCGTCAGATTTTATATGCAAACTGCATACAGAGAGCTTGGGCAAATTTGCATTCAGAGTAAGTGACCAGGCAAAAAATGGATAAAATCTGTAAAAAACTGAACGTCCTGAACTCCAGGAATTAGCAGAGTTGTTCAAGTATGTATGGTAATATTATCCATTATTTCAATAGCAGAGGTCCCCTTTGTTATAAAGGTTGGGTATTTATATTTTGCTGGAAAGTGCAGTTTAGTTTCTAGGCAGGGACCAAAAGCTTAATCTAACAAAATCTAACCTCTTAACTCCTGTTCAGGTTCACCTTCCCATAAAAGAACATGAATAAGAAATTAATGGGAAATTCAAGCCTTAATGGAAAGGGCATTTTGCTCTGGGCAGGGTTTATGTTGTGGAGTTTTTTAATGGAAAGATATTTGAATTAGTGATATATAAATGCATCTCCTGGAGCAACTCAAAATATCAAGATCTGGAGGCTGGCCCTGTCTACCCTGTCTGATTCCCACTGATCCTTTAGAAGGATCAGGGTCTTATCTGACCTGTATCTGTCAATCCCTTGTGTATGCTTTGGATTCTCAAGGAAACCTTGGTGAAGGTTTTCCTTTCCTCAAGGAAATGCTGGTGAGCATCATCTCCCAGCAAGAAAAAACATACATTGCATTTGTCTGCCTACATGCACAGCAGTAATATTTTAATTCAGAGGCCCCACCTTAATCTCCATCTTAATCTGGAGAAAAGGAAGCTGAGGGAAGACCTTATTGGTCTCTGCAACTACCTGAAATAAGGCAGTAGTCAGGGGCTGTCAGTCTCTTCTCCCAGGTAACAAATGACAGGAAGAGAGGAAATGGCTTCCAGTTGCACCAGGGGAGATTTAGATTAGATATGTAGAGAACTTTCATCATGGAAAGTGTTGTAAAGCATTGGAACAGGCTGCCCAGGGACATGGGGAAAATAACATGTGGAAGTGTCACTTGAGGACATGGTTTAGAGGTGAACATGGTTGGACTTGATGATTGTAAATATTTTTTCCAACCATTCTGTGATTCTGTGATCCAAAGTCTTAGACTGGGCATGTGATGGCTGGAAGATGATCCCATTACTGCTATCACCCAGAGCTATCTGGTTTTTACATGTGTGTATTTTTTTTTTTTTATTAATTAATGCATTTAACACAAATATTAATGAACCACTCTGGGCCATCATTATGGTCAGATAAATTAAGGTGTTATCAAAACACTGAATCTTTGCCAATCAACACATGCAGTGTGAAGCCAGTAATAAAACTACACAGAAAATTAGGAATGGCCAGTAGAGAGCCCTTTAGTGGAACTGGATGCTCTGTGAATAAATTGCTGGAAGTATGCCAAGATATTATCTCCTTATTTGTCAAATTTGGATCTGAGAAATAAGTGGGAAAACTTTCCCTTGAAAATTGCTTATGATGTGAAAATAAAAATGAAAGGTGAGCAAACAGATAAAAATCTCACACAATGAGCTATGAACAAGTGAATGAGGAAAACAGCTTAAAAATTATTATTTTTGAATCACATTAAAATTTATGTTTCTCCCTCTTTATTCCTATCAATTAAAACAGTAACCAGAAATCCTGTGTGGCAAAACCACTTTTGAAAACTGCATTGGGAGTGTATGCTTGTGGTGACACCAACTGTTTAGACTAAAAAAAATCTTTCATGCCTGATTAACAAGCCAAGTACACTGTGGCAGCAGAAGAAGCTTTTGTGGACCCACTCTGTTCCTTTTGTAGTAAAATTAATTGAGAGGTACCAGTGGCCTTTGCCTACTTTTCATTGTTACCATACAGTTATTTTTTAATTCCACTTAATCTGCCTTTCAGAACCCCTAAACAAAAGCACAGGTTTGGCCAGATTTCTAATTTTAGGCATAGAAGTCAGGCATAAATTTGGACAGGTTGATTAGAGCAACTCCATTTACTCTAGAGGAAGCTTAGCTTGATTAAACACCTAAATTTAAGTAGAAAGGGTAAAACCTCATGCTAAACTTACCTTCAGCTAAAACTAAATGAGAGGAACTTCTAATCATCACTAGTTCAGCTCAGGACTGAAACTGATGCTATTGAAGAAAGAGTTTCAGCAGCCTTATCTGTTGTCCATTCTGTCCTCCAGTTTTTCAGGTTCAATTCATCCACCAGACTGGGCAGTGTTTCCAGTCACAGTTTGCTGGTGTTACAGCCTCTGCTCCAGATTCTGCACTGTTATTAACCTGCTGAGTTGACACAAGTTTGTTGTCTTGAGAAAAATAAAAGAATCAGAGCACCTCAAAAATGGCCATTGCATAGACAAGCAAGAATGAGCATAGGAAGAACCTTCCTCATGGAAATCAACAGGGTCATAGAAAGACTACACCAGTGGGAAACCAAGGAGTCACAGATAAAGTTTTGAATAATTGGTTTATTAGGTGATTGGGTTTTTTGCAGTTTTGGGGCTTTTTTCATTGGTGTTTCTAAACAGATTGGTCTCTTGTCCTGAGGCCAGCTCCCACAGCATGGCCACACCTCTACAATAAAACTTCAGCTGGAAACCAGACAGGGAATTGATCCTTAGACTGCTGTAAAGGTGTTTCCACCACATAACCAAGGATGTGCTAAGTTCCCTGACACATGATGTGTTCTGCAAGATACACAGACAGCAGGATGATCTATGTGCTATTCCAGCTATTTCAATCAGCAAAACCAATATTTGGTGCAGAGAATATATTTCAGTCTTTATTTATGAGTACAGTTCAGATCTGTGCTTTTTTTTTTTTTTTTTTTTTTTAATTACCTGCCAAAACTTAAGCTGCATCTCATTCGTCACTCATTCAATTATGACAGAAGATGGATTTTGACTTTTCAAGCTCAGCTGCTGTTAGTAACTTCTGGGTAGAGTTTCTCAGGAGTAACCTCAGTTTTCATAAGCAGCTTCTTGCCTCTTAACTGCTTCTTTTGAGTAGCTGATTATGTTTCACTACATAAAATGTTCCTATGAGTCACTTCTGACACACAGATCATCTTGAACTTTGTTCAAAGTGCAGTAAAGACAGCCTGCCCTCAGGAAGGGCATTAAAAACATTCCCTAAAATATCTGCATGTAATTCAACTATCAACAAAGACCATGTGGGGAGAAAGCCAAAGATGAAGACAAAGCCAGAAGTCAATCACAAATTAGTTTTTGGAGTAAGGTATGTTTTTCATTTTATAATGTTGAAACAAGTGTTACAGAATTATGATGTGGCTCTCCTGCAGCTCCTGTGTCATATCTATCAGCCCCATATTTCAGGGAGTCTTGTCAGGATCAGAGGAAACCTCAGTGAGGTGAACATTCCCAGCCTCCAACTGAAAGGTTGCTTCGACTGCAGCTGCTGGATGACCCCTGGATCAAAGCAGAAGTCCCACCTTGTAGACAAAATAAACAGCTATATTATTCAAATGATAATAATGTGTGTTGATGAAGATAATCTGTTAAAAAAAAAAAAAAAAAAAAAAAAAAAAATAATAATAATAATAATAATAATAATAATAATAATAATAGTAATAATGCCGGCAGTCTGTTTATATCCCAAAATGCTAAAGCTTTCTTCTAATGCTAGCAGCACTCTCATAATTCTTGGGATGACAAACAAAAGTCTGATCCACTGAATAATATTTAAAGCTGGTTAGATAACATGTATCTATTATTTACCATGGGGAACAATGTCCTCTAAATACCAGTTCAAAGAGAACCTCCTAGTTTCCTCCTTTCACCTAGTTACACAATAGCCCTAAAGAGTGATAATTCCTTTTATTTTCCAATATCACGCTACATCCTTGATTTCTGATACTCAGGTACCTTGGAGCTATCTTAATGACCCTGTTCAGCCTTTACTTGAGTCAATAACAAAATCCCCATGGACTTCAATAGGGCCAGGATTAATTCCAGACAGCTCTGTTTATTAGCAATATTTTTTCCACTTATTCTATGGGACTTATTGTATTCCTCCCAAAAGCATTACAGCATGGTTTCTCCCCTTCAAATGAGGTGGCTGCATCCAGACTTCACAAGAGGGAAGGTCTCTGATATGTGCTACTCCTTTTTCCTGATGCTTGGGAGACTGATATTTAATCCAAGCCAAAACTTTTCCAGGAGCTCTTCTAACACTGGGAGAATGTGGGAGATCAGTAGAGATGGCAGAGCAATGCTCAAGCTATTTGTTGATTTATTATTCCTTCATAACTCCTCAAAATTCTCATTCTCAAAAATAACAATGACAACACAGCTGTATTCTCTCTAGCCCCTGACATCCAGGTGGCTGTTCCCAAACATCTCCTGTCCCACAAAAAACCTGTCCTACAACCACAGTGTGTGCCCTCCACACAGCTGAACTCAGCCTGCTCCTGGGAGGAATGCACACAAGCCCACATATAAATGCTGGTCTGATTTCAATGTGTATTTTCTGTATATATTTAGAGGTGTGTGTTATCCACACAAGGATAGGTTTCCCTTCATTCCAGTTTCTGCTCTGCAGAGAATCTGGCAGATCATTAGAAGCAATAGTTCTGATTTCATCCCCATTCTGAGGGGACAATGTGGCACAACAAATGGAAATATTTAGGGCTCTTTCAGGGGATTTTTTTGTTTTCTTACATCTAGCATATGGGGTTTTTTTCCTATATTCCATCTATTGAAATATAGGAAAAAAGCCACTATTTCCAGGTTTGTGACATTCCAAGAATGAGAAAAAAGGGAGAGGGAAGATTTTAATAGCAGGATCAGTCTAGTGCAATAATCAAACCAGAGCAGCCGGCCCTGTAACCTCTCACAGCAATTAAAACTAGTGCCTTAAAAAAAGAAAGCAAATTGTATGGATAAAAAATGGGAAATAGTTTCATCTGTGGTTACACAGTATCTTACAATATGACAACTTTGGGAGCTTTCAAAGAAATGATCAGCTGTCTGGAAAATAAATATTTCTTTTTTTATAACTTGGTGAAACATAGTAGCTAATTTGTTGCTAAAATTTTCAAAATATGAACAGTAAAATTCACATAATTAGATACTTAACAGTCTGGCATCAGTTCTGTTCCCACTAATGAATTATCTGACTGAGGACTCAATTAATAAAAAAATTAAAGGATGATAATGTAATTAACACTAATCAATATTGGTTTACAGAAAATAAATGCCGTCAAATAAACTTGTTTTTCTTCCTTTTAATGAGATGACAAATTTGATCAAGTTCTAGAGCACATTTAACTTGCAACCACAAGGATGTTGACTATAAATATAACAATCCATCAAAATGCTAAATGCCATAAATGAATATAAATCTATCTATTTCATCCAGAAATTGATGAAAAAGATAGAATAATGATTAAATATGTAAATTCCTAAAAGATTTTCAGGTTTCAGTTCCTACTATGCCAATAGTTTATATGCTCATTGATGAGAATAAATAATATCATTGATAATAATGTTTGTAATTTGACTGAGAGCTTGCAGAAAAACTGACTAAGGGGAAAAATATGCCATGATCTGGATTATTCAACAAGCTGAATGTCAGTAATCAACTTATTAAAAGATTAAAATGGAATTTCTATATCTTAGAAAAAAATACATATATTTTCCCCTATGAAATTGTGGAGTCTGCTCTGGAAAGCAGCAGCTCTGAAAGGGAGTTTTTGGTTGTAGGGGATGATCCACCAAGCATGAGCTTGAACTTGAGGGCAGAAGGCCAAGTGTCTTTTGTCTGACTGAACAAAAGGATATAAGGTGCTTATCCATACAGGTCATGTTGCATCTGTCACAGGTATGAAGCAGCACGTGGAATATGAAGCTCATTTCTGGCACATCCCTTTCATGAAACTGTTGGTGAGCTGAATAAAGTGATGTGGCATCCCTGGTGTCACCAAAGCATTGTCTGAATGTTTACAGAAAATACCTGGGCTCCTGGTGGACACTGAGTTGGGTGTGAGGCAGCAATGTGTCCTTCACACCCAGGTGGAAAAGGAATGTCCTGGGCTGCACTGGAGGTACTGGGAGCAGCTGGGAGGGGATTATTCCCCTCTACCCAGCACTGGTGTCCAGTTCAGGGCTTCTCAGTGCCAGAGGGACATGGACAGACTGCAGAGAGTCCAACAAAGGACCCCTGAGGTGATTCAGATTCTGGAGCATCTCTCATGGGGAAGGGCTGAGAAAGCTGTGACAGGTTAGCCTTGAGAAGAGAAGGCTCAAGGGGGATTTTATCCATTCCTAAATCCCTGAAGGGAGAATACAAAGGGAGCAGAGCCAGGCTTCTCTCAGTGGCATCCAGTGAAAGGACCAGAGGTCAAGTGCACCCACTGATACACAGAAGTTCCTCTAAATAGCAGGAAACACGTTTTTATTGTGAAGGTGGCCCAGCACTGGCACAGGTTGCCCAGAAAGGTTGTGGACTTCCCTCCCTGGAGCTATTAGAAGTCATCTAGACATGGTCCTGGGCACCAGGGTGGCCCTGCTTGAGCAGGGGGGATGAACCATGCTGACCTCCAGAGATCCCTTCCAACTTCAACCATTCTGTGATCCTGTGAAATATAAGAGAATCTGTCATATAATGAAAGGCAAAACAAGCTTAATTTATTCATCTTAACAGCAAGGTGATGCAGGGAACTGCAAGAGTTAACAGATACACCCTATCAAAAGGTTTCACTGTTCAAGTATTCAGTTCCAATAAAACCCTGAATGGAAAACAGATTTATATCTTTATCAGATGTAGTGATTAAGAAAGATATAACTTATTAAATTAGGCAAAGAATTTATGTCCATGGCCTTAAAAAATAAAACCAAGACAGTGTTATTATTAGTGCTTCTGCAGGAGCACTGTGGCTCATCCAACAGCTGTTCCATGCAGATTTTCTGGCCTGTGTTCTACATGAGTTACATTAACTGAGCAATTGCTGCCTTTGCTTCCACAAAGCTGTGATCATCCCACGGTTCCTTGTTTTTCTTGTGGCTATTTTCATGACTTGCACAAAATAGATTTGCTGCTCTACTTTAAACTAATTCCATATTCAGAGGATACACAAATGGAATCCCCTAGGGAATGAGAGAAGTTGACCAAAAAGCAGCACCCCTCATTTGTGCAAGAGATCCTACATGGCATAAGGAATGCTGACATCATCTTGGGTTTTCTGTGGTTGAAATGGCTTCCAAGGTAATAGAAAGTTTCTTTTTTCCAGCCCCGTGATTGAAGAAGAATTCAAGAGTCGTTGGTTCTGATTTTCAAGGTTGTTTATCTTGTCTTATCTATAACATTATTTTTCTGACCTTCTGAGATCTGTCTGGCAGGTCAGTTTGTGGCACAAACTACCCCCTTGGGGCATTGCTAGCTTTCTATACTAAAAATTACATGTACTTTATTTGCAATAATTTCCCAATACCTATCACCTATGTTAGACAGTCTGTCTCTATTCTAAACCAACCCAGAAGTGCCACCATCACAGCAGAAGATGGAGGGTAAGAAGAACAAGAAGAACAGGATGCTCCCAGATTCCTCCATCTTGCCTCTTGAACCCCCATTCTAAATCCCAAAAATTCTACTTTTTTACCCTGTGAAAAATTAACTATTATACTACTCAAACTCTTGTGGCTTGTAAATCTTCACACAACATTGGCAATTGTTTCCCTGAGCTAAAATCGAAGGTACAGGTGTTTGTGACTCCTTGCCAATGTCTCTGAGCCCCTTGCCAGGGTCTTGAGTCCTCCAGGGCAGTCAGGGGAATGTCCTGGGTTCCAACAACATTATAGGGAACTTTTGCTGGATGCTGTTCTTGGTGCTGCAACATGGATCCCTTTTGTTTTTGTCAGGTATCTTCCTGATGTTCCTGCCTCTGGGATGTGATCAGGTTGGTTTTGATTAATTGTGTTCAAGGCCAGGCTAGACAGGGCTTGGAGCAACCTGCAGTGGTGGAAGATGTTCCTGCCCATGGCAGGGGGTTGGAATGAGATGGTTTTTGAGGTGTCTCCCAACCCAAACTATTCTGGGATTCCATCATTCTATAAATGATGATTAACAACAAACAAGGTAAGTCAAAATGGAGTTTCAGTAAAGAAATTGGTGTGGACAAGGTCATGCTCTCAAGATCAATCCAAGTAGGGCTGGGAAAGGGAAGTATCCTCCTAAATTCCAGTTCCCTTCTCCACTACACTGATTAAGGTCCCTTCATTTATACCCCACATGATTTTAAGAGTGTTTCTGGTTTATGTCTCCACTGAAGTTTTATAGATTCATCATTGACTTATAGTCAGAACTAGTTAGAAGTGGAATTTTATTAAAAAAAGCAAAGACTGAAACAGGGTTCATTCATTCTGACACTGCTCTTGTGATTCCAGCATAAGAGAAAACTCAGGGTAAAGCCCCTGTAAAAAGTAGGTCCCCAAAAAATTAGTAATTACCTTGTTGGTGAAAAAATTTGCCATGATGAACCTTAAAAACAAAGACTAATGTTATCAAAATGGAACAGCAGTTCTGAGAGCCATTTTATTAAGGAGCATTGTCATTATATTTTTAGGAAAGTATTCTGAAATGCCATAAACAAATCCATTTATCATATGTAGATTTTCATATTTTTTGCATTGTGCTCTTCTGGTAACCAAATCAAATCATTAGATGCTCATTTCAAAACTCAGAGTGGGAGAAAAGGTAAAATTTGAATTTTCAAATTTCTCATTTTGGTAGCAGAGAACAAAATGTTTAATTTCAGAACTGTTAAAAATTATTCATTTACACTTGCTCATTCTTATGCCTGTTAGGCAGGAAACATTGATTTTTATTGTGCTTCTGCATTTATAATATGAAAACAATGATATACAATTACCTTAGGAATACAACTCTAAATGGCATTTTTATATTAATATTAATATAATGTTCTATAACTAGAATGAATATTTTATTGTAATTGGGGAGGATGCAGTTAACCTAAATCAAACAAGTTTGTGCCTAATTTTTTAGGTTCTGAATTATTTGCCGTGACTTAACTAGCACAGAGTAGTTTATATCCATATTAATAAAGTTTAAGTCACTGAATGGACTCTAAATCAAAGTGATCCAATAGTGCCTGGTCTTTCCTGCCCTTCAAACTGTGACTGGAAGCTGCCTGAAATTTTTGATATGAGCCAAAACCATGCCAGGATCCTGTGAGCTTCTGAGGAATAGGAAAATTGAGAGGGAAGGGAAGGGAAGGGAAGGGAAGGGAAGGGAAGGGAAGGGAAGGGAAGGGAAGGGAAGGGAAGGGAAGGGAAGGGAAGGGAAGGGAAGGGAAGGGAAGGGAAGGGAAGGGAAGGGAAGGGAAGGGAAGGGAAGGGAAGGGAAGGGAAGGGAAGGGAAGGGAAGGGAAGGGAAGGGAAGGGAAGGGAAGGGAAGGGAAGGGAAGGGAAGGGAAGGGAAGGGAAGGGAAGGGAAGGGAAGGGAAGGGAAGGGAAGGGAAGGGAAGGGAAGGGAAGGGAAGGGAAGGGAAGGGAAGGGACCTAAACCCCCTCTAATACTTGGGCTAAAGTTCCTGAAAGCCACAATACAGTGTATGAACGAACTGAAGGGAGAATTCAGGGAATGGTGTAACTCCAGATACATTATGAGCAATTTTAGGAGCCTGAAATGCATTTCCCCTATAGATGCAGTTTGCTGACTTTGCTATGTCTTCTTTCATGTATCCAGAATTTTTTCTCTCCCTAAAGCATTGCCTGTGGTCATATTTTCTGAGTGCCTACTGCAAGAAAGCAAGTTAAGAGAGTGGAGAAATTAAAAAGCAAGGGGGCTGGGAGTGATACTTCAGGAAAAAAGTTATATTCTCAAAACAGATAACGGCCAGGTCTTAATTTTTCTTCTCTCCCTTTAAAACTAATTAACTCTCCTGACATGAAAATTAAATATATAGTTTCCTCTATTGCTTACATCCTAAAATGGAAAAAATGTATTTCCTCACATGAATATAATTTAAAGATTGGGGGTTTTTTGCTAAATCACATACAAACAATTTTAGCCACATAAATATAGCTGAACTAAATTAAAGTAATAAAAATGGAACCTCCTAACTTCCTGAGATTTTAAATATTCACTAAAAAGTAAGGACTTCCTTTAATGGGTACAGTTTGCCCATTCTTGATTTTGTGGCTCTATTTAGGTATAGGGGGGTTGTTTGAGAATGGGAAAAATAGAGAAATAAAAAGGATATGTTTTATTTAGATACTCAAGTTAATTTCAGTGATGGTCCATATCCAGCTGAGGAAAATGAAAGAAAACCTGATATGCCTGATTTCAAATTTTCAAGGAAACAAGTTCAGCAACTTTTCTGTGTGTTTTGTTTGGCTTCTAGGAGTAAGAAGGTTTAGAGAGGATTAATTCACTTTCAAAAGGTGGATGTGAAGACAAAGGATAACCATGCAGCAGTGAGAGCAGCTCTTGAGAGTTCCCAGCCTCCCCTTTGTGTTCCAAGGGACAAATCATCCATAAAGTCTTCAGCTTAATGCTCTGTCACCTAACTCCTGCTTTTCCTGTCAGTCATGCAATGCTGGGAAGTTGGCACTCAGTGTTCAAAGAGGTTTTGGTCCTGGGACAAGGAAACACAAGGCAATAACACAGGCAATCCAAGCTCAGCTTGGATTGATCCAACCTGAGCAAGGTTTTGAGCTCTGTCTTAGGGAGCCAAGCGCTTCTGAAGTTCCCTCAGCCTGAGCTGAGCACTGTTGAAGATTGCAAGGCAAGTTGTTTTCCATTACCATTGTACGGCAGATTGCCTTTGTCAAGTGGGCAGTTTGCTTTGTATCTCTCTTTGAGTGACCACATTCACACCTCCCCCAGGCGGGGACATCTGCTGATAACAGCTATTGAATGTCACTGTGTGACTGATAAGAACTGTAACACCCCATCGGGAGATGCTCCGCCCAGAGGGAGGAGCCAAGCGTTCCTACCCGGATATGATCCAGAAAGTTTTGAGACACCAGCACGGCTTCCTCCATGGGATTCCCCCAAGGAGCAGCAGCTGCCTCTCTTTCCACTGGATCTTCAGAGTAAGAATGCATCCTTCTCTACAGGTCCCCCTTGCTCCAACAGAACCACTCCTGACACTCCAGCAGGGCTGCAGCCACAATTCCAATGGGACTGCCACCAACACCCTGACCCACAGGGTGTCAGGTTGGGTTCTGACTCTGTCAGTGTTGTTCTAGTGTGCTGCATTCTTTATTTTATCTTTTTTTTTTCTTTTCTCTATTAAAGAACTGTTATTTCCTGCTGCCATATTTTTGCCTGAGAGTCCCTTAATTTAAAATTTATAGCAATTTGGAGGAGTGGGGAGGGTTTACATTCTCCATTTCAGGGGAGGCTCCTGCCTTCCTTAGCAGACACCTGTCTTTCCAAACCACGACAAGTACCCACATCAGATAAAAATAAAGATTAAAGGATACTGGAATGAGAAAAACAGTCCTGAAACCTTTGTCAATTCTTCATTCTTAACCTGGCAGATCTGATTACTGTTTCATCTCCAGAGGGTTTAGGATCTGCAGAACAGTTCTGAAGAGGGGATGCCAAAGCTGCATCCCACCCCACACTGCCTCAAGGTCAGGGTCCTTGGTGGTGTTGTGTACCTGGATTTCTTGGGGGGAAAAAAAACCCCAGAGAGTGCAGAGGGATAAAACACATGAATTGCGAACAAAATTAATCTTGGATGCAAGATTTCTCCTCAGTATAGTAATGCAATAAACTCTTGGAGGGGCTCCATTTTCCAAAGAACCCACAGGCTGTGTGAGGTTTGGTCTGGGAGAAGCTGGACCTGGCCCACTACTGTGAGGGTTCACCATTTGGGATTCCTGACATGCAGAATTGGTCACTAAATGGGTACCAGAGAAAAGTGAGTGACATTTGAGCTAATTTTTTATCACAATTAGACAAAATCAGTGTCTTCAGTTTTGTCTTTTCACTAAAAAAAAGGTGCTGGAGTAGGGTCCAGAGTAGGGAAATGAAGCTGGTGGAGGATGTAGAGAACCTGTCCTGTGAGGAATGACTGAGGCACCTGGGGGTGTTAAATGTGGAAAACAGTTTGGACCTGTCCATAAGGGTTCAACACATGTGGCTGAGCTTTCCTGCCTTGTAAAAAGCTGCTCTAGTCATCCTTCTTGCTTCTGGGTTTGGTGATGCTCTTCCTTGAAGAAAGCACTGGGGGGTTCAAGAAAATGTAAAATAATGGTAACAGAATTTTTAGCAGAGACTGTAATGGCAGAGCAAGGGTTTTAAACTGAGAAAAAGATTTAGACTAGATATAATGAAGGAATTCTTCAGTGAGGATGGTGAAACACTGTTACAGGGTGTCCAGAGAGGTGATGGATGCCTCATTTCTGGAAATGTTCAAGGCCAGGCTGGAGCAACCTGACACAGTTGATGTCCCTGCTCAAGGCAGGGGGTTGGGCTAGATGATCTTTAAAGTCCCTCTCCAATCCAAATTATTCTATCACCCTACAATTGTATGGTTCTATGAAAAACTCCATTTTTCTGGAGATGGTTATGTCTGGAGATGTAGTAGGTAACAGAGATTTAACAGCAAACATTATGAACAGCTGGATTTTTAAGAGAAGAGTCTTGGTATTATTCACAAAGAAAATATATAAAGTGTTCACCAAAGCAATGATTTTGTAAATCTATTAGTAGGCTGGCAGTAAATTTCAAGACACCTGCAATGCAAATTAAATGCTTTATAATGACAAATAAGCTTTTAAATAAAAAAATACTGATTTCTGAAATACACGTGAGAACATACAGAAGAAAAATATCAGGAGAAAAAAAGAGCTGGTTTGGAGGAAAAGGTACCAAACATGTTCAAAAAGCTTGGATTTTACCAGAACTCAGAAATCTGCCTTTCTATGAGCTCAGCAAGCAGCAGAGGGCGCTGGGATAAACGGATTTCTTTTAAACTCCAGTCAACAATACGGATTTGCTGGGAGTTGGATACTGAGGGAGATAGCATTATCCATGACAGATTTAAAAGGCAGAGCAGGAATTAAAGCCCATTTCTGAAATAGGGCCTTGATTAGGGGCAGGCAAAATTAAAAAAAAAAAAAAAAACAAAACCAAAAACCAAAAAATAATTCTGAGAAAAGCATATGAGGTAAAGGTAGCATAACATATTGAACTAAAATTAATTTTTTTCGAGTTCTCAAAAAAATAGACATCCTGTTATTGTGGGTTCTCTTCCTCCCAGGGCTATTAACAGATGTTCATTGTGATAATTAGGATATTCAACCTCACTGTATTCTACTATTACTCACTATTATTGTACTAATACTCACTATTCTATAGTGACTAATACTCAGGGTATTGAACGTGGGCTATAGAAGATTTATTCTGATTTTAAGGTAGAGGTTGAAACACCGAATGGCCTGCTAATCAAAAATCAATGTTAATAAGAACCTGCAACTTTATCCTTAAGGAGGAAACATTATATCCGCATCATTTCTAGCAGAGAAAATATTTGAGTGTTTGTAATTCCCAAATATGGACTGGGACTTCTTGGAGCAACTCCAGAGTAGAACACAAAGATGCTCTGAGGATTTGGGCAGACAGGCTGAGAGAAGACAAGGCTCCAGGGAGACCTTAAAGCCCCTTCCGGTGCCTAAAGGAGCTCCAAGAGAGCTGGAGAAGGACTCAGGACAAGAGAGAATGGATTTAAAAAGAAAGAGAGGAGAATCAGAATGGATATTGGGAGGAATTGTTCTCTGTGAGGGTGGGCAGGCCCTGGCACAGGTTGCCCAGAGATGCTGTGGCTGCCCCTGGATATCCGGAAATGTCCAAGGCCAGGCTGGCCGGGGTTTGGAGCAGTCTGGGATGGTGGAAGGTGTGGCAGGGGGGTGGATCGGGTGGATCTTTCAGCTCCGTTCCGAGGCGGTGCCGCTGCGGGAGCGAGTCCCCATCAGAGGGCGCCGCTGCCCCGCTCAACGCGCTCCGAGCTCCGCGGGCACCGAGCCGGGCGGCGGGGGCTTCCTCCGCCCTGGGCACGGCCACTGGGAAAGATATCCCCAGCAAAAAGCAAAATAATAATAATAATTAGGAAAAAAAATGTATGTATAACATATTCCTTTGCCGTCGTACCTGCAGGGCTGAGACAGCTCACCGCTGAAAAAAACCCCGATGTTTTCCTTGGAAAAGATTAGAAAAGCGCAGCACAAACAGCCGGGAAAGGACTGGGTTTCTGGTTTTCCCCCTTTGTTTTTTTTTTTTTACTTTTGAAAGTATGGATTGTGGCGGTCAGTTTTGGGTATGTGTGTTGCCTTTTGGGCGCATTGCACGTTTGAGGGATAAATCGGCGCTAGTGTTGCTGCGTGGGATTGCTGAATTAAACTGGAGGCAGCTGCGGGGGTGAGGGTGCAAAACAGGCGCAAAAATAAAATGTGAAGGACCTTACTTTTCCAAATGAACGCCTGTTCGTTTGACATGTTTTGCAAATGTAAGACAAATGTAATAATAGTGGGGGTTAAAAGTCAGAATTTACTGTCTATATCAATATGTTAGCAAGGAGACAGTGGACGTCAAGTCTATTTTAGAGTCTTCTTTTTTTCACTCCCCTCCTCTCCCCTCCCCCAGCTCGCAGAACGTATTTAATTCAGGGTGCCACGGAATTGTGGAGCATTAGCCGTCACGAAGCTCATTCACTCTGCCCTGTGCCAGCCTTCATGACTCAAAGACTTCCACAAAAGTGATGGCAAACTGTCCCTTTATGAACTTGGTATTTTTCTAAGAGGGTCATTCAGATCTATAGGTGCGTAAGGGTGGCTGCACGGGTATCCCCGCACATCCCATGCAAACCGCTCACATCCTTTCTCCTTTTTCGGCATTTTTTCACCCTATTGCCTCAGTTGAAATCATCAGTCCAACCCACTCAAAGATGTGCCCTTTTTCTGCTCCTCCTCAGTGCAGCACTGGCTGTGCTGAGAACAAAACCTCGTATCTGCTTTAATAACTTCTGGCAACACCGTTGTCCAGCTCCTGCTGTAATATCGGGCTGCTATTTGCCTCTTGCCTTTTGTGGGTTGAGGTTTTAGGAGAAGATGCACACTGCGAAATGGGGAGGGGTGGCAGGGTGGTGTAGAGGCTGACAGGGAAAAGGATGAATTTATACTTTCTGCCTTAATTTGAGGCCAAAGCGAAGAGAAAAAGCAAAGCCCACCCTTCCCACCAGCCAACCACACACCAGCAAATGTGTCTCCTGATGAAGTTCTCCTCGTTTCCGAGATTATATATATATATTTATATATATAAAAGCATCTTTACCTGTAGGACCTTTGAAAGTACAAAGGACACTGTGCACTTTCCCATAGGATCCCGTGCAGAATAACAAGGATTTGTAGGAACCTTATAGGTAGAGCTTGAAATTTCCAGAGACGGGACCTTGAATTTAGAAACACCTTCTTTCTCTCTGTCTCTCTGTCTCTGTGCCTCATTTTTTTCCCCATCTTTTTTCCCCTTCTGGTGCACCAGCCCACTGCAAAGCTCGATTGTTTCCTTTCAAAGGCAGAGATGGGCTCTGCTGCCTGTGTCGGCTCTTTGCCGCTCAACGTGTTAAAAAAATCGGACAATGCGAAGGAAGGTTTGCCTGGGGGGGGAAAAAAAAAATAAAGGTTAAAACTGGTCTAACTCCTCCTATCCCCTTCCAAACCGAGGGCTACCCGGGAAATGCACAAATCCAACTCTATTTTTAATAGTTTTCTGAAAGTACTAAACGCTATTCAAATGTGTGCACAGAAGGGTTTGCAAAACTCCTATTTTTTCCCTTTATTTTTTCCCCACATTAAGTATTTCTAAGTTATAAAATATACAGTCCAAGCCTGAAGTCTAAGGCTTTCCAGTGGAAATCATTCATCTAAATTTGCTCCTTTTAGATTTGCTTGAATGTGCTTTGATGAGACGCTGTTTTGCTGTTTAACTGCATATGAGAGGATAATTTTTGGACATGTAAATAAAAGCATATTGCATGTGGGGAAAAGCATCATATCTCGTTGTAAATGATGAATCATTAGTGCAGAGACGACTTATCCTTTATTTTATCATAGGGAGGATTGAAAAAAATGTTAATTTAATTTCATCTATCTATCTATCTATCTATCTACCTATCTGTCTATCCATCTATCTATCAATGCATCCATCCAAACATCTACTAAAATAGCAGATATATACACTGCATAATGTGTGTATTTAATCCTCTATACCAACATATATATGTGTAAATGCATAACTGGATTCACATATATGCATTTAAATACACTCCTATATAAACTAGCCAGGTTAGCGTGCACGTGTGCATATGTAACATGCAGTCTCCATGTGCCCACATGTGGAGGAATATATATAATTTACATATCTAAATGTGGCAACTAATATGCCTATACATGGGAAAAAGTTGCCTGTTCAGAAATATATGTGTGTGTGGGTGCCTGTATGTGTAAATCTGTGATCGTGCAGCTCTGTGTATGTATATATTTTATATGCCTGCATATAAGTCCCTATATGTGTGTATATGTCTATATCTAGTCACATATATGTCCGCAGCTATATGTAACTATGTAACAGATAATGTTTTTTACTATCCCATTGAGGTAGGCTTCTGCAGCCTATTGTTTCAGACAACAGATATAAGTTGCGATGGAAGAGGAACGTCGGATTTGGTGTCTGTCCCCCATTTCCAATTATAGATGGATCATTACAGACAGAGAAGTACTGAGAATCCAGACATCTGCTCTTCACATGAATGCACTCACCTCCTAGAGAACAGCCTGCCATCATGCTCTGGAAACTGGTTGAAAATGTCAAGTATGAAGATATCTATGAGGTGAGTATATAATATGCATATGAGTAAGAGAGTATATGTATATTTAAATATACATCTAGGATATAGATACAGGCATGGCTATATAATGCATATATAGCTCTACATATACATCCAGGCAGAAATAGAGACATACAGCAGCACACATGAATATAGCGATGGGAAACAGAGAGTAAATGCTTAAATGCTTATTTATTTGCATATTTGTATTCAGCATGCCAAGTCCTAAACTTTTTATTTTTTTTTTCATGGAAAAGCTGTTTGATGCGATTTAAAACATCAAAGAAATGATCTGGGGATTGGAATGAGGCAACTTAAAGGCAAGAGTTTGATTGTTTAGACCTCCAATTATATATAATTCTATTAAATATGGACAAATGTTGAGAAAAATTTTTAAACGAGAGAAAAAATAGAAAAGAAACACAATCCAGTATTCAGGGACTGGATTAATTTCTTTCTTTTATTTTTTATTTTGCAATTCCAAGCTTAGATCAAAGCGAATATGGATTTTTTTTACTATTGTTTTTTTCTTGTTTTCACAATCGGATATGTTTTTTACGACTTTTTAATACCTCTACACCCACAGATAAGATGTGCATGTGTACATATAGTGGCATTAATTAAGCGGCACATACATTCTTGTGCGTGTGTGAGTTCACACGCCCGAACCGATACAGAGGCAGCTCCGCATAGTCCGCGGACAGGAAAAGTTGTGAGCTTTATCCAGACCTTATTTTCGAGGTTAAAAAGCAAACCAAGGGGGGAGGAAAAAAAAAAAATCACAGCTCAAACACTGCGAAACCTTTCTTAATTTTGCACGGTTTCCTGAGCCGGATCTTTTCCAAACGGGCTCCGCGAGTGTGTTCCTTGTAAGTTAAACCGGCGTGCGGGGTTTTCTCAGAAACGAGGGGGGAAAAAAAGAAAAAAAGAAAAAATAAGAGAATATGAGTGAGGATGGCACTCCACAAAATAATATTCTAATTTTTTTCTATTGTTTTTATTTTTTAATTGAGTGGGAGGCGTTTGCACGGCCATCATGGGGGGAGATTTTCAGAAGGGCGCAATCCGCCACCTCCAGCGCGGGAGCTGCTCCGAGGGGAGGCGGCCGGGCAGCAATCGGGGACCGGGGACAGGGAAGGGACCGGGGACAGGACAAGGGCAGGGATGGACTGGGGGCTGAGCAGGGAACGAGGATCGTACAGGGGCTGGTCAGGGACGTGGCAGGGTCTGAGAAGGGACTGGGGATCGAGAATGGATCAGCGACGGTGCCGGGAGCGGGGACTGAGCAGAGGCCGGGAAAGGACTGGGCACTGAGCAGGGACCGGAGACAGGGCAGGGGCTGGAACCGGACAGGAACCGGTGTGGGACCGGGCAGGAGCCGGGTCGAAGCCGGGCAGGAACCGGGGAGGGACAGGGCAGGAGCCGGGGAGGGACCGGGCAGCCTCCGGGGACCGGGCGAGCACCGGGCAGGGGCTGGGTACCAAGGAGAGAAGGGATTCCGAGCGAGGGGCTGGCTGCTGGGCAGGGGCCGGGGATCGGGCAGCGGGCGAGTACTGGGAAGCGGTCGGGCAGGAGCCGGGCAGGGCTGGGATCGGGAAGCGACCGGAGCCCCCCGGGAAGCGCCGTCGGGGCCGCCCCATCCCCAGCCCCGCCGCACCTCCCCTGCGGGAGAGCCTTGGCACTTACAGAGGGGAGACTCCCGGGAAAAGCGCAGGGAGACCGAGGGAAGGTACAGCTCCGGCTGCTCCCGGCCGGAGGAAGGACGGGATGGAGGGAAGCAGGGAGGGGACGCGCCGGGAGAAATGTCTCACTCCTAAAAGCTGGCGTCAGGCTAATTACCGTCGGCAAAAAGCAGCATTTGCAGAAGGAGCAGAGAATGAGCACACACGTGTGTGTGTGTGTGTGTGTGTGTGCGTGTGTCTCTGTGTGTTTGTGTGTCTGTGTGTGTGTGTTTGTGCGTGTCCCCGCGTGTCCCCAGCCCGCTGAGCCCTCGCTGCTTTTCCCTCCCCGTCTCCCGGCACAGCCTGGCCATTGTCTCTGCCCGCAGCAGCAGGCGACAAAACATCTCCCATCCCTGCTGCCGAGGGATGAGGGCTTTTTTTCCACCCTGCTTTTGACGGGGGGTCTTAAGGCGCTGTGGATTTACGGACACCCACGTTTGTAGGTTGCCGTGGGAGAGAAGAGCTGGGGGAGAGGTTGGATGGGATTTGGCCGCGGGCAGGGTGGATCCTAACTTGGGGATGCGCTCCAGGGCATTTTGTAACGCGTAGTCTCGCTAACAAAAAAAAAGAAAAAAAAATTGTTGTCTTTTTTTTTTTTTTTTTAAGGCCTTAAACCCTCTAGATTTACGTTAAAAATATTTCTCTCTCTCTTCTTTCCGATGTATAATTAACAACACAATGGTAGAGGCGTCTCAGCCACTTAAACTGAATCTGTTCTTAAAACAAAAGTGTGTGTGTGTGTGTGTGTGTGTGTGTGCGTGTGCGTGTGCGTGCAGGGGGGCAGCTCTGGGAAGTGTGAGTCTATTTAGGAAGGAACGTAAGTTGAACTTTAACAGAAATGGCAGACAGTCCAGTTGAACGGGTTCCTGCAACATCAAAAAGGTTTTATATCGCCCCTGGCTTTGCCTCAAAACTATAAATTTACTATCCTTTAAAATTCACTCCATGCATTTCACATTTAGGTGGAAATCGGGAGATCTATGTACGTATATATTATTTTTTTCATATCAGGCGGTAGAAAGATGATTCAGACAAAAAAAAAAAAAAAAAAGAAAAAAAAGTGGAGCCCAACAATGCAGATTCAAGTATTTATTTGGCTATTGCGAATAAATATGATCTGTAACACGCACCAGAAAGGATTATTCTTCACTGTAAATAGACGTATGTTACAGTGACTGCACGTTTCTTCATCCATTCCTTTAAAAATTGCCAAAAAAGAAAGAAAGAAAAGAGAAGCCTCTTTTTCCTTCATTATTTGATTAAAAACCCCAACACCAAACTTCAAGAACAAAAGCACCAAAGGCAATCAATTCCTCGTATTAGGAATTTATAATTAAATATATATTAAAACGAAAAGGAAATATACTTTTCTCCTCCTCCTCCTCCTCCTCTTCTTCTTCTTCTTCTTCTTCTTCTTCTTCTTCTTTTTCTTCTCCGCCTCAAGCCTTGCTTCATCTCGCTTCCTTGCTTCAGCTCAGCAGTCTCCACTTTCCGCATCTTCCTCCGCCCGAGTTAATTGAAGTTCTGCCTCTTCCTCGCTAAACTTTTTCCCCCCTCTCCCTCTCCCCAAACTCTGCCTCTGCCAGCCCCCCTCGTCTGATTACATCTAGTAATTCTCCACTGAATGAACGTCATTTACAATAGTAGGGGAGCTCTCGAGCTGGCTGCCAGCTTCACGCTCCATTTGGTCCTGCATTCTCCCTTTAAAGTAGTCGTGTAATATTAATAGTCATGAATATCAATTATTATGAGGCGGTGTAGAGAAGGAAAGGGAGGAAGGGGTAGCGGAGCAGTCTGAACCTAGCCTTGGGTTGAAGAGGATTGTATTTGGGAGCTCAAAGGCAAAAAAAAAAATCAAAAAACCAACAAAAAACCAAAACCAACAAAAACCAAAAAAAAAAAAAAAAGGAAGAAAAAAAACCCCGAGAGGGAGGGGTAAATCATATATGTAGATAGAGGTTTCCAGGCTCGGTTTTGGGGGCACTGGTCTTTTTTTTTTTTTTTTTCCTTTTTTTTTTTTAACCTTTTTTTTTTGATGGATAGACTTCGAAATATCTCAAGCTGTTCTCCTGTGTCCAACACGTCCCTTTGCAGATCTCCTTGATATTTTTTCCCTCCAATTGTTAGTATTATCACCATTATTTTATTTTTAGCTATTACAAGACTTTTTTTATTTCCAGATGTTAGTCCACACCTATTCCGCCATGGTGAGTTTGGATCCATGTTGTACTAGAATTGCATGTTCTCTCTCTCTCTCGATCTGTTGTGTCTCTCTCTCCCTCTCTCTGTCTTTTTAAACGCCTTTGGCTTGGTAATTTAGCACAATAATTGGAGGAGGCTTGCAGCTGCTTCTCCCTTTTTGCATTGTGTGTTCCCGATTTGAGCTAGGGGAGTCTGGGGGGGAGAACAGGGGGGAAAAGAACTTTTTTTCCTTGTTGTTTTTCTTTTTTTTTTTTTTTTTTAAAGCCATGTGTGCCATTGCTTGTGGGGGTTTGAGCTACACTTTGTGGAATAGATATTTTTCTTGTTTACTTTAACCTCGCAGCTTCAGTGCGTTGGAGTTGGACAAAACTCCTCTCCCACCTTTTCTCTGAAGCTTCTACACGCTCCCCCCACCCCCTGTCCCCCCCACACACCCCAAAGACTTTTCATTACAATTAACCCCCACCCCATTCTCCGGAATATAATATTGGAAAAGGAAACAAAAGACACTGGAAGTTGCTGCAGAAATCATAGCGTCTGGATATGTTCAATACCGATGTTTCATTTTTATTTTATTTGATTTTTTAAAAAAATATTTTAAGGGGTAGACTCCCTTTAAGCAAAGATTCCCTGTAATTTTTATTTTGGCTTTCTCTTTTTTTTTTTTTTCTCTTTTCCTTTTTTTTTTTTTTTTTTTTTTTTCTTTTTCCCAAGTCCATTTTCCCACAACTTCTCACCTCGGAGTCTTCCGAGAAGTGCAACTTTCTTTTTGGGCTTTTCCACGTGAAAATGGGTTGGTGATTTTGAGTTACAGGACTTGAGCAGAGGGAATAAACAGATGTTGGGAAACTTTAGGCAGGAGAAGGGGTGGGTTGTCTGGATAGACGGGAGGCTTGGTGTTCTTAATTTTTTAATGTTTTCTTTTTTCCCCTTTGGTTTGATTTGAGGGGGCTGTGGATTGGGAATTATACTACTGGTCTGAAATTGCAGATCGTACATGTATTTGGAGCACTAGTCCTACATTTTTAATTATGACATTTAGCAATTCTCCCTCACACCCCCTCCCCTTCCCCCTCCTTGATAGTTCCTGGGAATAGACACGACGTGGGTGCAAAACATTGGAACATTTCTAATAAGTGGAGGGAGAAGGGGGCACATCTGAATCCCACTTTCCTGCTGTTTACATCCTATTTTATTTTATTTAACTCCGGGGGTGGGTTTGTGCTCCTTTTGATTTTTCGTGGGTTGTTTTTTTGGGGGTTTTTTTTTTTGTAGTTTTTTTTGTTTGCTGCTTTTTTTTTTTTTTTCTAAAAAAAGTCCTCTTTTTTTGTTGTTGTTGTTTGTATGTCGTTCCGCTTGTAGGACCGGCATGATGGAGTGCCCAGCCACAGTTCCAGGCTGTCCCAGCTGGGATCCGTCTCGCAGGGACCCTACTCCAGCGCTCCTCCGCTCTCTCACACCCCATCCTCGGATTTCCAGCCGCCTTATTTCCCACCCCCCTACCAGCCTCTTCCTTACCACCAAAGCCAGGACCCTTACTCCCATGTCAATGACCCCTACTCCCTAAACCCCTTGCATCAGCCCCAGCAGCACCCCTGGGGACAGAGGCAGAGGCAAGAGGTGGGATCAGAAACCGGGTCACTGCTGCCACAGCCTCGGGCCGCCCTGCCCCAGCTCTCGGGACTGGACCCCAGGCGGGACTACCACTCAGTACGGAGGCCAGATGTCCTCCTGCACTCAGCTCACCATGGCCTTGACTCCGGCATGGGGGACAGCCTTTCTCTGCATGGCATCGGACACCCAGGCATGGAGGAGGTCCAGGTAAGGCACCGCGTTTGTTTCTCCTGGGCAGTGCAGCTGGAGCCCCTCGTCCCTGGGCTGGGAATGGTCACTGAGGGATTTCCAGCAATATTGCTGTGGGTTGCCGTTCTTTTTCCGCACTGGTTTTGTAACTGTGGTACTCCCCCTCCCTCTTCCTTTATTTTTCTATTTTTATTTTTTTTTTTTAATAAGAGAATTTATTTCCTCACTGTCACGCACAGGCTCTGCTTTATAAACCCTCCCCTACATGGCAAAGCAGCAAAGTGCAGGGGGAAGGCAGACATGCTGCTCGAAATATTCCACGTGTTTCAAAAGCTGGCAGAGTTCAAGCTTGGCTTTTCAAATTCCAGTTATTTCCCATGCAATCTCATCTTCCACTCCCCTCCACCCTCCCCCTCCTCCCCCCAGCCAATTTCCTGCCGTTCAGAGATTTTGATGAAACTGTCGCATTACTACATTTTTCATCCGGGAGGGAGGGAAATTATAAACAAAACCCAAATCAAAAGCAATAACTGGTGATCAGGAACAAGTCCCTTATCCGTCCCCCAACCCCCTTATTCGTTAAGTGTGCTTGGTAAGGTAGCGCTGATTTTAAAGTTTCATTCCCTCTTTTGGATAACAAAGGAGTTTCGCCGGGCTCAAAGCACAGTATTTCCCAGCTTTCTCCCATCCCACGCGAAACTCATCATCACGTGTTATTCCCTAAAAACAGAAGGACCCTTAACAGCTTCGCTGCTGGGGCAGTCTGCACCTTGCTGGAGCAGGGCATGGCCGGCCCGTGGGGACCCCCGAGGCTGGGGCTGGAGCCTCCACGGTCCAAATCCTGCCTCAGGCTCTCCTAATCGGGATTTTGGGGTTTCCCCTCCATTCGTTTTTATATATTTTCCCCACAAGTTTTCTTTATCATATATGGTATCTGTATACGCATTTCGTCTTGGGATAGATAAAGGTATGGACCACTGAATGAAATAACGACTTCAAAGTTACAGAAAGGGGAAAAGAAAGGGGAAAAGAGGAGCTGGGAAGATAAAAAATAGCCGTGAAAAAGGGATGCTGCTGAACATGAGAGGAATGAGCGGCAGGGAAGCGGAGGGGATGCATTGCTTTGGCTTGAAGCTTGTCTTAGGGCTGCTCGGGAAAATCCCCGAGCTTTGCTGGGGCGAAATGTTTTAGAAAAAGAAAGGTTTTGTGTTTGGATCTGCTCCCGCCTCCGAGCTCAGTGACCGTGGGGTCGCTGCTTTCTGAGGGTTTCCGAGGTGGCTTTGAGACCTGGGGGCAGCCCCCGGCCGCCACGGGTGCGATGCGCAGGTCTCGTCTCGCATTCCAGGCTCAGACAAAGTGGTTTGCAAGTCGAGGCGAGTTTTACCTCTGTGAATGCAGAAAGCAGATCGCCCTCCTCCTATCTCTCTGCAGCCGATAGGCGTTAGGGACTGTTTGTGCCTGGATATTTACACTTTCCCCAAAGAATAGCCGGTAATTGTTGTGCTCTTGTGAGAAAGAGAGTAAAACAGAGGAGAGGGGAGGAAAGGAAAGAGATAAAATGAGAAGAAGAAGATAAAATGCAGAAAGGACGAAAGGAGAGGGGAAAAGAAGATAGAGAAGAGAGGGAAAGGAGGGGAAAAGAAAGGGAAAGAAAGACATAAAAAAGAGAAGGGAGAGATGAAATAATAGGAAAGAAGGAGCTCAAATAAAGCAGTTCTCCATCCGTTTCCCAATAAAACATCCCTTCTGCGGGAAGGGCACTGCACTGGCGGAAAGTGCCTCCCCTCGATGCTCTGGGGGCATCGGGGCCACCCGCGGCCACCCGCGACTGCCTCCCGGGGCTGGCGGGGCCAGGGTGGGTGCGGTAGGATGGGGATGGGATGGGACAGGCGAGGCTGCAGGGCTGGGTTTGGGTTTGGGGTACGGAGACAGCAGGAAATTAAACTGGTCCTTTATTTCTGAAAGTTTGTTCCCAGGCTGGGGGAGGAGGGGAAGAGGGGAAGGAGGGTATCCCAAGGAGAAACACGTGAAGGGAGAGGTGTCCAACTGCAAGTTAACGCAGGTAGGAGGCAAAGCAGCCCAAAACTCGCTGCTGCCACTCAGCATTTTCTATTCTTGTCCCTCCACTAGTGACAGATGAAGTTGGGCAGTTTTCCATCTTGATATTTAACATGGATTTATTCTAGATTCGAGGAACCTTTTCTAGCAACAGGAATTTGTGTTCAGGCAACATACACTTATTACCCATCATCACTAGATACAATTTTCAGGAAGGTTTTCAAATACTGGGTTTTTTTTCTTATTTCAGTTGTCCAAAAAGTTGAACGGATATCTAGATGTACAGCTGGATAAAGATGTTTCTCTTTGCTGTAGCTTATGCATGTCTGATCAAATATGTGCCATGAGAATGGGCTGGGCTGAGGAGAAGGAGGCACAGAAAGAGAGTGCGTGACAGAAAGAAGCAGTGGTTATTTTATAAACACCAAATCCAGTCCATGTGTGAGCCATTGTCCAGGGCTAGAATTAAGTGATTGTAACACGATAGCGCTCTGTTATTGTAAACAGGACACACTGTATTGCTATTGCTGCCCCTCTCGAGAGGAATTTTCAATACGCGATTTACAACCTTCAGACAGGGAACAGAGAAGCCAAGACCTCCTTATGGAACAAAAATTTGCATCATCTAATAGGGACTCTGAAAAAAAAAATATCCACCTTTGCACTCCCAGATATTTTTCCCACTGGCTGGGTTAAAGTAGGATTACAGTAATAACGGATTCGATGGAGGAAAAATGGAGGGGGAAATTCAGACTCTTTGAAGGAAAATATAGAGCTCAGTTTTTAAGGTTTTCACTCAGATGTATCCACAGAAATTGAATAAGGTGGTTATAGGTAGTACTTAGGAAGCTTCACGCTATCAGATTATTGGAGGAGGGAAGGGAGGGGAATCTTCCTCTCCAGATTTTCCAAGTATATCTGGAAACTCATCACCTTTCCCCTCCCTGCACACACACCTCCGCTCCTCCTCCTCCTCACTCACGCTGCTACTACGTACTAGCTGGAGACACGGAAAGTTAAGTTGCACCAAAACACCCAAGTCTCTTATAAAGTAACCCCTGGTATCACTTTTAACTAAAGAAGTCTAGTAATTAAAAGTCTGAGTTGTTTTTTCACGTTTCCGCATGCAGTCCTAATTAAATCTTTACGATCCTCTCTGTGACTATTAACTGCCAGCATGCTGAGCGAATATCCTGTACAAAAACCCAGCAGGAGGGCGTAATTAGATAGAAAATCAGACAGGAGTCTTCTCATTAACTACAACAACTAACCCACGTTGCTGATGGAGCGAGCTGAGTGCACGCACACGCATAAAGGGCGCGCGCAACCAGAGATAAGGTGAGATAAGGAGGAAAGATGGGGAAAAAAGAAAAAAAAAAAAAGAAAAAAGAAAAAGGGAAGGTGATGTTTCACCTTTACCTCGGTTTCTGTGCCATCGAGGTGCGCCACGCAGCACTCCAGCAGGCTGCAGGATTTGCTCATCATCCCTCGTTGGGAGCTGCTCAGGGAAAGGAGGGAAGACTTTGTAATTTTATTTTGTGCCCTTTAGGTATGTAGCCTATTGATTATGAGAGAGAGACACAGCCATGCCCAAACACAGCACATAAGGCACCGCTCTGTGTGTGCACTCGTTTGAGGGTGGATTCAAGGAAAATGAAGGGAAAGCTCTCATAGAAAATATTGTTCCATCGTATTTTGGGGAGATGTAATTTTCTCCTAAACCACATTCCATCTGGAATGTCTCCGCAGAGCACAGAGACGGATCCGAATAAGCTCAGCTTCTCGGCATAGCAAAGATAAAGTTAAAATCATGGTGAAGTAAAGCATCGCTTTGCTGGAAAGGTGCTTTGCTTATCAAGGAAAAACGTGACAACTCCCCAAATATACAATAACACTGAAAAACCCAAACTCTTTAGTAATAGTAATGGGAAAAAAATCAAATAATAAAGCCAAGAAACTCAAAGGTCCCCCTTTACCTCAGAATTTACCCTAAAAAGGAACCTGTCAGAATTCTGCTATAAATCATTCTCATGACACCTCTTCTTTTTCGGATCTGCTTTTACTGTGCCGAACACAGACTCAGCAGTAATTTTGGTTTGTTGTGGGGGGGTTTTTTATGTCCCACTTTCGTTTCGAGAAATGAAACCCAACATTTGCTGTGTCCTCTGTGCCTGTCTTTGTTCTCCTCCCTGCTAAAGAAGTTAATGCCATAATAACAGGTGTGCTCCTCGGCAGGCTGGAAAGAAAGGGTGCAAAAATGGGGAAAGGAGGCTTTGAAATTGGGAGACTTTTTTTCCTAGGAAATCAATTTGATGGTTCATACTTTTGATAATGTGTATTCCTGCTCCTCCCTCCCCGTCCCCACTAATTCAGGACATGGAAGCAACCTCGGGAGCTGTAAATCTCTCTCTGCTCGTCCCCTGTACGATGTGGGCGTTGCACAGCACTCCAAAAGGCTCAGGCTTTAATTAAAAGTCCATAATGCAAACTATGATATATAAAAAGTAAATGGCCCTTGAATTAGTAAGATGTAGCAGGGTTAAACAAACAAACAAACAGGAAAAAAAAAAGAAAAAGAAAAAGGAGGAGGGGGAGGAAAGGGGAGGGAACATTTAAGTTGTCCTTAATCGTGTTCATTTATGTCATGCAATAGATCTTGCAGATGTTGCCAAATTGCCACATTTTCAAAGGAAGAAATATAAAGCTTTATGGAATGCAAAGAAGTCTATGTGATATCTATGTTTTATAAGATAACAAAACCAGCATTGCACCCCATATGCTTCACACCTCCTTTTGTTTTATTAGAAGACTATATAATTTGTAAGAATTTAATTTCCTTGTCTATTGGGGGAAATAATAACAACAACAAGAATAATAATAATAACAACAATAAAAAAATCCCTCCTCCCCTAGTGAATTAATATAAATGGAAATAACAGGGACTCCAGTTTGGAATGACATGATTTATGTACGTGATTCTTTAATATCCAGTCAATTTGAATAGTGATGTTTTTATATCCACAGTCAGTTGAAGATGCCAATAACAGCGGTATGAACTTATTGGACCAGTCTGTCATTAAAAAAGGTATGGATTATTCCAACAAGCTAGACAAACTTTTTACTGTGTAGCGATATCTTCATGATATATTTTGACTTTGGGGCAATGAATTTCTCCGGGAAGCAGGCACCCATGGCAGCAAGATGAATAGTTGATTGGATCAGCAGATAGAGTGAAGGGATAAGACATGAGAAAGGAAAAGTTTATATCCCCGCCTCCCCCGCCCTTCAAAGGGTTTAATTACACGAATCCTCTCTAATGGGGCACCCCGTGCTCCAACGCAGTTTCCACCGCCCCCCTTCCCTCCCCTTCTCCCCCCGATTCTCTTCGGTGGGGACCCCTTGGCTTTTAATGGGGGAAGGGGTTGATTCCCGTTGGGGCTTAAATGCATTTCCCAGGCGAATCAAACGCGGAGAGGAGAGAAAGAGATGCCCATGGAAAGGCAGACTCAGCCCCCTTCCCGCTCCCTCCAAGATTCCCCCCTTCCCCCAAGATTCCCCCCTTCCCCGCGCCCATTTTTTACATCTTTCTACATATGCGCCCATGATTTAGTGTAACTGCAGAATCACCCCATACTGTTAAAGCGAATGTGATATTAACAAATGTTTGCAGTCTCTTGTACAGCTGTAAGCAAAATAATTAACTAATTAAACTAATTAAATGTAATTACAATAACTCATTTTGGGCGTATTGCAGCTGCTTAATTTTTTTACATTTCTCTGACAGTCACTCGAAGATGCTTGGCGATTAGTGTTGTGTTATGCTGATAGACATTAAACAGATCACACGCTGCAAATGGAGGGAAAGCTATCTTTAATTATCTAAGGAGTTTCTATTTCTAGATTCAATTTTAAGTACCAGAGATGAGGTTTAAAAACGCTGTCCCTTATGCTTACTATCAACGGCACTTATCTCCAGGACCTTGTTATTTGTCAAATGCGCACAAATAGTTTAACAGCGACGATTTTCTAGGATGTAAAGCAAAATAACAGGGAGGGTGTTTATGTAAAATGTGTTGAAGGCAGCATGAGGTCTTTCCGTGTATTTATTGTTTGTTTTGTTGTTGGTTGTTTGGGGTTTTTTTGTTGTTGTATTTTTTTTTTTTAATTTAAATACCCATGTACGGTCTCTCTTTCACACACAAGATCAAGGCTATTTGAGTAAGGAGTAATGAAAACTTGAAAACCATTTGACAGCACCGTTTATGACTATTGGTTGAAAGGTCTAAGGGTTTGGTGTTTTTTTTTTTTTTAAGAAATAGAAAGTTACTTAACTTTAAATGGAGAAAAAAAACAAAAGTAGTATGTTTCTGCTGTTTTGGTTCAGTTTGAATGTTTCGTGGTGTTTATACTCAAGGTCTGTAACCTGACGGTTTCTGGTTGCATTTTTAACTTTTTTTTTCTCATTCTCCTCCCTCTTCCCCACCCCCACTTGACACCTCATACACTCCCTCTTGGGTGCATTTGATTAATTGGCACTTGATTTGTGGTCGAGAGACTCCTTTCTAAGGTTGTTCCATGATGATCTTTCGCAGAATACACAATCCAAAATACTCTTTTTCCTTTCTTTTCTTTTTTTTTTCTTTTTTTCCCTCTTTAACACACAGCCCGCCTGTGTCTCTCCCTCCTTCAGCTGACGAGGACAGCGCAGACATTCCATGTGCGTGCTGGGTGGTGCAATTAGACAGCGAGTAGCACTCGAATGTCAATGCCTGCAATTATTACGTATTAGGTAGAGGTTTTTATATGCATTAGGCATATATTTAGGTGTGCTTCGTGTGTGTGGGCATTGCAGCGGCCCCAGATGGAGCAGCTGCTGCCCGAAGAGACCCAGTCCCATCTAGGTGGGATTACTTGTGCCTATTTGCAGCCAGAAGAGATCCTCTGAGTTAACACATGATGAGCAGGAGACACATGCTCTTTGGAAATAAGGTTACTAAGAAAGAGCCCGAGATGCATTTGCAACTCTTTAAAAGTCACTGCAACAGGATTTTCTTCCTTAGAAGTAAGGCTGAGAGCCAAGAAACTTTCCAGCATAAAGGAATATTTTATTATTTCTTCATTCCTTTTTTTTTTTAATTTTTGCATTTTTTGCACAGCGAGTTTCGTGGGTTCAGAGGAAGAGAAATGGGTAATAAATAGCAGGTCACATTTGTGGCAGTCAATATTTAATCAGGACGAGGGAAGGAGCAGCACAGCATTCAGTATCAATTTCGCTTTGTTCCCTGCAGTTTGTAGCTGTGAGGGTGCACTTTGAAACAAGAACAAGTTATTTAAGCTCTGTGAGTCGTTCTTGCAGGCAGATGGCACGGATAGATAGACAGACACACAGGTACTGACAGATTTTTGTGCAGTGGAGCACTCCTGTGGCTCATATTCTGTAGAAGAGAGTTGCAGGGGGTCTGTTCCACCCAATCCTAGTTCAGTGCCTAAAATTCTTTCATTGCAAAGTAGTGGGAAAAGTATGATGAGGATTTGAAGCCTAAACTTTAATTATATCACCCAGGCTGTGTCTGCTCCTTTATGGCCTCTGAGGCCTGCAGAGGGAATTATCTCTCTATGCAAAAGGTTTGCCAAAATATTAAGGAAATTATATCGGGATTCATACACGGCTATTGATTTATCTCACGTATCGATCCCACACAACAGCTTACATATACCCAGGCTCTTGTTATGTTTGCTACCCGAGCTTACTTGACATTTCTGAAGTAATTTAGTTAAGAGGAAATGAGTTGTTCCCAGTAGAGAGAGCAAACGAGTGGAGTGAAGGTAGCCAGCGTGATAAATGGCTCTTTCATTTGGAGATCTCCAGAGCTCGTTTAAGGCTAATTTTCTGTATTAGCCCCCTTTGAGCTATTAATGCAATAGGCAGGGACCGTGGCCCCTTGTCTCTTAGCTGCCCCATTAGAGCGAGCATTAAGCTACCAAGCTTTAACTCCACCGTGGTGGTGGTGGCGCTGAAATAATGAAAGGTGCTTTTTAAACTCCCCTAATCTAAACTGGCAGAGGGTGGTTAATACGATTTGAAGGGGGCTGGTCAATGAACAATCAATAAACTAATAATGAGAAGGATGCGGTACATTAACAGCCTAAAAATCCAACGAGACATTAAAAAATCATCTTTAACTCCCACTTCCATTAAGATTTGGGTAGTGGAAGTGGGAGGGAGGGAACCAGATAAATCATCAAGATGATAATAATCACCAAGAATATTAATATCAAATTCAAGTCAGCTTTCAGAGCTTACCGGCTGCATGTTTTGAGGCCTTTCTCTCGATTTTTGTTGAAATGAAGAGAAGGTTTGCAATGTGTCAGGAATAAAAGATCGGGTCCCCTTGTCAAATGCTCATCTGAAATTTCCTTGGCACTCTCTATGGTCAAAGAAGTTGTCTTCCTGCAGAACCTTACATGGCCCGAGTCCCAAGTTAATTTTTCGTGACGCTGGGGCACAGTCAGTGACCTTAAAATTATTCTGATGTATTTATTTACTTTCAGCTGTTTCTGACGATCGTCCACACACTCACATCTGATTTAGCATGAAAGGCCATTTTAACTTGAAGACCTTAATTCATGGTCTTGCAAACACGCTCAGTTGTTCCTCCTATTTTAAGGAAACACATGAAAGAAGGTGTCTTAACCTTTTGTTTTAAGCTGTTAATAATCCAGCACGAGTTTCCTGCCCACCCCTCGGACCAGCTGATCAATGATTAACTGAGAACCGCTCTGGCCTCAGCTTTTCAGGTGATGGATGTGGGGCTCAGGAGATGCTGCTTCAATGCCGCTCGGTTTCGTGCTCATTCCCGGGTTAACCACTGAACCTGAGGATCCCCTTTAATTAAATGCAAAACAGTTTCGAGGGAATGCATTCCACCTTGAAATTCAGCCCCAGCTTTCGATGGGGGAGAGGGGCTGGAGGAGAGCAGGGGACGAGGGGGACAGAAGGAAATGCGACATGAACGCGCACTTTTTGTGTTTGTTCCTTAAAAATTAGATAAGATCCGTGTCTCTTCAGTTTCAGCGTCTCAGGCGCTGCTCCCGGACGTTTTAGGTTTGGCTCCTGAGTCAGACCGAATCACCACCTACAGCAAAGTCCTGTTGTTAGCATGGACAAAGAACTTCTTACTCATTTAGAGCCCAGGCAGACTAAAAATTTTGAAAGTAGTTTGATAGTTTATTAGTAATTAGGTTACCCACGACGTTTTTTAGCAACAAACACGAGAAATATTTCTCCTGATTGATAATTTAACTGACTGTTCGACTACGATGTTATTCAGCTGGGTTATTGCAATGGTAGCCATAGTTTAATCCCTTATTGAACAGCTGTTTGCAGGACATAAGTCTGTTATTTCTTTAGTTTTACTGTCGTCAAAAGAGCTTTTTTTCACCCCATCTCCACTTGTGCGTTCACATTTTTGCGCATTTTCACACCTTTGTGGCGAGCAGCCCAACAGAAAACCACCACCAAAAAAAAAAAAAAGGGAAAGAAAAAGCCTAAGACTTAATGTATGCACAGAAAATTGTAAACATGTAAAGAACTGAAAGCTTCACGCTGAGTTTCGCCATGCTCCATTTCCCCACCATTTCCTGCTGTCGTTCTAAAGCGATCTCACTCATCTAGAGATCCCGTTTGCAGGAACAGTATGCTTATAATTACTAACAAATCAAGCGGCTACTGTTGCTCTCCCGGTTTATTGATAAGCTGAAGAGAAATGGAAGGGGGAGAAATGACAAAGAGGCTGGAAGTAACCACAGGAGGAGAGAAAGGAAAAAAAGAGGGAAGAAAAAGAGATAAAGGAGAGGGAGAAAAAAAGAGACAAAGGAGATAAATAAGGGGAAAAAAAAGGGAGAAAGCAGAGATTTTGAAAGGGGGAATAATATATTTGCGAGTGCTCACGCACACGCAGCAAGTAGAGTTTGGGAGTGAAAGAAAATCGAACAGTTTCTGCTGGGGATGACAAGAACTAAATGGGATAAAGTGAAAGCAGGAGCGGTGGGGACGCTGCGTGGACACTTGTGTGTTATTTTCTGTGTCATTTCAGCAGTTGTGGCAGTCCCTGACCAACTGGGGAAGTTGACATTGGCTAAAAATACACTCTGCATTCGGGTTTATTTACATAGGCGCAGGGATTTGACACATGCAGCCGCATGGACGCGGAGATCTCCTCACCCACAAAAGCTCCAAGTTCTGTTATCTCTGCTGATGTCTGGGCTGTGCCTGAAAAGCTCCAGCCATGATAAACATATAGATATGATATAGATAGAGATAATTCATTCCATGGCAAACACTTTTTTTGAGGCAGCATTAGGTAATTTACAGAAGATATAGAGCCTAGATAGAATAGATCTCTCTGGAGCTATGAAATTGCAATAGATATGCTTACACCGCCTGGCAAGCCTCTCAGATGGGTTCAGAGCTATCAGGCTCCAGCTGATGGATTTGTTCATCCCGTCCTTTTCAGGGAAACACTGCTAGGAAAAGAAGCTGAGGAGCTCTCAGCATAGCAGGGAAGGGAGCCAGCCTGCTTCCCAAAAGCAATTTGCAAGGAGGGGGGAAAAAACCCACCGAGCACGTGAAAATCCATAATTCAAAGGTTAACTAATGTAATGAGTGCTCCAAAAGGCCACAGCGAGCGGGGTGAGGTACATTTAAGCATTGCACGGGTCCTTCTCTCTTTAGTGAGTTTGGACTAAGATCAGATGTTCGTGGAATTGCTGCCTCTTGTTTAATTTCTCAGTTCACTGGACAGTGACCTGATAAACTGGTCACTAAATATAGCCACGGTAAAGGTGTACTCGAACCACAGAGCCCGTGTGTTTGTCCCAAGAAAAAAAAAATGCCAGTCATGAAAATCTGTCTGGTGGCACTGCTTTAATGCAACACTTTTTTTTTATTTTAATAATTTCTATTTTTTTCTACCTGACGCTTCACTCAGACAGATCATTGTGCATGAAACAAGAGACATATTTATGTATATCGGGGGGGAAAATACAAATACAATTTCTTGGTCTGCTGGTACTGCCTCTGATATACAAACCAGTCTTTTCCTATAGAATCAATGGCAAAAAAATCCTAATAATATCAACGAAAGCAAGAGCGGGCCTCTAACTCTTTTATAACTATTTCTGAGCCATTCTCAAACTATTTGAAACCACCTTTATGAGCTGCATAAAGTGCCTAACTAAAAATAATAGAGAAATAGGAATCCATTTCACTTTCCGATTCCCTGAAGTCAAGCCACTCAAAATAATTTGTTTATACTGGAGACTATATACAAGGCATTCGAAGCAATATGTATATCTAAAATCGACATGCCTTTTGGTTTTTAGCTGTTATAGAGCTTTTATTGTGGGGGTCTGGTCTGGCAGTAGGAAATGATCTGCAATAAAAACAGTGAAACACGGTTGTGTCTATTCCATGCACTGAGGTTATAAAATTGGCAATTGCCCAGTAGTTAGCACTTGGTAATATATTAGGATACCCGATCTTATTGTTTAGCAGCTCCAGACGACTTAAATATCCGCTCAACCCTAATGGTTTGATTCTCCAGATATGTTGCAAATAAACAGGGCTTTTATTACTTAACTGACATGTATTATAACTACCTAAATAGCTGGCATATGTGCATAATAGAACCTTATTATTTGCCGAACTGGTTTTGCAATTGATTGAGTGGAAAGGGGAGATTGTGGAGCAGTATCTGCTTGAAGAGAGTGTGTAATCAATTAGTCTTCTCCTCTGAAACATGCCCGCTGGACTGCCAGGGCTCTCCCACCAGTGAAAGCCCCAATTTCAGCCTATATTTTCTATAAGGAAACTCGTGTTGCCGCGGATCCGAGAGGAAGCTGCAGTAGCAGCTGCCAGCTCTTATTAACTCCTGCATAAAACATACCTTAAGTATGGTTTGTTATCAATTACTTGCAGAAATGAAACAACTGGGAAAATGCAGCGAGGCTCCCTATAAATTAAAGTGATTGGGTGATTGATTAGAGCACCTGCTGTAAATCATAACAGTTACACACAATTATGAGGGAGTTATTTAAGTTCATTTGTAAACAAAATTCATGTCACAGGGGAATTGCTCTCAGTTTTAGTTCAACCAATTTTTTTGTTTATTTCTGAGTGTGTCTGGTTGCTATTATAGGAATTTGTTCGTTATAATCTTTTGGTTACTCTTAAAATAACCTCACTGGTTTCTCAGAGAAAAGAAAAACTTATTTTTATCTTGGAGAGAACAACATGTTTTTATTTTGTTTAGTTTCACTTTATCATTCTCCTTTTACTTTTCCCTATAACTACCTTTGAATACGTGTTGCAGTAACTAAATCAGTTTTATTTAGCGGCAGGAGAGTTCCTTCTAATTCACGGACAGCACAATATGATCAGAGTGGAGAGCACCATGGTTAGACCAGATATTTTTTTCCTGGTGTTCATTTTTCTGAAGGAAAAGACTCATTTTATTTCATAAACCAGACTTAATAAAAACACAAAGCAATAACAGAGCTGTCTTCTCATTGCTGTATCCTCCAGCCTTGATACTTATTTAAGACAGCAACTCCCTTTGTGTAGTGAATTTATTCCTGGCTCAGCTTAGCAGTAATGGAAACATTAGCCAAAAAAAAGTAAATTTTCCTCTTTTTTTCCCCTCCAGAAAGGCGCTGTCCGTTGTACAAAAGGCATCGGGGGGCTCTGGGTGAGACAGAGGCTCAAACCCGAAAGTTGCCAGGTGCTTGCCAATATGTATTTTATTTCCCAATGATCAAACCCTGCATAGAGGCTGTACTGTACCACCCTTCTCTCCATCCATCATTCATGGAGCACTTTCCTAGAGGTTGGGGGAGCAGCACCCTTTAGGTTGCTGGAGGCAGCCAGAGATTCAAAACTCCCTTTCATTTTGCTGTTCTGTGCATGTCAGAGAGACTGTGGTTACCCTGTGCTCCTTCGTGGCCTGATGGTTTCTCTCTCCCCTCCCTCCCCTTTTCTTTCTCCAGTTCCGGTTCCTCCAAAATCTGTTACTTCTTTGATGATGAATAAAGATGGCTTCCTGGGTGGAATCTCAGTCAACACCGGAGAGGTGTTTTGCTCTGTACCTGGCCGCTTGTCTTTGCTTAGTTCAACTTCAAAGTACAAAGTAACTGTGGGAGAAGTTCAGAGACGCCTTTCCCCTCCAGAGTGTCTGAACGCATCCCTCCTAGGCGGAGTGCTTAGAAGGTAAGAGGCTGGGGCAAACGTGTGGATGTGTCTGGGCCTCCATGCATGCACCAGAAACCCTTGGTCAACAGTACAGATGATTTCAGATGTGCATTGATCCTACTGTCAGAGCCTGTGTGTGTAATGCTGGTGATAAGGCAAAAATATGCTGTGTTCAAACATTGGGATGAATATATGGAGAGGAGAGAAATATTTGGCCTTGTTTAGCCACGAATGAAGGAACTGAGACAGAAAGATTTTCTCCTTGTCCATGCACACGCTTTCTATCTTTTCTCCTCCTCGCACTTCTCTCTTAGAAAGTGGACAAAATAAAATGCCCTGATGGGCTTGTTTCAGGCTGAACTGCAAATGTTTCAGGAGCTGATGTAGCTCTAGGGATTTCCTAGATAAACCCACGAGGTTTGCTCTGTATGGCAGCAACGATCAGGCAATTATGTCAATTACGACACGTGGTGTCACACAAGGTGTTGGCAGGGGTCTGATAGGCAAACTGTAAGGTAGGAGAGAACCTGACTAAAGAAAAGCTACTAACAAGTAGCCCTGAAAGTCAGAAACTTTTTGCTTCACACAGAGAAAGTTGCTACAGATCACGGCTGGTCTCGAGGCCTTTGCTGCTTAATATGTGTGCAAATCACCCACTAATGTCCTGGTGGATTTTGATGAAGACCTCAAAATAGTTGGCAATGCTGGTACTGAAGAAAGTGAGGAGCAAGGAATAACCTTGAGGTTTGGTTGCCACTCCATCATAACGAGTGGGAGACTGGGCTTTTATGTACAAGCAGCAAGAATTTAAGCTCTGAGGCCATTAGCTGGAAAGGCTAGCAGGGAGAAAGGGCTTTTTCTTCTTGGCAGTGCCTGAGGGACTGTGGATTGTCAGCTCGGCTTGTCTGTAAGAAAGGTGAGCTCAGGCTCTGTCTCCAGTCACAACAGGGGAGAAGCCACGAGGTTGCAATATGAGGTACCAGTTCACACACTCAGGCTGTGAGGGTACAAGATTTCATTATCTGTGTGTGAGGTAGATACCAGACTGGAATAAAAATCCTAACTTTTAAACAGGGATAGATGCATGCAAATTGACAATGAATAAACTTCAGATCATGTTTAAAAGTTGCTAATCTTGGAGGAGGAAATATCTTGAAAACTCCTCTAGCAGCAACTGGCATACGTTGACTCTAAGGTGCTTTAAAATAAATTCGATGTTTGGGGTTCCCCCCTTGCCCCCGCAAAAAATTCTTTGATGACGTCAAAGGGCTCTGGCTCCGTGTCTGGAGATGAGGAGGAAAGTTCTGCTACGTCTGGTCAGACCCAAATATCCACGTGAGAATTGGGGTCTCCTAAAATAGCTGCTGTTCCATGTGAATGTCTGTAATCATTGTTCAGCTGCCAGGGAGAGCAGCAGAGATTTTTACTTACAGATGCAAACCTGCCTGCTCCTTCTGTGCAGCTACAAATGGAGCAGGGAGGACATCTGAGAGATGCTCTGTAGAAAATAGAATTACCAAGGTAAAGAAGCATTATTATTGGGCTTCAGCAGATTTCTGGACGTGACCCAAGCCATAATTATTGGCTGCTGCTGACTTCAGTTCCTATCTTGAATCTAAATTTTAAACAGGATTTTGGTTCAGAGCAGATGAGACGTAGAAAGCTGCTCTCTTGTAATTCTGCCATCCAGCCCTATTTACTTCGATATAAAATAGTGGGAAGCCAGTCTGGCTTCTCTGTAGTTCCTGATTTCCTTTCTCTAAGTGCGACTTCTAATTCTTAAACAAATTTTAAGTAAGAATTAGGAGAGAGTTGGGATAGACTTTGTTCTTAGGTGCCAAAACTCTCCCTAACTTCGCAGGTGGCAAGATTTCATCCCTGGGGGTTTACATATGTATGGGCGTTCGAACAATAGCTCTGAATTTCTCACTCACCCTTTTATTGCCCTTATCAGTAACCTCCGACAGATATTCCAATCTTCCCCCAGGCAATCCATTCCCTCTTTATAGCGCACCCTGCCTCAGGTGAGCTCTTCCTCTTAGCATCGCCTCCTCGCACAAGAGCACACTCACAGGAGGGAAACAGTTTAATAAATATTTCCCTCCTTTTCAATTTATCCACAGGCGCACACACACTCCCTTCGAACTTTTCAGATTTTTTTTTTATCCTCTCATTTTATTCTGGCTCTTTCCTGGAATAACAGGGAGTTTAATCCTCTTCTACCTTCCTGCCCATCCCTTTACTACATCTTAATACAAGCTGGCATCATACCCACTTGCTCTCTAGATCAGAACCTTTCCATTAATTATTGCTGTTTGGCGTTCTTTGATTTCCCTGGATAAAATCGGGAGAAAAGTGGGTTCATGCCCACTTCTAACCCTTGGGTGAAATTAAGAAAATCCCAGCAAACCCGAGCAGAAATCAACACCCCCAGAGTCCTTAAACGTCGAGTGAAAACCCTCCCAGGCTTCGCTGACTGCACAGACTAAACGTTTCTTCCAGGAACACTGCGGGGTTAATCACGATGTTAATTTCTTTGCAATTCTAGAGCCAAATCGAAAAACGGGGGGAGATCTTTGCGAGAAAGGCTAGAAAAAATCGGTTTGAATTTACCAGCCGGCAGGCGTAAGGCCGCAAATGTCACTTTACTCACCTCCCTGGTGGAAGGTAAGCCGAGGGTCGCAGATCCCTTCACACCCCTGCTCTGAGCTCCTCTCTGACATTCACAAAAAAAATAAAAAAACCCAAAACCAAACCCCCAAAACAAACCAACCATAAAACCAAAACAAACAAGCAAACAAAAAACCTCCCAAAAATCAATAAAACCACCAGCTTTTGGGATCAGGTGGGAAAACCTTGCAGAGGTGAAAATCGCGGTGGGTTGGGAGAAACACCGTCATGGTTAAGGATCCCATTCCCAAAAATGAAGTCACTGGCTGGAGGATCACTGATTCCTCTTGGTGGCAAGAGTGAGGGAGTGTGTCCGTGTGTGCACGTGTGGATATGTGCGTGTACATTTGTGTGCATGTGTAACTCTGCAGGGCAGTCCCACTCCTCATCCTATTAGTTTCCATTCTCTGATCTCTGACTCCAGATCTCCATCCTCCTGATAATTCGCTCTTCCTGAGCTGATTTATGGTCCCCACAAGATGCTCAGTGAGGAAAAATGATGCAAAATTACTTTTATCCCCTTTTTTTGGTAAGAAAGCAGAGAATTTAAGAGTAGCAGAGCTCGATTTCCCTTAAGGTGGCTGGAGCTGAACCAAGAAACCAGCTACCCCAAAGGAAGGAGAGAGGGAAGGGTAGAATGAAGTTTCAACTCAGCTAATGTCATTTTGGTGGCCAGCGTGTTTCTTTGATTTGTTGTTACTGTATCGACAAGGAAAACTTAGAGCCACTAATAAGTTTAGGGTTATGTGCGTGTTTATGCTAAGAGAAGTTGGACTTCCTCCAAAAAAAACCTAACAGGACTAGTATGGATGCAGTTATGAATTATATGTATCTGCATTACACACACACACACACCGAAAGGCGTATAAATAATCCACTTATCTCTTCTGCGTATAAAGCGAGCACAAATATTTGCTCTAGATATTAACTTTTCCACTCTTTTGATTGAGTTATGTGAGCGACAAGACCTCACCGCTTGCAGAGCTGGAGGAAGGCTGGCAAAAAGAGGGGTGGGAGCTCCTCCTCCACCGAGAGTGCCAGGCTCAGGGTGGGTTACGGGTGTAGCTATAGAAGGTGTGAAGCATTTTGGGTGCCCCTGAGCGCCCTGTTAGTGCAGCTTCGCCCCCACGGCGTGTGTGGAACACCGTGCCCTGTGCTCGCAGCAGCCCCAGCCCCTCCCCGAAGCCGGTGTGAGGTTCAAAAGCCGGTGGGGTTTTGTGCAGTGATCCTAAAATCTGTGTCAAGTGTGCAGCAAGGTGTACATTCCCCTCCTCTCCCCTGATTCCCTTACAAATCAACAGTTCGCCTCCAGAGAGTTCCCTCCTTTTGGAAGAAGCTGCACATGATGGAGTTTTATCTCCTTTTTTCTTTTTTCTTTATTTTTTCCCCCTCCTTCCTGCCGGCAGCCAGGTTTAGCAGAGCTGCTCCTGCCTGGCCAGGAACAGGAACGCTCCGGTCGCTCCCGGCCCGCGGTGCCCGGAGGCTGCCCGGGAGGGCCGTGCCCGGCTCGGGACCCCCCCTCCAGGCTCTGCCGGGTGCCCTCGCCTTCATTAACCGGTTTGATGATTAGCGAGAGCCATTGGAGAGCAGGAGATGACGTTGGAAAGCAGCTCCTGATGGTTAAAAATAACGCGGTCCTGGAGTTATTAGACATACCTGCTTGCTGCAAATCTTCCCCCTCGTCCCTCGGGCGATGCTTTAAAGGGTTTAACGCTTTATTCTAGAGGGGCTGAGCTATAATCTGGTGGAATCCCTCTAGAGTCTGAGGGGTTTTTTCCCCTCCCTCCTCTTTTCCTCCATTCTGCAGCTACTGTCTTCTTCTTATGGCATGAAGTACATCAGTAGGAGTTGGATGACACAAACCTCTGTAGGCAAGAAACCTGAAACCAGGCAGGCAGGGAAAGTGAATTAGAATTAGAGTTAGAATAATAATTATTTTGTTCGCAGAAAAAGTTGCCATTAGCTGTTATCTTTCCACCCGATAGACAAGAGTTCTTGTTGCATGATGGTCAGTTAAAAATGCAGATTTTTAAATTGCCATGGGGCTAAATGCAGCTATCTCCATAATTTTACAGATGTGGTGATAACTGTGATAATGATGCAAGTGCTCTGTGCGTGAATAAATTGTGTCTATAACGTCCCACAAAGAATCAACATTAATAATAATAATATATCCACCTCTGCAAGATTTTGAACAATGAGATTTTGAAACAGGAATGGTTTCTCTGCTCTTTAGAGAAGTTTGTGTCCTTAGTTTTTCAGGATTTGACCAGCTTCCTCTTGCATTTTTCCCTGGTCCAGTTAAAGTTTTGTGTGTGTGCGTGTGAGCTCTTCCCTCCGTTCTGATGGGTACACACCCACACGAGTGCAAAGACAAGTCCCATCAGCTCAAAATCTGTCCCATCGACTTCTGTCCCCAAAGTAGGGCTGGTGAGGGGAAAACACACAAGTGGAGCCTGTCCCTGAGGCGGAAGGGGGGTTGAGAGGTTTCCAAACACGGTTCAGAGGAGCTGGTGTCCCCAGGGGAGCCGTGGGTCCGCCCGGTGTCGCGGCGGGTCGGGGCCAGCCCAGCCCGGGGCCGGCGGTGCCCGGAGGTGTAAATTCCCGTCTCGTTCCCTGCAGGTGAGGCCGTTCATTTAGCTCGGGATTTTGGGTACATCTGTGAAACGGAGTTCCCAGCCAAAGCTGTTTCTGAGTACCTGAACAGACAGCACACGGACCCCAGCGACCTCCACTCCAGGAAAAACATGCTGCTTGCTACAAAGTGAGTGCCAAGTTAACTCTTGTCCTTCTGCTCTTCTCGGGGAAAATCCTCCCTGGCCTCAAACTCTTCCTCTGAGCCCGTTGGAAAAGCAGACGGAATTTCCAGGATCTAAATTCCAACAGCCCCGCGGGGAGGAAGGATGCTCAAATCGCCCATAGGAACTCTGCACCACTTTGCAGTGGGGATCCTGGCAACAGACCCTGTCCCTATAGAGGTTATAGGGGATGCTCCCCTAGCTGTTGTACATCATTTCCAAGCCATCCCCAGTTAAATAATTTTTATGTAAAGTAGACCAAAATTTATAATTTTCTTTCACAACGTGTTTCTCTGTCCCTACTGCTGCTCACACACACCTGTCTGCTACCAAATTGCAATGCCTTTCCCAGACGATTTAATTAAAAAAAAAAAAAAGGAAAAAAAAAGAAGAAAAAAAGCCCACCAAAATGCACTGCTAATGATTCTCGATTTGCCCCCTCCCAACCCATTTCTGTCCTTTGGGACTTCCTCGGTGGGTGTGCTGTATGTGATGATTTACACCAGGCTGTGCCTCCTAGGCTGCTTCATGGTTTGCTTGGATACTCGGCAGTGGGTGCTGAGTGTTCACACATCCTTGTCTGTCAGGAATGTAAAAGGGGGCAAAAAAAAAAAAAAAAAAAAAAAAAAAGAAAAAGAAAATCCCAGCCCAAACAGTTCTCATTTATTTCATGTTCTGGGACGTGGCTTGCCTCCGATGACAGTGTAATTTAAAGAAATATATGGAGGGTTGAAAAATCATTTGCTCAAATTTGTCCAGATGTTTCTTAGACGTGATTGGAATTTGATTGCCCTTTTCCGCAGGGTCAGAAGATATTAATGTCCCAGAACTTTAATTGCTCGCAGACCCTGCTTTGCTCTTTGAAGATGTAAAATGTTGGACTCATTACTGTTTGTTCTCCAAATTCAAAGTTTCCTCTCTTGCACTTTCTTAATGGATAATACACATAGAAGTAGACCTTTATCTTTCTTCACCCTCTGAAACCTTTAACCCACTGGGAATTCCAGAGAATTTCAGAGGATGAGAGCTGAATGTCTTTTTTAAGGGTTTCTTCTCTTTTTTTTCTTTTAATTCTAGTCTTTTTTATCTCCAGTCCCTGGGTAGGCACCTGTCTTTAAAATAACCTGATTCCTTTGGGTATCCTTAAAGAAACTATTCCTGTGGGAACCCCACCAGCCTCCAGGGTTTCTGCATTGCACAGGCACCTGTTGATTTGAAGGTCTTTTGGACCAGAGTAATTCAAAATAAAATGTTTATGTGTGAATTCATTAGAAAAATTGAATCAGATTTTTCAAAGGTGTGGACAAACAACCAAGAGCCAGATGGCAATTCTGATGTGGTAGTTGGGGTGTCATGCCCCCAGAATAAAATAGGAAGCTCTTGCTTGGATTCTCAGGCCATGAATAAACCAACATAGAGTCCCAAAATCCAGATTTTTCTCAGTAAGATGGCTCAGCCTGAGCAGTCCCAGAGGCTCTGTTTCAGCCCTTCCCTACACCAGATCCCTGTGGCACCCAATAGCTCTCAGTGCATGGCTGTGCTTTCCTTCAGGAAGAGAATTTCTGGGAGCTGCCTTGAGCCAGGGTCAGACCTCCAGGAGAATGGGTGCTTGGCAGATTCAGGGCACATTTCCCTTTCATCCTGGTTGTTTCTGAAGCCACCAGGCAGGACTGGGTTTTCACAGTGCTTCAGAACCATCCCTGTGGCTGCTGGAGATGTTATAATCTCTAGAACTGTTGTTATCCCCTGGAGGGCATAATTCTGAGCAGGGAGCTGCTGGCTCACCCTGGCTGGTCCCCAAGAACCTCTGGGGGAAATGATGGTGGCAAAAAGGTCCCATCCCATGTCTTGGGATCAATTTTAGCCTGAACTTACCCTTTTGATTGTCACAGAGAATTGTTGGATGAGCCTAACAACATCTCTTCCCTCTTTGCCTTTCTCTCTTCCCTGCAGGCAACTTTGTAAAGAATTTACAGATCTCTTGGCCCAGGACAGAACGCCCATTGGGAACAGCCGGCCCACCCCCATTTTGGAACCGGGCATTCAGAGCTGCTTGACTCACTTCAGCCTCATCACCCACGGCTTTGGGGCCCCCGCTATCTGCGCTGCCCTCACGGCCCTCCAAAACTACCTGACTGAAGCTCTCAAAGGCATGGACAAGATGTTCTTGAACAACAACACTGCTAACAGGCACACATCTGGCGAAGGACCAGGTAGTAAAACTGGAGACAAGGAAGAGAAACACAGAAAATGAGAGAGAGAGAGAGAGAAAGAGAGAGAGAGAGAGAGAGGAAAAAATTAGAATGAAAGAAAGGAAAAGAGAAAAAAAAGTTAAATAAATAAAAGGAGAAGAGAGAGAGATAATCTTTTAAAACAAAACCGTCTTAATTTTAGCTTTAAAAATACTGGATTGGGCTTTGGAAGAATTCTATTAGGTAGGACAAAATAATAATAACAATAAAATAAAAATAATAATAATAAAAGAAAGACAATAATTTAAGATCAGAGGAGCACAATGGCGCAAGACCAGTGGTTCAGAGTCTCTTGCCAGGAACATGTGAAGACAACCACCAGGATTTTTTTCCCCACTTCTGTTCTTTCACATTTTTTAAATAATGATTGGGGGGGAGGGGAATATAATAATAATTAATAATAATAATAAAAGAAAGAAATGAATAACTTATTGGAAGAAATCAGAGAAACATTTTTGGTGTCAGTGCTTTGATTTCTTGAGCTGCATGGTCTGTCTTGCTATCATTTTTCTTTTTTATTTTATTCTTTTTTTGTTTTGAACAACGTCCTGTCTCCACCTAGACTAAAGCAATCTTCCAGAGTGTTCCTTTCTGAGCAACCCCATGGCCTCATTCCCCTCAGCTCTTCCCACCTCATCTCACCACCCTGGTTCTGTCTAGACTAGGAAAGGAGGGGAGCCCCCAGACCCCTCACCAAGCCATCAACACCAGCTGCCTTCCCAGCAGCGTGAACTTAACTTTAGGTGCCACCAGAAGGGACGTTCGGGTCGCCGTGGCTCAGCTGAATCTGCCAGCTCTGTTTTTTAAGAACTGTTTTGTGTGGTTTTTTTCCTGGTCTAGACAGACTCTCTGTTTAGATTGGCAGCGTTTACAGGTGTGTCTGGGTGCGTGTGTGCCTCTGTGTGTGCATCTGTGGGTGTGCACACCCGGCTCCCCACGGGGGCGCGGGGATCCCGTGTATGTTTGTGGATATATATGTATATATGTGAATATATACATATATATATATATAAAAAATATGTGTGCGTAGCCATGCATATTAGTGCATGCAAACATACCTTTGTAATTTAGTAATTCTGTCTTTGATGGTAAAATGCCTTGTCTATAATGGGTTGCAAAAATTTTGGAAGCAAGGTCTGGTACAATGTCAGCACTATCTGATTTCTTAGTTTTCTGAGATCTCCTCTTTTTATATTCCAAACTATGCCAATGTTTCAGTCCTTAATTTCCTTGACTAGTGTGTGTGAGAGAGAGCTCTTCCCCCATTTTTAAAGAACTGTTAACAACAACAAAAAATGAGTGATATGAGTATGTAATTCTTTCTCAGGAGTATGCACTATTTTATTTTCTTCTGTTTCCTAAAGCTTTGCCCGCTTGGCTTATGAGCTTCTTCAAAGAGGACTAGAGATCCCTACACAATATATCAGGTACAGAGAAAAAAAATCCACAATTCTGATATTCTGATACTTTTTATTTTTTGCTTTTTTTGCTTTTTTCAAATCAAAGCCAGTTGTTACTGAATTCTGTAGGTGCACTTCTTTAAAGAAGCTCAAAGGGAATAATTTGAACAAGATAAAAATATAAGTTGAAATCGAGGTGTACTGTTGCAAAGAGAATAAGAGCTGTGTTGAATGTTACGGCACTTGCTTGGCACTAGGGTTTTGTACCCAGGGAGGAAAGAGTTGCCATGTGAGCTGGCTCCTCGTGATGGGAGTGGGGAGGGTTTGCCAGGGAATATCTTGATTTCTGAGCTCAGTCTGAGGAAATCTGTTTCTCTTAGAAAGCTTTTTTTTTTTTTTTTTTAAAAAGATGTCTTGTGACTCTTGCTTTAGAACAAGTCGGTGTGGTGAGGGGGGCAAAAACTTCTTAACTCCAATGTTTTTCTTGGTGGTTTGGTGTCTGACAGGATGTCTTATGCATATGATTTGGGGTGGTTGGGGTGAAGGGGAAATTTTATTTCTTTCCTCTCTCTTTGTTTTCTTTTTTCAACATACATTTCTCTGTCTTCTCTGGTAAAAATAACGCTGAAGTGTAAGGGTATGAATTTCTGTTTGGATTCTGCCATGTTGGGTAATTGCATGTGTTTCTTGGTGGGGTAGGGCTCGTGCACTAACACATCTTTTTACTTATGTCAGAATTGGGTGTGGGTAAATCTCCTGGAGTCTCTGGCAAAATTCCAGTGGGGTCAGGCCTCCCCATAGGATCCCTGTGAAAGCTGCAGGACTCAGTCCCACCATCCCATGCAGGCACACCTGATCTCAAAACAGAGAGAGAGAGAGAGAGAAACCTTAGCCTTCCTTTCATTTTGAGATACCTTCCAAAGTGGATAGTGAGGGAGAAATAATTCTGTAATGTTCTCAGCATCCCTTGATGAAATGTTCTCAAAACAAAAGAGCAAACGATCTTCTTGTCCCCTTTAGTGCCCTTGGCTCTCTGAGACATGGTTATAGCTTGCTCTGCTTTTCAAATCTCCTTGCAGCCAGGTCTCAGCTCTTGTTCTCTGCTTGTGATTTGGGCACACATGGCAATAGAAATCCAGGGATCATCCAGCCCCCCCAAGGTGCCCCTTGCTCTTTGTCTCTTCTAGGGCACTGGGGGCTCTTCAGTGAGGAAATGGGGGAACTGAGGCAGACAGCCTTCCTTCTCCATTTGTTGGGATGAGTTGGGATGAGTTGGAGGCAGTCTTAGACCCTGGCATGTCCCTGCCAGTGGGTTTGGTTGTGACAGGGATTGTCACATCCCTGTGAATGTCACCAGAGCAGGTGTGGTGGTCAAACCATGGGTCCTCCACCAGCAGGCTGGGGACCTTCAGGTTGAAAAACAACATCCAGTCAACCTCCAGTCCTCCTTACCCCTTGCCAACCACCCCAAAGTTCATCAGGCTTCTGGGAAAGGACAATCCAGGCTCCAGTGTAGGGCATGGTCCAGCGGTGATGCAAGGGAAAGGGAAAGAGGGGATCTAGGGAGGAGCAAATGTCCCCACATGGAAGCAAAGCTCCCTTCTCTGTCTGATGGGAATCTCCTGTTTGTTGGAGCAGAGCACCAAGTGTTGGATCTTGCCTTGCCTTCCCCCTGCAAACAGGATTTGTGAGGAGCCTGTGGGTTCAGCCCTTCAGCATCACCCAGCCCAGTGGGGCTCTTGGGTGTGGGGAGACCCCAAATTAGCTCTCAGACTCCCACGCCCCCAGCTGCATGTGCAGGGCCATGGGAACCTGCCCCTGCTGCCCCAGAGCTTCCAGCTGAAGGCTTTGGGTCCATGTTGGGAATGGCCTTTCCTTGTCTTTGGGGAAATGTAAGGAATTCTCCTTTTAACTGCAGAGGACAGTGTTCCACCACCACTGTGGGTTAATGGGGAGAGGGAACTCTTGGAACTTCCTGAGGAAAGACTTACATGTGTGAGGGCCTGATCCTGCTGCTGCTGAAATCTTCCCTAGACTCAGGTTTGGTCACCTGGACCATGCTTAAACCTTGAGCAGGTTGGGGCAAGAGTTTCAGTCTGTCCCTTGTGCCTTCTACCTGGAGGAGACAAACTGCAGTGCTCAGGCAAAATAAATCCAAATTCCCATTGATTGCATGGGATGCCCTCCCCGAACTTGCTCCCCAAAGTGTGGAGACAAAATTCATGAGGTTTATGACTTAATGCAATCAGGCAGGGAACAGGAGAGGAGCACATCCCTCTGTCCTTCTCCCCAGCCTAGTGCTGGTCCCAGAGGGAATTATGCATTGCTTGGTGGCTCCTATCAGTGCTGAGTGCAGAGGTCCCCCCAAATTAAACTCAGCCTCCCTCTGGAAGGTATTTTCCTGCTCCACTCCACTTTCCCAGCCAGACTACTTCTGTTGGCGGGGCACCTCAGACGTTTATCTGATAATTGAGTTATTAAAAGATTTGGTTTCCTCAGGATCATGAATCAATAAACAGGAGGATTAACAAGGCAGCTTTGCTTTGTAACTCAAGGGAAAAGTTTGAGGAGAGACCATGAAAAGTTTGTTTTCAAACTAAACAGGTGGGTTGCTGTAAATTTTATTTCATTCTTAGTCTCACTTCTTTTTTTTTTAATACCAATTCTTTATTTGCCTTTGGAAAGATTTTTACTTTCGTAGGCTCCCTGACTTTTTTTTTTCCTGGTTGTTATTCACACAAGATGTGATGGAAACAAGAAGCCAATTTCATGGGAATCCTTTTACAACCCGATGGTTTCTTTAAAAATTGGGTTGTGTCTTGTCCCACCTAATAGAAATTCTCTGTGAGAAGCTGTTTAAAGTCCCTCTGCGCCCCAGACCAATCTCTCCCCAAATCCCCAAATTTGCATTTGGGGCTGGGAGGGAGCGGGGGAAGGATGGTTTTAAGACCTTTAGCTGTGCCCTGAGGGCTTATTCCCTTCTCCTGCTCCTCTCTTGCTGACCGGTTTATCTCACAGACCTGTCCGGCTCTGTTTTAATACAATTCTCGGAGAATTTGGTGCTTGTTTCAGCTGCCGTAAGCATTTGCCAGATCGACCCAGACAACCTCCCCCTCCCCTCCAGCTTCCCTGTGTGAGAGAGACCGTAGGCTTTTTACAAATAGTATATTTTCTTATACAAAGGGAAAAAAAGTAAAAGAAAACATCCCCAAACACACTGGCAAACGCCTGAACATTTCGAGAGAGACGAAACACTGTGCGCCAGCAAGAAATAAGGGCAAAAAAAAGAAAAAAAAACAAACCCCAAACAAACGCAAAGCTATGAAAAAATGAATGAGAAACTGGAAAGATGAAAGACAAAAATAATAAAAAATTCTCCTTTTATGCCCCAAACGATCCCTTTCACCTCCTCTTCTTGAAAAATCTGACCATGCAGTGAGAAATATCAGTTTATCGACTCTTCCTGAGAAGAAATGCGGAGAGGCATTCAGTATTGAGTTTGTATATATTTATTTATGCTTAATTTAACGGGAATGTGTAAATATGGCGAGCAAGTAGTTTTTGGGTTATTTATCTGTGACTCTATACCTCTGTGAATGGGTGGGGGAATTTAAAAATGAAAAGTATAAAAAAAAAAACCAAACAAAAAAGAAAGAAAAAATAAAATCAACAAAAAAAATCCCGCTTGACTAGATAGTACCCTATCTGAACCTTTTCTGTTCTTTATAGACAAGCTGTTATGGTAATGGGTAGAAATTGGTTTCTTGTCCAGTGATGACCTGATTTACATAAATAATAAGAATAAGAATAAAAAAAAAGAGATTGTTGTGTTTTGTTGTATTTTCCTCTTCAGTTTTTTTGAATGTTGGTGCTGCTTCGATTCTGCAGACGGATTTACTTATAATGCCAAGAAGTCTTTATTTTCCCAATCTAGGCTTTGGGGAAATTCAGGACATGTCTCTACATTAAAAAAAAGAAAAAAAAAAGACAAAAAAAAAAAAGACAATAAATATTGCTTCTCAGAAATGTTGGTATTTTATTTCTGTCTGACTCAAAAGTGTCCATATTTTTTCCCCACTCTTACCTCTTCATTCTAAGCTGACCTATAATAAACCTCATGTCATGTTAACGTGAGCTTTTGTTTCATTTTGCTTTAACCAGCTGAATTCAGAGTAAATCTTTTTCTTTCTAAAGTATGAGCCATTAAAGGAAAATTTTATGTAAGCCTGCAGCTCAGCAAACTTTTTTTCCCCTTCCCACCGCTATGTCATTGTAACTGTACATTTCGCTTATGCATACCTGGATGTCTGTAAATAGGTGCATATTTATATATTGAGAGATCGGGAATGATGTTCGTGTTCACAATGCTGGTTTATTTTCTACCTTTGGGTCCACATTTGCAGTACCAGCAATTAGCAAAAGGAAATATTCAAAAGAAAACTTCTTTCTCCCCCCTTCCCTTCCCCTCCGTTCCCAAATCGGATTTATTTAGGTTTGTAATCGCCGCAGAGCTGAGGGGAGATCCGGATCCCCAGGGCGAACCCGGAGCCACTCCGGAGTGACTCTGGGTTTTCCCTGCGGCTGGGAAAAGGAGGAGGGGGAGCAGATTAGGGCCTCAGGTTTTTTTTAATTAATTGTTTTTTGACTGGTTTTATAGAAAACACCTTTTTTTTTTGTTTTGTTTTCTTGGAAAGGACTGTCAATTTAACCCTTCGCACAGTCACCCTGAAAACAAACACACACGTGTGCTCGAACGGAGCCCTGAGGGTGGAAAACAGGTTTAAAGCCTCTCTTTTACTGCGGTGAACTATTTCAGTCAAATACCTGGTCTGAAGGCTCGTCTGGGTTGGGGTTTATCTGCTGGTTTTTAGAGAGAGCGGTCGGTGGTTGGAGAGGGCAGACGGAAAGGTGTAGGAGCTCTGACAGGCGATGGATCGGTTTTTGCAACTTAATATTTCTCTCGGAGGGGATGGGGGAATAGCGAAAATGAAATCCATCCCCACCTCCATCTCCCAAACTACCTCCCTTCTCCCTCTCCTTCCAGCTTGGACTACAGGAGCCGGCTCAGCTGATCGCCCACGGTGTCCAAAATAAATCATCATCTTCATCATAATAATAAAAAAAAAAAATACAAAACCAAACAACATTGCAAACGACGACCCCAAAGTGTGTTCTGTGGGAAAGCTTTCGAGGCTCGGCTGCCTCGGCTTCAGCCAGGCTTGGACCCAGCCGTGACCTACTTTCTCTCCGTGGTGTGATGGCAAAAACGCCCGGAGCAAGTTTGTGGGGCCCGGGATGGAGGAGGCGGGAGGGCGGGTGGGTGGATGGGGGGACGGGGACAGCAGCGCCCGGGGTCCGAGCACGGGGTGAACCAGGTGGGGGAGAAAGAGCAAAGGGAATCCCCTCGCTTTGCCTTTCCTAACTTTCACCTGGAATTTGAAGGGCGGGGAGCGCCCCAAACCTCCCCTCCTCAGTCCCTCCGAGCCAGCTGCGGGCAGGTGCGGGGGTGAGGATGCCGGTGGGCTGGGAATGCCATCGGCGCTGGAGCTGATCCCCTAAAACCAGGCTGCATGACACGTTTTTTTAGTTTGTTTTGTTTGCTTTTGTTTTAATCGCGCCGATGGTATTATTTTTAGTAGAGCACATGTTTTGCATGAAACCTTCCAAAACAGCCCTCGCCGTTCCCAGCTGAGTCTGGGGGGAGGTTGTTTGGAGAGAGAGGAGGGTGGTATCAGGAAGTTTCTCTGTTGTTCAGGAACTGTGCAACAGTTATGTAAAAAGGGGTTTATTAAAAAAAAAAAAAGAAAACAAACAAACAAACAAACAAAAAAAAAACCCAAAAAACAAACCCAAAACCCCAAACCAAAACAAAAACAAATGCAATGGGTAAAGCTCTCCTGTAGCCCAGCAGAAGCCTCCGCATGTGGAAACCGAGGGCTCCCTCTAAAACGGGACCCGACGAAACGAGGAAGGGCTCACCCCGAGTTTCCCAGGCTCCCGGCCGCTGTGTCAAGGTTGCAAATTCAAAGCACAGCCATGTGTCTGTTTATAACAAAGCGCAGTTTGCTGCTTCGGGAGGCAGTGCAGTGTCCTGCCTCCTCCCGGGCCGTGCAGCCAGCTCGGACACTGGAACACTGGGCTCTGGAAATGTGGTGTCAGGAAAACGGGAATACTCCTGCTGATCTCTTCACTACATTTTCCCAGAGATCTTCAACAAGACAACATCAGATTGATGTCTTTCTTTCTTTCTTTCTTTTCTTTTCTTTCTTTCTTTCTTTCTTTCTTTCTTTCTTTCTTTCTTTCTTTCTTTCTTTCTTTCTTTCTTTCTTTCTTTCTTTCTTTCTTTCTTTCTTTCTTTCTTTCTTTCTTTCTTTCTTTTCTCTCTTTCTCTCTTTCTCTCTTTCTCTCTTTCTCTCTTTCTCTCTTTCTTTCTCTCTTTCTTTCTTTCTTTCTTTCTTTCTTTCTTTCTCTCTTTCTCTCTTTCTCTCTTTCTCTCTTTCTTTCTGTCTCTCTTTCTCTCTCTCTCTCTTTATCTCTCTCTTTCTTTCTCTCTCTCTTTCTTTCTCTCTCCCTTTCTTTCTCTCTTTCCCTCTTTCTCTCTCTTCCTACCTATCCACCTTTGTCCTGGTCTTCCTCCTGGCATCTTCCCCAGCTAAGGACAGACCCAGGAGTAGCCGCAGTAACCCCAGCAAGCCCAGCCGTAGCCCAGCTCAGCACCACCTCCCCTCCCCAGGGCTCTGGGTTCCCCTCTGCTTTCCCAGCCATGACCAGCAGGGATCTTCCCTTCCTCCGCCTCTCCTGCCTTGCCCCGTTCTCTTCCTTTAAACTCCAGGTAGTTCTAGTTTCTATTACAAAACTTCAGCCTGATTTATATCGTTATAAACATCAGTTTTGTCTTTCATCCCTTTGGGGTGAACTCCCTTTTTTTCTTTCTCTGGCTTTTTTTCCTGCCTTTTCCTCTTCCTACCTGCACGGTATGGCCCACATTTATACGAGACCTCATAAATAACATCTGGTGTCCCTATGATGGAACTAGTCAAATGTCATAAATAATCCCCAGGACCAATATATCCACCGAATTCCTTCGTTTTCTCTGTCTGTCTCGTAAACAGGCACCTACACATATTTTTCCCCCGTAGCTGGAAGTGTATCTGCGTCTGTGCACAGCTGCACCGGGACTTTGTGTTACATTTTGTGCCACAACTTCGCGTAGCTCCAGACTCGGTTCCACTGCTGACTTTTAGGAGTTAAGGGAAAAACAAAAATGCGCCTCGTCTTTGCCTTCGGAGTTTAACCCTTGGAGGCTCGTCCAGCCGGCGCAAGGGGCCGGTCCCTCCCGGAGCTCTGCCTCAGGGCTGGGTTCTGCTGCTCTCCGCACATCCCGGTGTCCCAGCGGAGGAAGGGCTGCCCCGATTATCCTTCCAGCAAAATCTCCCCTCTGCCCACGAACGCCTCCTGGGGCAGGGAGGGATAAATCTCTGGGGGTTTACGAGTTAAGAGTGTCTCTAGACTCTCCGCTTTATATGAAGAATAAAAAAACCCCAGAACCTCACGCGACTACGAAATGATCGCAATTACTTGGAGCCTCCTCCAAAGAACATTATTTTCTTAAAGTGTGTGTGTGTTTGTGCATGCACTTCTCACCCGAATTTTCAGAATCTTTTTACCCCCTCCAGCTCTGAATGGGGCAAACATATAAAAAAATCCCCAACCAAAATAACCCCCAGGCCACCCAAATCTAACATTCGCAAAGTGTTTTTTAATACAAAGGCAAACACTGGACCTCCACGGTTCCCCTGCGTGGGGAAGTGCTGTGGGGGTCATTATTAGTCCTGTTAAGTACGCAGTGAAATCTCATGCATCTCCTGACAGCGTGAGAGGAGGATGCTTTCCTCAGGTCCAGAGGAACACTTCCTTTAAAACAAAAACCTCTGGCTCCTTCCAGGTGATAAATCAGTGCACGTCGAGATTTACTGAGAGCATTCTCTAAAATTGCAATTATAACGATAGTATTCCTCGTTTAAAACACCAATGCGAACGAAATGCATGTGGGCATTTATTTTCCTTGTAAAAATCCGTCAAAGTACCAGGGAAGATTTTTTGCCTCATGAAATCAGCACTGACACTAGCTTATCTTCGTGCACAAAGCATCACTTGGCAGGTTTGTTTTTTTTTTCTCCTGTGAAACACCCAGCAACTTAACCGAAAGCTGTAGTTTTCTCAAAAAGCTGTGACCAACGACGGGGGTGAGATTAGCCCCAGACACCCCTAAACTCCGCTTTATTCCAGTGCAGAATGGAACCTGTTTGGGCTGGGAAAAAGGGAGCCTGATTCCAGCTCTGTATAGAAAATCACAGTATAATCACTGATAATGATGGGAAGAGGGTGAGGATGGTGGTAGAAGAACTGCAAACGGGGCTAGAAAACATTTTTTTGGGTAAATGGTTTTCACGGAAATAGTCCGAAGCAAAAAATGCTTTTTAAATTGGAGAGCAGGAGGGAACGCAGCGAAATACTTGAAAACGGAAAGTTCTGGATTTTGACATTACGATGAGAGGGTGAGTGTGAGAAATGAAGTAAACACAGGCTCTAACCTGCCCCGGAGCCGCCTGCTCATCCCTGCACTCACACAACGCCGATGAATGGAGACGGAGAGACTGAAGGAGGCTGTGGTTAAACCCCTCCAATCCCGATTTCCCGGGATTTTGCCATCGCAGCCGGAGCCTGGAGGCTTTTCCTTGCACCCGGCAGCTGCCGGGGGAGGACGGGGCCGATGGCCGAGGCAGAGCCGGGATCTCCTTCCCCTTACGCTTCACAGGTTTCACTAAACTTTAACTTAGGAGTGACATGAGTGAAAGTAGCTGAGCCCCGACCTGGAAAGAGATGGGTTTTCTACTCCCTTCTTTTATTTTAGTGTGTATATATAGTTTTTCCTCACCCTCCTTGCGCTAGCTTAGAAGTTTGGGCTTGTTTGGAAACTTGGAAAGAATAACCAAAAAAAAAAAAAGACAAGTTGTTTACAGAGAGTTTCCTGTCTGGATAAAAGGTGATAATTGCAGTGGTTTTCTCGCTGATGTGGAGCAATACCAGCACGCCAAATAAACACCCTGGGCTGGGGTACAGTCCCGTGCGTGCGAATCAAGGAGGGCTTTCCCCCCTTTTCCAGCGGTAAAAATAGTGCCTGTGTGTATCTGTACGTACGTGTTACTGACCTGCGGGAAATATTTCTCAGCTACTTATTTCTTCCGATGCAGAAAATGAAGGGTACGGAGTTATTAAAAGGAAGGGTTCAGAGCTGTTTCCTCCTTTCTGCAGGTTTTTTTCCCGTCTCGCTGTTTCTGTGCCCCATCCCGTGCAGGCAGAGCCTTTCACAGGCTCTTTTATTTGCCCAAAACACCTGACACACAAACTCCGGGGGGTTCCTTCTGCAGTCTAGGCTCCAAGCCCTGCCGGGATGGATGGCCCCGCTCTGAAACACGGTCGGACAGGGCTGTTGGAAAGCGAGAATTAACAGCGATGGGGAAGGGGGGAAATTTGGGCTAACTCCAGTGATATCGGTAATTCTCACTAGGAAATAATAATAATAATAATAATAATAATAATAATAATAATAATAATAATATGATGATGATGATGATGATGATGATGATGATGATGATGATGATGATGATGATGTCACTTCAGATATAATAATAAAAAAGCCAAGAGAATTGGGAGGAAGACCTAAGAGGGATCCTTATCCCCTCATCACCACCTCCTTCAAACCTACAAGTCTCTACTCTTCCTAGGGGGGGTCTGCACAACGCCAAAGCGGCCCCTTCTCCCCTCCATGCGGGGTGATAAGGAGATTGCTCTGCCCGCTCTGCTTCCCCGACTTCCCCCCTTCCCCTCGCCCCCTTCCCAACATCCTGTCAAGCAATAGGCTGTAAAATAGTTATCCAGCCCAGCACACAGGCAAGTGCCGTTTGAGAGTAATTTCTGCCCCGAGCACTTGGCCGGGGGCAAAGCAAGCGTGCTCTCTAACTGATCAACCTGGATATTTCATTATTCATTAATTTACTGTTTAACCAAATCCCACTCATTATCAGAGGCAACGCTTGGCAGAGCCCAGCGAACAGTAGCAGTTGGTGTCAGGCGTGGAGAATTGGCCCATTTGATCCTGGGCTGTTTTATTATTCAACACCACTGACTGAGAAAAAGGCCCATGAATAATAAAGAGCCAAAGCGTGTTTGAACTGAGAAGCATGACACAGCCTTACAAAACAGCAGTTAGGAAATTAAAGGCGAGGTGGCCCAGGCTTTGCATTTTTTATTCTCACTGTGGGCACAGGCATTGGGATTCCACAGTTTTGTTGCTCCTGTGTTTATTGTTGTCGCTGTTACTATTTTCCCACAAGCTGTTTGAGAAGTGTGAACCCAAAATGTGGACTGGGATCTTTTTTATTGCAAAGTTGCTCTCTCTGCACTATCCTGATGATAGATTTTGTTTTAATAATGGCATATGTTGTGCTGCATGGTTTTTCTCCCTTCCTTTACACCATAGGAAATGAGCCCACTACAAACATCAGACATGGATCATTTTGGGTGTAAATCCACAAAAACCCTCTCAAGAGAAAGTTAACTGAGCACTGGGATGCCAGTGGTACCACAGAAACTCTACTGAGATCCTGATGGACCCTCAGGGCTGGGTCTAGTCTTTGAGGATCAAGCCTCCAGAAAAATACAACTCCGAAAGCATTTTTCATATTTTGATGAAAAATCAAAATAGGCAGTGATGGATCATCAGCTAAAAGCAGAATGCACCTCCTAGAGAGTGACAATTATTTTTTTTTTCATGTTCCCAGCAAATGATTGAATTGTAATCCTTACTGTCACCATAAAGCTTTTCATTCTTTGGAACCCAGATCTTTGCCACTTGACCTTAACCTTGCCTTAAGTATGGCAGAAGCTCACAGGTGCTCTTAGTTACATCAGGATTGGGTTTTCCAAAATGCTTCCATTTCTGTAGGATGTGTGAAAGTGGTGACTATGGAGTGGTGGCACTTAGCATGGCTTTAAAATTATGGTGGTTAAAAGATGGGGTCCTGAAAAAGAATGAGGAGCAAGCAGCCAACAACAGCTTGGAAAAATGTTGATTAAAATACCTCTGACTTATAAAAGTCATATAAGAACATTGCAGCAAGGCAGCTTATCTGAAGCCACAATAAACACAGGAGTGAACCTGGAGTATTCACAGGAGGCAAACCTGAATCCCACCCTCTTCAAACACAAGAGCTTTGCAAGGTGTTTTGTCAAAATATTCTTTCTGTCTTGTTATTGTGATCTTTGTTGATTATGACAATGCTGTGGTGAAATACTTTCCAATTTTTCTGTGTTGCATTACAATTTCTGTTATATCATTAAAGTTATTAGGCTGTGGCAAAAATCTGGCTTTTAATCTTTCCATGAGGACATGGCAGAATGCATTTAGCCCTCCATATTTTTGTGACCTCCTTCTGTTGGCTTTGCCAAGAATTATGTCAGGAGCAGTCGTGGCATTTTAGTCCCTGCATGGAATGCTGGGCAGAGCACGCAGGGGTGGGTGTGGAATGGGAGACCCTGGCACAGGTGTGTCCCCCTCTGTGGTTTGCATCTCTTCAGGCTTGGACAGTCCCGAAGATTTTTGGATATTGAAAAGAGATTGTTCCCTCTTTTTGTGTCTCTCCCTACCTTCTCTCTCTCTGCTCTCTTGCCCCTCTGGGACTCACAGAATTGGGATTTCTGATGGGTGGTGGATGTGCAGGGGATGATAATCACCATGCCAAGTGCAGGTTATCTGCACCTGTTAGTTCTGGTCAGGATCAACAGAGACCTCCTAAGTGATTTAGAGTTACTTGATGTGGATCAATTGTTTATTTAATAAAAAATGGCCAATTCAACCCTGCACCACATGTCTTGTTTTATTTGTGGCCTGGCTTCCTGTAAAGGCATTTTTGAGCAGTCCATGTGTATCCTATTGTGGTGGCAGGCACTTATCCATAGACTCTGTCTCGTCCTGCAGGGTTTTTTAGGGTTGGATGGTTTTGGTTATGTTATTTTTATTTTCTTTTTCTTTTTTTTTCCTTTCTCCCAGAACCTGCCACTACTTCTAGGAGTGAATTTTGTTGGGATCTTGTCCTGATTAATAAAAACTCCAGTCCAAGTCTCTGTCAGAAATATACAATTGGAAATTTGGCTTCTTAGTCAGAAGCTTTTTTACCTCAGATTCTCAGAGCTTCCTCTTAAGTCTGGTTCAGACTGACTGTCTATTTTAAATACTGAAAAAGATAATGTGATGTCTATGCATGTGGGTGCACATGGATTGGTACAGATAAGCCTTCCCTCTTTATGCCTCTAAAGTGTCTGAACAAAACATTTTCTTCTATCCTCATTTCTTACTGATCTTTTATCAATATTCATGGCTGTGGTTAGTGTTCCTGGAATTGAATGCACCTGGTGAAACCAGTCCCATTGCCTCCCACATTTCTTGTTAACATTTGTGTGGGCTTCACACACCTCCGAGGTGGGTCTTGTTTCATGAAGACATGATAGGCTTAAGAGAGAGGTCATAGAGGCAAGGAATCATGGAATGGTTTGGGTTGGAAGCATCCTTGAAGGTTATGTTGTTCCAACTCCTCTGCCATGGGCAGGGAATGTTCCACCAGAGCACATTACTGGGACCCCATCCAACCTGGCCTTGGACAGCTCTGGGTCTGTGATCACTGAAAAGCCCTTTTGCTGAATTTGGGAGAAGAAGGATTTCACCTGCTCATCACCAGCTGCTCAGGAAGGCCATGCAGCCATGCAGAGGGGATTATTTTTATGGACCACCTCAGGTGCCCGCAGGCTGCTTGGTGGGTTCTTGTCCATGTGTCAGGGAACATCAGGAATTTGCTTTCATAACATTCCCATGGATGCAACAGGGGATTGAGGAGGTGACTATATTCCTCCATAAGAAACTCCATCACTTTCCCCAGATGAAAGACACAGCCTAAATTTAGTGCTGGTACTGCCTTTTGTTTCAACTACACAGCATTTTGCATAATGGTGCCTTGATTTAAAGTCTTATGAGAAACTAAAACAAAACTACCACTTCATACATTCTTCAGGAATAAAAAATAGGGATTCAAGGTGAGGGCAAGTCTAAAGAACAGCAAGTCTTTCTGTTTCTCAGTAGGAAGTGTGTGTTCTTTGTGCCACTAAAAAGAAAATTAAAACAAATGTCAGAGTGAAAGAAGGAACCTGGTGTTTCCATGCGTGCATGGATGTGACGAGCAGACGTGCATCCCAGGGAGGGCTGTTGAGCATAAGTGGATGTGAATGCCAGTGGAGGATTATAGGTGCAGAGCTGCAGGTTTAATCACATCTGATGATAATTGACCGTGGGGGGAGGTGGGCAGCCCTGGTGGTGTAACTGGATGGGGAGTGTGAGGGTGTGATTGTAATTAAGTGTGGGTTGTAACACTCTGGACATAACTGGATGTGAGTGCCAGGAGTTGGGCACGTAAGCCAATGTGAAAGTGTCTGAGTGAGTTCATGTTAGTGCAGGCAGGAGGGCATGATTGAAGCTGAAGGTCAGTGTGTGTGTGTGTGTGTGTGTGTGTGTGAGCAGAGGACTCAGTGCCAGCAATAAGGGCTACAAGACTAGTGGATGCAATTAATGACACCAGTAGTGAGCAGTGCTGGGCTAGTCTGCAAAACATTGACTTCTTGCTCAAATAAAATACTCCATGTATTTTTTTTTCCCTCTTTCCCCCACATGTTTTAATGTACAGTTTAACCCGCAAATTACTGCAGGAAAATTTGCACAAATAAGGAATTTTCAACAACTGTTAGAGGATATTTGTGTCAGAGGTACTTGAAAATGCATTTTTTTGGTGTGTGTAACATGTGTTTCTAAGAGTTGCATTAATCCAATCAAGGCAAAGAGCTAACACATCATAAACTATATGTAAAATCAAAACTAATTAGCACAGCTTGATTTTCATATATCAAACACATACAATCAACAGCTCATAGACCTGAGACTGAGATGCCTCCAAGAAATTATTTGGAGTGTTAATTCAGATAATGACTAAACTGCAACCTTGAAGACCATGTGTGAATCAAAAAAAAAGGTGCATTAATTCAATCCTCCTTTTCCCCTCCAAACTAGTTGTGCAGCTCCAGTTGTTTGTGTGCCAGAATGATTTAAAGTGATGTTACCAGCAACACACTCTTTGGCTTTTACCAATATATGAAAGTTTCCTATTATTTTCACCTTCCTTTTAACAGCTTCTCATTGAGACAGGCACACACTTCTCTTCTCATGCCTTAGGGCTTCTTGACACTTCAGAATTTACCAGAATAGCTATTCCAGAATTCTGGAATAAAACGGGCTACATGGGGGCTTTAATTAAGCAACTACTTGGGAACCATTATCCAGAAATAGTAAATTTCCAGGAGTAGAAAACCTTTAGAGGAACAATGTGGCTGAGTGAGAGACATGGCATGGGAATGAGGAAAAAATGCTGTATTTTCTCACCTCCACCTGAGCAGCTGCTTTAACTCTCCTTTTTAATGTTCATAAATGGGGATAGAGAGCCAAATTCTGGTTGTTTGCTAAGGACTGAAGTTAATCCCACTAGAGTAACTTCACTAGAATTGCACTAGATTTTACTTGACTAGACACCTGTAAATATTGCAAAGGTTCCCTCTAAATGGATAAAAAGAACTTCTAGTGGATGCTTTGTGTCCCCCTGACCTGTGTACCTAGATTGGCTGGAAGAGCATAATTTCTACATCTCTGTTTCTCAGTGGACTTTACAGACACCCAGAGGACTCAAAGAAGATATGATGGATATTATGAAGTGCCTTTTCTGCTTATTGATGCCCTCAGTGAACTAAGAGGCTCTGTCTGATAAGTTGCTAAATTAGGTAGAGATAAATGGCAAAAAGATGATTTTTGCTGAGAAGAATTTTGAAGTCTTCAGACAAAAAATTGTACTTCTCTAGCAGTCTTGTCACTACTGCAGAATTTTCTCCTTCATTGTACTGTGCTTTTCTGCACAAGGTGATTTAACTTGTTTAACCTAGGAGAATTCAGTCTTTGAGGCCTAATAGGTGAGACATGAGCTCAAGTTTCCCAGCATCTTTAGAGTCACACTTTGTTCTGACACTATTGCAGGTGTTTGGTGTTGCCCTGCTGCCACAGGAGGAGCACACAATGTCCACAATGTCCACAATGTCTACCAGCAGCAGAGAGTCTTTGGATGTGGTCTCCACATTCAACACTTGCCACTGTTTGTAATACAAAAACAGGTCTAGGATGGCACAGCAGCTGTCCAAAGGGAAATCAGAGTCTCCCCTGTTTCCTCTCTCCTGGTTTCACAGTCATTTAATTGCAGCATGAGGGGGTGAGATTCTTTTTTCCTAAAGTAGCCTGGCGGTTTAAGGGGCTTTATAGGGAGACAGGGGCCTGAAATTCTTCAAGTGGAGCAGGACGCTACCCCTAAATCTCTTTTTTTTTTTTTTCTGGGAAAAAAGAACTCTTAATTCAGGTACACTTTGAATAGAAGTGGTTATGGGCTGGAAGTGACACCATCTCTCATCTTTTAGGAGAGATAATGGTTTTAAACCCATTCCTCCTTGTCCTGTCACTATCTGTCTGTGTGAAAAGTCTCTCTCCCTCTCTTATAAGCCCTGTTCAAGTACTGGAAGGCTGCAATGAGGTGATCCCAAAGTCTTCTCCAGGCTGAACAACACCAGCTCTCCCAGTCTGTCTCTGTAAAAGTGCTCCATCCCTTTGATAGCTCTCTGATTTATGATTAATACTCTTCTCTGTTGCAGAGCAATACCCTTGGATTATGTTCCTAGACTTCTCTGAGGTTGGGAGGGTGAGGATGTGGATTCAGGTCTGAGCTGTGGGTGTTGAGTCACTGAGAGTGGTGTCTGCTTCAACACCCACCCACCACTGCCACAGCCTTTGGTGACATCAGTGGCCCAAGATTGGGGCCTTCAAGTGTGAATTTTAAGGAATGAATCAGTGCACACTCCCATAAAGGTTCCTGTTGGAAATGACTTGATTAAAAATAACACACTTAGGAGAGGTGTTTCAGCTCCAGCCAGACCTCATTAACAGAATCACTCTTGATGTTCTCCTTGGCAAGCTTGGATTTAGGTCTGCTTCGAACTTGTTTATGAGGTTGTTTGAGGTTTGTGCAGCACACAAGATCTCCAGTTGGAAAAGTGTCACTGCATGAGGCTGTAATCCTTGCTGTGGTCAATGTGTTGAGAGTTTTATATTTCCTGACTGCAGGATCTTTCCATAAAGTGGAGGGGGGGAGGGAGATTATTGTGATTAGCCAGCTGGTTTATTAAAACTTCTGGAAGCCATGGTGAAGCTTTAATGAGATTATTGCGTCCATAAACTGCAAAGTTTCTTCTGCTCTTTCTTATTATGGGGAAAAGAGAGGAATTGGCCAGGCCTTTCTCAGGCCACGTGAAAGGTTTTTAGAGAATGTAACTCTGGGTGTGAATGGTGGCAGCGAGAGAGGGAGAGGCTTTCCTGATGCACTCAGCAGCTGAAAATTTGTGAGGTGTTTTTCCCTTTCCCCGTGGTCTCTGGTGGTGTAAAGTGCAGCAGGAGCTTCTGGCAGCCCCATCAGAAATAGGGACAGGAGTCCCTCCTTCCCTCAAATCTCCCTGGTTAACCTGCAGGCTGAAACGTGAGCAAGTTTTCCATGGGCTGGCCACGATCCATGGTTTGAAACCATATATTGCATTTATAGACCTTGTTTTGGCAGGGTCCTGAAGCACCTACACAACAGTCTGTGTGTGACTTCAGCCTGGCCTGGCTGTGTCCCCAGCCAGAGGCACACCAGGCTCCCTTTGCACCTTGTGACATCCATGGAGCAGCAGTTTTCACGTGGTATCAACAACATTTAGCATTTGTGTAGAGGAACACCTTTTTGACTTGCTTTTAAACGTCAACTCACTCATTGCTCTGCCAGCTAGCAGAGTGACATGATGCAGTGCACAGGGAAGAGTTGAAGTGTGACCTGGATTTGAGGAAAAGCACCAGTAAGGTCACTGTAAGGATTGGCCTTTCTGTCTTGATTCCTCTTTCTTTCTTTCTACTAATTTAAAATTAAATGTGAAAAAATTACAGGTTGTTCTAGTAACTTTTGGATCTTCTCACTTTGTTAATTATGTTATTCTAGATCTTAATTTTCCCAATTTTCATTGTTCTACCCTATTTTTTCTATAATCCACTTCATTTTTTATTTGCTTTCACATTCTATTTTTTTTTTAAAGCAGGGTGGCATTTAGCCAACTGTCATTTTGCTTGAAGATGTGGGAGGAACATCAGAAAAGCTTCACAAGAAAGAAGAAAAATATGCCAGGTTTTGTCCATTCCAGTGAGCCTTCCTGGACTTCAGAATAAGAAGAAGAAAAAAAAAAAAGGATTCAAACAGTGGGAAACTCAAATATTTGTAACATAAGGAGTTATGAGTCCATCCTCCACAGCAGACAGCTTGGAGCTATCAGACCCCACTTCCTTGGCATCTGGCCCAAATGGCACAATCGAGTCATATCAGTATCCATATGGGGCAGATTATTCTTCATTTGGGTGACTTTGATGCAAAAATAGACAATATCACACCTTCTGGTGTCAGGCTGCAGCACACAATGCTTCCATATCCACCTCTTTGCAATCACACCAGTAAATGTATTTTTTTGGAACAAATCAGGAGTGGAAAAGGTGAGAACCTTCAGTAGATACTGTCTGTACATCCCAAGGTGCTGCAGGCCCTAGGAACCATGCTAATAATTTTAAAACCCTGATTAAACATTTCTAAAAGAAACTAGTGTGTGGTCTGTTTTATAATGAGTGTAATAAAAATTACTGGACCCAATTTATCCTTAATAAATGCAGGGGCAGAGGAGAATCCTATTTTTTTGTTGTTACTGTAGCAAATATTTAATATTTTTTTTTAAGGCATCAGCTCAATGATTTCTGTTTATTTGTAACATAAATGAAGGGGAAAGGATGTAGTTAAATGAATAAGCCATATAAATACAGGCATTATAAAGACACGGGGTTGGTTATTAAAGTACTCAGGGAAGTAGTTATGAAGTCTAATTCAGCTTTTATGTCAATCAGGAGCAAAATTATAATTGATTCAGTAGAAAAAGGGCCTGGCCTTAATTTTTTCAGTGCTGTCCACTGTAAAGTAGTTGATTCACATTTTTGGCCTTTTGATACAACACAGAATATTCCTTTTGAGATAGGCTAGAACCAATGTGACACAGGACCTCCTTCAAAGATGTGATTTTATTAACCTTGTGTAAATAACTTTCCTTGTAGTACATATATGGGGAAAAAAGCTAATTTTGGGAGCATCCAAGTAAATTCTGATGATAACCACACAGGGACCATTTGTTAATAGGCAGAAACACCATCAGTGTAGACAGGGCTGGAAACACCCACAAGGTGGACTTCCTGCAGTTGAGGAAACTGATGGGCAGGAGCACTTTATCCTCCCTGCTTTGACATATTTGTACTGGGCATGACCTTCAGCATCTTTACCCATTTCAGGAATAAACCTACTCAGTCCTACACTGTGCAGTATCCAAGAAACTGCAGGCTTTCCCTGCCTCTTATCCAACTACATCCAGAGATCCAGCCTATTTCAGGGGGACTGAGACATGAAGTGATTGACAGCCAGCCATGGTGACATGGCACTTCTGCATCAGGGATCTCATACAGAAACAGTTGAGAATTTGGATTGTTCCTTTCAGCTGGCCTTGAGCTGACACAGAAGGGTAAATTTGCTCATCCTTTCACATAGAATCTCTGTGAAAAGCTGGGATCCACATACTTGCATGTATGTGATTCAGGAAAGTCACTTCAAAACATTAGCCATGGCATCACAGGATGGTTTGATTTGGAAGAGACCTTAAAGCTCATCCCATTCCACTCCCCTGCCATGGGCAGGGACACCCTCCACTATCCCAGGTCGCTCCAAGTCCCATCCAGCCTGGCCTTGGACACTTCCAGGAATGGAGCAGCCACAGCTTCTCTGGGCAACCCGTGCCAGGGCCTCTCCATCCTCACAGCAAGGAATTTCTCCCTATATTTTATCTAACTCTGCCCTTTGGCAGTAGGAAGCCATCCCCCTTGTCCTGTCCCTCCATCCCTTGTCTGCAGTTCTTCTCCAGCTCTCTTGGAGCCCCTTTAGACACTGGAAGGGGCTCTAAGTTTTCCCCAGAGACCTTTTAAGTTGTTTGGACAAGAGGTTTGCAATGGAGCTGTTTGCATGGCACAGAGAATAGGAAACATCCTGTGCTTGTGGCAGCTCTGCCTATAACCTACTGTAGACACAGCCAAGCTTTGAGATTCATTCCTGAGCCTGGGACGTGGTGAGGGGACATGTTAGACTGTATGAGATAATCCCTCATGCCTTTGTTTGTCCAAAAGTCCATTAATCACAAGGAACCCTGTGATTGCTGTTATATGCAGGGAAAGGGTCTGATCTTAAGGCGAGGAAAAACATACCCAGATTCTCATTTGGAAAAAATGCTGCAGAGAGGTTAGAATCAAAATATCCTGGGTTGGAAGGGACTCACAAGGATTATCAAGTTGAACTCCTAAGGTTTGTTTATATGGAGAGTTACCACAGGACATATCTGATTCATAAGTGATAAATATATCATGAAGATGGAAAAGTTCTGCCCCCATCCCCTCCTCACCATGGCCTCCAGTACTCACCTGTACAACACTTGTGCAGTCTGTGTCCTACAAACAGAAGTTGCATGTGGCAGAGGAGCAAATTAGTAGGTTGGAAACCTTCAAGAATAAGACATGAGGCAGGAATAACTTTGAATCACCAAATCCAACTTGCTGGTGCAGGAGCGAGGAGTCTGAGGGGTTTTCAAAGGAAATTTCTCAGCAGGAGTTGCAGACACCAAGAGTTCCATCCTCACCTCACTGTGTTCTGGGCCCACACAACACTGGGGGCTCTTATTATTGCAGATTATAAGGGTCAAGTGATATTAAAGAAAAGGCCTTTTTCCCCCCTACAATTATCCAGGGAAGTTCTGCACGTGGATGCTAATTCCCTGCCAAGGACAATTATATTCTCTCCAAATTCTCAGTGCATTTTTGGTGGGCAAATAAAGTCAGTGCCTCGGATTGCCCCAAACAGTTCATTGTTTTATTAAATCACCATGGCAGCAGTGGTTGTCTCACAACAGAAAACTTCTCCACAAGGAAAAGGTGTTTGGATCAATGTGTCCAGGGTGTGTGTACACCCCAGGCAGAGGAATCATTGGTCACTGTGTGGGACTGCCTGGTTTTGTCCAGGAGTGTAGATCAGCATATAATACATGTTAAAGCCCAAAAGCCCCATCCCTTCCTCCATCTCTAACAGCACAGAATTATTCCACAAGTTTCTATTTTTGCTAATTGGCTGCAGCTCTGTAATTATGAGATAACCGCTCCAAATGAAATATTTGCGATTGGGTTTGAAATATTGTCTCTTCCTGCCTGCCTGGGGGATTTATGCAAATGCAGAAAAAAAAAAAAAAACCCTTCCACCCTAAGTCAAAAGATTCTGTGGTTTTATCCACCTCTTCCAGGACTTTATGAGCAGGAAGGAAGGTTAGGGCAGTTTTTCATTTCCTATATGAATGTCAGAACTTGGAACAATAATGGCGTCTGGAATTGCTCTTAATAAAACTATGTTGGGATTATCAGTAGAATGGAAGGGAAATGCACCAGGTGAGATAGGAGATATAAAAATAATTTTCCTGTTACAAAGTAGTTTTCTCCCTCTAAATGGCATGAAGGGCTAATCTGTTTAGTATCCAAGTAAGCTATTTATCTGGTAATTTATTTTACTGAAAAAAACCCCACAAAACCAAACCAAAACAAAACAAACTCCATCTGATATTATAAAGAGAGTGTGTATGTATTTTCTCCTTTTTTGTTTTTTGTCTTTGGGGTTTTTTGTTTTGTTTTTTGTCTTTGTGTGGGCTTTATTGCTGTTTTGGTTTTGTTTGTTTTTCTTTCTAGTTTCAAATGATGATAAAAGCTGATTATTTTAACTGTGCACCTGACAGCCACTGTCCATAGGTCAAAAGCACATGCTATAGATTAGAACGTTTATAAGACTCAATAGACAAGCAGTTAAAGTGTGAACTTTAAAAGCTTCAACTGAATTTAGTTTGGAAGAAGATCTGAGAGTGGTTCAAATTTACATGACTTAAGTATCCCAGAAGAAGCCAACTACAGCACCTGGGGGAAGGTGATTTAAAAATAACTCTCAAGCATATACAGTTAATAATAATTTGTTAAGGCTTTTATTTCCAGCTGTTTGCTCTGGTCTGAGCAACCTGTACAAGTGTAAGGTGTCACTGCCCATGGCAGGGGATTTGGAACTGGATGAGCTTTAATGACCCTTCCAACTAAAACCATTCCATGATTCCACAAATAGTTAATACAAAAGGTATTCCATGCCTGGAATTCAGTGCAGAAATTTGGAGACTTTGTCAGAATTCCCTGTTCATATGTAATCAAATGCCATAAAATGGATGGATGTTACATTACACATGAAATACAGTTAATTCATCTACACAGTGTGTATATGCATATATATGCACATATATGTCTGTTTAAAGAGGGGAAGAGGAGAATGACAGTGAATCATTGTTGGAGAAAAAGAGATGCACTTGAAACCAAAACTTGCTTCTGGGAAGCATAAATATGAAAAAGCAGCATTTCTTTCTGCAACAACACTCATGATGAGATTTTAAAAGGAATCCTGAATATCTGGGGGGAGATGAGTCTCATGGAATGTCACATGTCTAGATGGCCAGTTCCAAATCCAAGCTGGTTGCCGAAGCTGTTGATCATCTCTCTGCAGTCAATGGAAGCAAACAGGATCCTCCAGAGAACAGCTCATCTCACTTACAGTGGGATGGGTTTAGTAATTTCTGGAGGTTTGTGTCTCTCTCCACTGGCTGTAAGAGGAACTGATGAAACAGTGCAGATGAATGTCTGATTTTCTGATGGTTAAAACTGGGTGAGGTGAATTCACTCTTCCTGTGGTGAACACATCCAATCCGAATAAATTTCTGCAGTGTTTGAGATTCACTACTTTAAATTGCTAATCTAAATATTAAGATGCCAAGGACTTCAACTTGCTCAGGCTTGGGTAAGCACTGTTGAGGTTGCTACAGTGTCCTGCATCATCTGTCCTTTTGCTGTCACTATTAGGCAAACTCTTGGAGCAGGAGGCCACATTCCCACCACTTGGATAACACCTAAATCCTACTGCCTGTATTTTGGGACTGCTAGATGAAGCCAAGCAAGCAAATACATAAAATGTCACTCAGAGATAAGGGGAAGTGGGTTTTAGTTAGAGGTAGAGGCACTTCAGTGTTACTTTCAGCATACAGGTGTCTGTGGCTCTTGAAATATTAAATATCCTGCTATGGGAAGTAGCCAACACTGTCAGTGGAGAGGAGAGAGGATGCCAGCTCACACTTATATTTAATTTTAATCAGAAACCCAAAAAGTCGAAGGTGAGACGATAAATGTAGGTTGTTTTGTCCCACCTCTGACCCTGCACTCACAGCTGTAGCCAAGTTTATGAAGTTCCTCCTGCCTGCCCACCTCTCATTTATCCCAGATTTGTACCTGGGGATGTGTGTCCCTGATGAGTCAGCTGCTGTTGTGCCTGATCCATGGTGTCAGGGGTCCAAGCCAGGCTTGCACAGGCTGTTCCTAACTCTGCCAGAGTGAGTTCAGCTAAAACATTGTGGTCCTGAAGAACACATGGTTTGCCTTGCCCAGAAGGCATCTTCCACATCAAAATCTATTCTACACTGGGAGATTTGGGGCAAAGGAGGAAAATGAAGGAAAGAGGGAGTTATCCTTCATTCCTAACATGAGGCACGGGCTGTTCTTCAGGGAGGAATGCAAATTTTGTGGAACCAGGGGAAAAAGAGGCAAAATTGCTTTGCAGCTGGCTTGTGTGCTGGGATGGAAGACTCCTGCTCCTGTCATCATGTATGCACTGCTAACTGAAAAGCCACAGAGTAAAACGTGCACATGGTCCCTGGAGAGCTCTTTGTCAGTCCTGATGGTGCCAGTTGACTCATCAGGGAGCTGAAATGTCATCATTTGGGTTACTCCATCAAGTGAGTACCTGCTGCTTTCTGTGATGCCTCTTTTGGGTGTTTGCAATAAATGAACTGGATAAGATTCTAAGATGTCACCCCAAGTACAGAGGAGCACAGGCTCCATCAACCCTTTACAGGCCTTGAGGTAAGTGTTTCTTCCTTTTTAATGCCAGAATAATTAGGACACTTCAAAAAGATCCACCTAAACTTTATTTATTCATGTTCAGAAGTAGCTAAACAAAAATCAGAAATGTGCCATTGGTATGACATCAATGCCAGCAAGGTCAGAAAGAATCACAAAATCTGATTTTAAGCTCCACTAAGCCTTTATGATAATTCTCATGCAAATCATCCAGGATACCTCACCTCTATTGGGCATTTGCTGCAGGTGTAATATTTGCAGTGTGTTCTTCCCAGGTCCTGGATTTTCTGGCTGTGTACACACACTCACTGTTAATGAAAGCAAATGGCTACAGGGGATTCCATGTCTTAAATTTAATAATGGGTAAGAGTTAAAGTAAACAGTGACTTCCCACGAATGCAAAGGCTCTGGCATGGACATGCCAATGGTGAGCTGAGCTCAGGACAGACATGAGCATTGTCTGGTCAGTTCCTGTAAAGGCAGAGAAGGGAAAACACGTTTTCTCCTCACCCTCTTCTCTTCCTCCCCTCAACCTCACCCTTACTGCACCTGTGAAGTCTCAGACTGCTTTTCCCCCTTCTTTTCTCTTTCTTCCCTTTTCAACTCTCCAGCTGCTGCTGAAAAGGGAATTTCCAAAGCATTCAGGATCCCAAGAGCAGCGTGCTAGGAATAAATAGCACAAAGACAAGTCATTCCATGGCAAATACCACTCAGTAGGAAGCAGGAAAGCTGAAGCAGTAAGTATGCCAGTAATTCTAATCAATATGCCCTCTTTGCATGTCAGGCTACAAATGCAGAACGAAGTTGGTTAAAATGCACGTCCTGGGACATTTTAACATCTGGAACTTTTTATGTATTCATGAAGATTGTGAGTCAGATTCAAAAAGCTGTTTAAACAAGTGTGTTGATACACATAAGGTTTACTGTATATATAGAAAAAAAGCAGCATTGTTAACATGTTTTTTTGTATCCCTGCCAATATCCTGCCAACTGGGGATGGAGTGTAGGTTGTTGGCATGGATTCCTAAATCTCTCATTGGAATGGAAACTTCCCAGTGCTGGTTCAAAGGTTAGCTGGTTGTTTGATTTAAGCCAAACAGCCTTAGAATACAGGGATTTATTTTTTCATCAAAACGAGCGTTTATGTTGTTAATTCTCACATTTGGTTTTGGTTGTTACTGGAGATGTTTATTTGGGCTTGAAACAAGTGGTCTGGTTGATTTGGTACTAAGAGAGCCTGATTTAATTTGGGTAAGACTTGCATTAGAGCAGTAGCTGATTGTTTTTGAAGGGATTAAGCTCTCTTCATGCTGGTTGTGTATAGATTAGACTCCTAGCCCTGTCTAATCAACAAACAACCTGCTTTAGGATGGAGTGAATCACTGTCTGCAGGTTCTTACTTTGGTATTGAATCCATACAGAAACTGGAAGACTGGCTTGGTCCAAGTGTTTAACACCTTTAATAGGTGTCAGTGAGATGAGCTTCACATGTCCCTCAGAGATAGAAATACCTCAAATCTAATGAAAAATCTCCAGTTGTTTAGGAAATGAAATTTGTTTTCAAATCCCTTTTGGCTTTAATAAATGGGAATGGAGCATCTATTTATTTTAAGACAACGTACGTGGTGGAGTGTGAAGCTGCTCTTCATTTCATGAACCCTTCCACCAGCAGTTTCAGATATTCACAGGTAACTGGTTAAAGGGTTGGGATGAAAAGCTGTAGCCTGTGGCACATTATGAAGGTGTCTTCCTGAGGCAAAGCAAGAGACAAAAGATTTCCCTTTTCCCTCCACTTCTTCACCAACCATAAGGGACTCCATATTTTAGGGAACCCACCAAGTGGCTTTCTATCCAAGAGAATGAGTTTGAGCTATATTTAATCAATCAATCAATCAATCAATCAATCCTTATAAAACACTCTGAGATTTTGCAAGAATTCAAGGCAAAAATACTAATACTTAGGTATATGGCAACCATAAAGATAATGCACACATAGAAAGAAATCATATTTTATGAATGTGTTTACAGTATCCTCACTTAATACCCATTTGGTTTGATCACTCTTAAAAAAACTCTTGAGTCAAAATTTTGTGTTGTGTTAGCTCCTTGTAGACTCATAAAACTTTCAATATAACTCATTCATTCTTAATTTTTTTTTCTTTAAAAAATAGTTTTCCATGAACAAATATCTTATTGTAAATATCCTGTCAGAAGATGCTTGCAGCCAGGTTTTTGGTTAGTTAAGGTGTTAAATTATGCCTCGGTGCTTTTTTCAGATGGAATTTAGGTGTTTATAGTTTCAAAGTCTAAATTTAGGGAGGTTGTTATGGATTCCCTTAGTATGCAGTAGGGAAGACAGGTAATTCTGAGATCAATAGACCTAAAATATGCATTTAACATAGCTGAGATGAAAGACTTGCTGAAAGAGTCTATTTTTCTTAGTTGGGAAACTTACAATTTTATTTGCAAGTAACCACTATACCTTTAGGTGTGTTAGCATGACTAAAGTCATCAAGACTTTAAACACACTCGGGTAAGACGAATCCCACCTATGGCTTCCATTTTTTAAAATGAGACAATACAATGGATTTCTCTTTTTGATCATGTTTGAGTCACAATAGTTACTTAAATCGTCTCACCACAATAGCTGAACAATCTTCAGCGTAGTTATCTTCACAACTAGGTGACAATACATCAATTATGTTCCATAGAAATTAAAATGTAGTGAGAATTTTGACCCACCAACCAATTTGATACCATAAAGAAAGACAATGATACAGGAGAGGGCTGGATCTCAGTCTGTTCTTGGCTTGAGGCACATTCCCATCCCTGAGGGTGTTCAAGGCCAGGTTGAGTGGGGCTTTGAGTTTGAAGGGAGTTTAAAAAACATCTTGTTTCAAGCCCCTGAAGTGGGCAGGGTGCCTTCACTAGACTGGGTTTAATTTGCCTTCAGTTGGGCAGTTAAAATCAAAGTACACTGATGACTTGGGTTAGTGATTCACATGTTGATCCTCATCCCTGTGAGATGCTCCAAGATATTTCCAATGTCTATGGAGTTGTTGGATGTGCCACAAAAGATATTTTAAACAGAGCTCTTTTGGAGTGGAGGCTGCATACACCTGTTTCTTGAAGTCTTGGGCTTGCATTGTGCAAAACCCTTTGAAATTTCTGTGAGAAGATCATCTCTTCAGAGATTTCTTCAACATCTGCTTCTCATCCCATCACAAATGCTGCCCATCTCTGGGATGCTGTGGCATTTCCACTTCCAGTGTCAGCTTGCAACCAGCAGTAAAAGAACAGAGGAACTTGATGAAGTCTGGTTTGAGTTTAGGTGTAAAAATGACGGAGGCTCATCTGCTTTCTATCTTGTATGAATTGCTGGCTAGTCCTTCTCAGTCAAGATGTTCAAGTGGGGATTATTACGTTTTTAAGGAGATTGTGTAGGGGCCTAGAAGAGGGGCTGGGTTAAAAGAACCAGGAGATCCTTCTCTCTCTGTGTCTTCTCTATAAATCTCTCATTATCAAAATAATGTCTTGTTTGTGGTCTTGGATGGCTCTGCCTTGAATGAGTCATATTTCTTTTGATACAGATGATTCATATCACTTCTTGTACAGCCCAGGCTTGATCTGCAGAAAAGCTTTAGCAATAGAAAAGCTATAGCAAACAGGCTCTGCACATGCTCCAAGTTTCTGATAATCAGCCTGTACTTAATTAAGCTTCATATCTGTCTTGTGAGGTAATAATTATTATTCTACAAGTTGTACTTGATTATAGAAAAGAAAGAACCCACAGATACTGAGATGGATGAAAGTGATGGGAGGTGTTATTGTAAAGATCTGGATTCAGAAGTGTGTCCCTTACTATTGCTCCTAAACAGACAAAGCCTAATGCAAATTGTAGATAAAAATTCTACACAGCCAACAAGTGTCTGTCTGCTCTCAGATTGTATGGCCATGGTTTCTTAGGCTGCTTCCTTCAAAGGATAATAATCCCTCTCTTCCTCTGCCAGGAGCAGGATTGTCCAACACTTAAAGTGGGAGGAAAGGGATGTTTTTCAATTTAGACTTTGTGGTTTCTGCTCTCTTGCAGCATACAGCTAAGATCAAGTATGGTCTCTGCATGTGGAGGAGCTACCAATGGTGCAACATAACAATACTCAGCCTCCAAAAGCTGTAAATATTTTTGGGGTCGAAGAAGTTGTGAATGAAACCCAGATGAAGGAATGTGTAGTTAAGGAGTGATTTGAGACAGTTTGCCAATTATGACCCTCTTTGGTTCTCCTTCAGCACCATGTTCTCCAGAGTTGAACCTGGCAAGTAGAGATGTGCATCTTTTTGTCTTTCACTCTGGACCTGAAATCAAACAATGAAAACAGTTTTATCTTAAAAACCACCAAACAATAAAAAAAAGAGGAAAAATTAATCACATGTTAATTGTATCCCTTCTGTAAAATCAGTCAAAATCATAAGCACCTGTGAAAGTCCTGCACCTTTCCACATTAGAAAATAATGTATTTTGGTTTTCTTCTCCAACTGTTTATTTTACATCACTAAAACAAAGATAACTTAGCCTGCAAAATCTGACCCCATTGGATTTCTTAACAATTGCTCTGATGTACCTGCAGATGTGATCCAATATTAGATTTCATCCTATTTATTATGATACCTCCAAAGATCAAAGTAGAAAATAAATAATTTTAAAATAAGAACATAAATTAGATACCTAAGTGATGTTTGATAATATCACAGAAAGAGAAAAGAGCTTACTGAAAACAAAGCTGCCCTGTCTATTCAGACATCCAAGCTGGTTTGCACCTATGGTTATTTTCCTGAAAGAACTTAGAAAAGATGCCTAATCTTCCCATACCTGTATTTCCATATCTGTCTAAGTGGGTACTTGGAAATAAATGAATGATGAGAAGACACATCAGATAATTTCTATCAAATATAACAATGCTAATCAAGTAAATGAAAAAAAAGCGAAAAGAGTGGAATTTAAATCTCACAAACCCTTATTTCACATAGAACTTTTGTTCTGAAATGCTACACTTAATGCAGTGTACTATTAGCTCATAGAAACATAGAGTGGAAAAGACTTCTAAGGTCATTGAGTCCCAGCCTTCCCCCAGCACTGCCAAATTCACCACATGCTCCCAAGCTCCACATCTACACATCTTAAAGGGCTTAAAGCCCTTCCAGGGATGGTGAATCCACCACTGCCCTGGACATCCTGTTCTTGACCTTGAATAGTTTTCCTACTGTTGTTGGATTAAGGTGGGAACAATTCAGAGACAGTGATCTCAGGCAGAACCCCAAACGGGGAAGGCCTCTGATCTTGCAATAACTGGATATACATATAGACAGGAAGTTGGTGCTTGGTTTGGAAATAATTGAAATTCATTTTTCTGTAGAGCTGTGACCACCTGCTTGATCACATGGGCTAAATTGGCTTTCCCAGTGCAGTCCCTTGCTTACCAACAAGCAGTCATTGGACTCCATCACGTTGTCAATATAGAGCCATACCAATTCCAGTGAAATAGATGCAAAGCCCTTTTTCTTCTAGCTGTAGGCTCACAGAAATATCTCAGAAGGAGCTGGCAGACTGGAAATTTGCAGAGATATTGTGTCTGTTTGCATGGATAAGCAGAGATTAATTTTCCAGGTCACCATCCTTTCGCAAAACATACAATTCATGTTGGAAAGGGGAAAAAAAACCCAACAAACCTAAAACTTCAGAGAATCTTGAAACAAAACCTCATCATTTTGTCAAGAAAAGCAAGCCCTAATATCAACTAAAAGTGGAATATCTAGAGAGAGACATAGCTATAATTAATTCAGTGATAATGAGGCAATCAATACATTGACACTTTCTGATTAGACAAGGACAGTTACTGGATCATCATTTATCTCTCTGTTCCCCAATAGTCAATGCCTTTAATGAAAAGTCTACTTTGACTCCTTCCCACTTGATGTTTCAGCTTGTTTGAACTATTAGCTCCAGTTTTGTCAGGCTGGAATGTTACAGAGCGGGCTGCTAGGATACTGCAAGATTCATGGGTTTTGGATATTATACCACAGTAAAACAGCTGGAGGGGAGGGGAGAACCGGTATGGTGAGTAATGGCAAATGCATCCATCACAACAAAGAAACTTCTATCATCCCCACTGGCAAAACTGTGAGTTACTGAACTATCAAGGATCTGAGGCTGAGATTTTTGAATGATAGCTATATATACTTTCCCCTTAGAGGAGTGATCTTGGTTTGGACTGATGATATTTGTTGCTATCAATGATGACAATGAACATCTGTGCTCGGTGGTAGCTGCTTGTAATTTCTTTGCCAAACACATCCACTCACAGGACAAATAGATGCATTTTGAAATTAGCAATACATAAGATCAAAAAAACCAAGCAAGATGTGGTATTGTCCAGCCATCTTTGAAGGAATTATTTTTTTTCTACTGACCTGGTGGCATCACTGTGTCTATTTATATCATCTCCTACATTTTATTATAAAGCTTTTTAGCAGTGAGGTACAACATTCCCATGGGGCAAAACAACGACCAAGCTATGAGCTCAGTTTGTCACAGAATAGTTGCCTTTCTTCAAAACTGTATCAGTATTTTCACAAAAAGCACCAGGAAAGAAATTGTGGGACAGTTGAAATAATGGTGAAAGTCTCTTTGACTTCAAAAAAGAGTTCACACACTGAGCACAGCTCTGAGACTGTCTCCAATTTTGGTATGCATTTGTGAATGGTTTTTGCAATAGTGAATAGAATTGAAGCACCTAAACCAAGTAAATTTGGTGTTTAAAAAGCTTAATTACCTTAGGCTGGAGTATGAGTTGAGATTTTGAACCAGCCTTGGTTCCCAACCCTTCATCTTGGTTTAATCATTTTGTTTTCATCATTGTATTGCTTAATAGGTCTGGGGAAGGTTATCATAAATGATCATGTTACATGACTTTCAGATGTATGTGTAAAATCAGACTGGATAATTGTAAGGATTTTTTATTGTCTGAGTCATCTCTTTGTTTAAGGCTGTAATTCACAGCCATCCTCCTTTCTTTTTTCTTCCTGTCCCAGTTTCTTAAATGCAAACTAAAATATCTGCAGAGTGAGGGAAAGACAGAAACGTGACAGAAACATAAGGCAAGCAGCAGTGAGCACATCTCAGAACCAAGAAAAAATATTTAAGGAGGACATACACCAAAGAGGGTGCCCAGAGACTATTTCATGCTTCAACACCGGTGTCAGGGGAGCAGTTAAAACATACCACCCAAAGTGCAGCTGTAATTATGAGAAGTGAGCTAATAAAGGGTAAGTATATAAAAACAAAGACTGGGAAGAGACAGTCAAAATAAACTGGGGAATGAGGCCACAAAGTATCGAGGCTACACTCAAAGACAGAAATGGCACAGGCCCCTAGGAAGTGATGTAACTTTGTGAGGGACAACTGGTCTTTTGTTCTCACCCACTCAGGACCCTTGAAATCTTTTCCCTCTGGGCTTTTGCAGCAAGAGGAGTCTTCAACTCTAAGTCTGAAATACCTGAATCATTTGTATTGAAAATGCCTTATCATTATATCATAGGTTTGAAGTAGCCACAGTCTATATCCAACATGAGCATCCAGTGATGTAAGGGAAGGATGACTGTCCTCTAAATGGGGTCAAAACTGATGCCTAGAATTATTTAGATTTTGTGCACCTTTGGTTCTGGACTTTGCTCCTTCCTTGTTCTCCACTAGTTTCAGATGCACAAGATAAAGAGGAACATATTTAGATTTTGTTTTGTGTGGGAATAAGCAAGAGAAAGAGATGGATATGTTCAACTCACCTCTTGTGGGTCTCTAATCTGACTATGAGAACATATTAACTTAAAATAGTGATGGGTTGATTTAGATTGTTGGTAAGCCTGAAGGATCAAGCCCTACTCACAGGGTAAAAGGAGAGAAATTTTTACAGTATTGAATTTCTCCTCCATTGCAAGTTTACTCTCACCAACTGCATCAGCAACTAGCGTCCCCTTTATTGCCCTCTTCTTTAGGTGGTAGAGGGAATGGTGAACTAAGGAATTCTAGTGTGGGATTCCCTTTCTGAATAATTTATATAAATTTATTCTTGATAACTAAATCCCAAAACAAGCTTTGATGAGTCACCTGAGTCTGTGATGCTGCTGATTTGCTGACTGCATCCCAGTCAGGTTATTAGACACTGAGCAACCTGCACTAGTGGAAGGTGTCCTTGTCCATGGCAGGGGGAGTGGAACTAGATGGTATTAAAGGTTCCTTCCAAGCCCAACCAGTCTGTGGTTCCTATAATGTGACACAGGACATACAAGAGCCCTGGACTCCTGATTAAATATCCTACATTATCACAAGTGGCACTGGACATGTGTGGCTGAGCACTTGAATCCAACTCTTAGTTAACACAGTCAGTGGAGCTTGGAGAGCAATTCATCTTCTTTTAAGCCAGATATCTAAGCAACATCTATTCTAGGAAATAAAACACTGCCAGGACCCATGGGTGGAAATGGTTTTGGCTGAATCAGCACAGACTTAGAAGTCTTCTAAAGAGAGGTTGAATCTGCCCATCTCATTTTGGAGGCTGGGAGAGTTTAAATCATACTCTGGCTAAACTGTATCTGTTGGCAAAATTACCCTGGCATGACTTTACTGACTGTACTGCTTATATCTCCACTGATCATAGGAGCAGAAACAACTCTTGCCTCCTCAGACACTGCTTGTAGACATCAAAGTTGAGTCTCTTAATCTTGAGCTGAATCCCACCTCTGCAGAAGGATGGGGGCAGCCTGCAGCCCAGGGTGTCAGGCACCTCTCTGGGGATGGGAACGAGAGCCCAGGAGTTGGAGTCAGGATCCTGGTTAATCAGTAACCAGGATTAGACACAGCCAGGCAGGGCCAAGCTCAGCTCTGCAAGTGCTTCAGCTCCTGTCAAGGGTAAAACAACACTTTTATTGACCTGTTCATTCTGGCAGATGATTGAATAAGATATTTGTTTGTCAGATCTGTGATCTCACAGTTGCTCTTATCTGACTAAACTGCTTTCTGTATTGCAGTGTGAAGAGCATTCACCTGAAGCCACACATTTCCCACCTCTCTTTCATGCTGTTTGCTTGCTTGGTTGGTTGGGTTTGTGTTCTTTTGTTGTGATTGTTGTTTTTCACTGAGCAATCATCTGAATTATTTGCCTGAATGTTCATTGTCTCCCTCTGTCCATCCTCTTTAGCAAGATCAGTTTGGGGATCCAGCTCAGAGTGAGATTCCGTAGCTTGGGGATCCAGCTCAGGCTGAAATTCCATAGCCCCAAATGATAACAGCAAGGGAAAGGGCAGAAGAGCCTTGGGTGACACAGCCAATATTTGTGGGCAAATGTGCTTGGAGTGGCTCAGAGCAGTGCTGAGCCCCAGAGTGTGGATGCAGGATCAGGATGATCACTGTGCTGAAATACAGCTGAGTCTCTGAGCGTTCGATAGGGCTTTTGTTGTTGCTGGTATTAAGGAATTATTCAGGGAAGATAAGAAAAGGAGGAAATAAAATTTAAAATAATTCCTCCAAATCCAGTGTACATTTCCTAGGCAAAAGTGAGGAAAAGAAATCTAATCATATAATTTAAGCTCTCTTAATGGGAATAGCCTCTTCTTGCAATTATCTCAGCAATACATTCTGTCTCTTTTTTCTTTTTCTATTTGCCCATTACCTTTTAATGTTAAATAGCATCAGCATTAAACAGGAAAAAATTGAGATATTTTCTATCTAAAATCACTAGCTGAGCAGAAGTGCAAATAAGCAACTCACTTTGGATTTTGAAGCTGGAATATAATTTAATTTCAGACTTCAAATCTGCATCTGAATTTCAGTGTTTGGTCAAAGATGGGATTTGACTCTAGCTGGTGTCAGAACTTTTAGTTTAGACTCTATGAAAAGACAGTGGAAAGTATCAACTCCAAAGCTCTTACCAGTGATAATTAATGTTTAAGACATGCTAATAACCTGCTGTCAAGATTACAAAATAGATTGAATAGTTATTCAGTTTACCTTTGTGCTGAAAAAAAGAAGTCTTGATCTCTCTTCTGAGCACTAACGTGGGTTGGGTGGGACAGACAGACTGTGCCCTGCTGTAATTGGGGTTCCATGCCAATCCATTCATTTCACTGCCACTGCTCCTGATTTACATTGGCAGCAAATGTTTTTCCACATCACTAAGAGATACACTTCTATTTTAGACAGATTTATTTAATGGGAAAGGGGAATGAAGTCCTTCCATGAATACTATATATATATATATATATTAAAAAAAAAAAAAGGCTTTACCTCCTTTCCCGTCTAACCCCTGCCCCCTCTCCTTTTTGTACTGCTGAAGGTAATGAAGCAAAATTTGTTGCTACAGATCTAAACATGACAATTCGGCAATTTTTATTTCCTTAGTTCAGCTGATTTTGTTATTCTCGTACAGCTCTGTAATTGCCTTTTTATTTTCCCCAGCTATCGAGTTCACACAGGTAGAAGAAAGACTGCTTTAGATCTGAACTTGATGCTGGAGGTCGTTGGGAAGATTATGTAATACAACTCAAAAAAGCTTTACAAACTGTTCAAATAATAAAACATTTCTAGTACAGTGCAGGAACATAAAAGTGAAACCAAACAAACCCAAACCATTTTGCAATTACTGACAAAATCGTGCACTGGCAGAAAATGTGAAAGCATAACAGGAGTGGAGAAGGTTTTTTTTTCCCCTCTCTTTTCTTTTTTGTCCTTTTCCCCCCCTTCCTTTTTTCTTTCCCTTGCTACAAATAAAGAAAATGCATCTCAATTCTTGAAACAACCTGCATACACATCCACTTCTCCTGCCTCACCACTTTTCTTTGTATTCCTTGCACCAGGAAAAGATAAAATAACATTAGCTCCACAAGTAAATTAAATGATGGATGTTACAGTTCCCTTTTTCCAAATCTAACTCTTTAAGCCTTAGTTTAGAAGCTTAAATGTGGAATGAGAGACTATGTCCTGTTTCTCCCTGCTGGGTTCATTTAGGATAAAACCCAGGCTGTCCTGCATTTTAGTTGGAGACTTGCACACAGTGGGGGTGATTGGACTTTCTCTGCCCAAGGCACAACATATGCTACTTCCCATCACTTTAATAGGCATTAGTTCCGCAGACAGCACTGGTCAAATGTACATTATTCACAATCACTTTAATGCAAATATGCAAGGATGAGAGAGAAAATATGTCACAAAGAAAGAATCGGCCATTTCCATTCTTTTTTTTTTTATTTTCTTCTTCTATCACAGCATCTCTTCTTTCAACACACCTGTCTGTCTACACAGACATGCAATCATTGGGGTTTTATTAGGAGGATTTTGTTTACTTTTTATGGAAGGTCTCAACATTGTTGGTTAAAAGAGTTTAGATGTAAAATATCAATGCTACACTTTTACTAAAGGTGCTGTCTATTGTTATTCTTAGCACTCACAGGACAAAGCTCTCTTTTTCATTGTCAACCTCTCAAGATGAGAATGAGTTCCATGTTTTTTTGCATCTACACCATGATTTCTTTGCATTTATATTTTAGCTGTGTAAATAACATCTAGGGTGCTGCACTCTGCCACTGTGCTATAAATCTCATTGTGGTACTGTGCTAAAAGGAAGACTATGAAGATACTTACAGCATCTACCTGTCTGTTTGCTGGCCCATCTTTATTTCCTTATGATGCATCCTGAACAGCAATGCCTCTTCTGTGAGGATTTCAAAAACCCCTAAAAATATGAGTGCAATTCAGCAATTTATTCAGGGTATGATGTTGCAAGTGATAGTATGTAAGAATTTACCAGCTTTTATTTTTATTCTCCTTTTTTTCCCTCTCATTTCCTTGCCAAGTGCAACACTTCACTCCCACCTAGCCCATCCATTCCTGTAGGTGTCTAAATTTTTCTAAGTTATCACACTTATGGTTGCTTCTTTCCAGCCAGCTTCCTACATAAATTCAATGGATATTTGGACTGAGTACCAAGCGTGGATCCAAGCTTATCAGGCCTTTGATAAAGTGGAAAGATGTTGCTGTATGACAGCCAAAATCAATCTAACCTTTGGCTGCCACAGTGTTCCTTAAGAGAGAGGAGTTGTTCCTCTCCACCTAATAACCAAGGCCAGTGGTAAAACCTTGGCCAGACCCCAAATGGAGTAAATCAGCTCATGAACTGCATCAGCACAACCCGAATTGCCTCTCCAGGGAGGTTTCATGCCACACTGGAAGGCTCTTTATTGTGACAAAGAGACAGAGATATTAGATCCAGAGATCTTGTGGTTAAATGAATTGAAATCTCAGTTTTCCAGTCAAAAGCTCCCTGGATCCATCAGGGTAACTTTCCAGGGGAAGCAGTTGCTTCTAAAGATTTTATTTCTTTAGGGTTGTTTATCTTTCCTAAGGAGATATTTGGCCAAAATTATGTGTTCTCTGTAAGACATTAATTATAAATTACCAGAATAATTTTGTTAGACATTCACCTGTGAAACTCAAAAAGTATATTTTTAAATTGTTATATTCCCATGAGGTATTTTAGTTCAGACAATAAAGTGTTTTCTGAAGAGAAACTTCCCCTCTCTAACACACCAGGTGTGTATGCCCACAATGTTCACTATCCTCATTTCATTAGTGTCAAGTGATTAGGCATTAATTGCAAAATATAAAGTTGCATCCATTTTGCTTTCTAATAGGTAACTTTTAATGGGACAGTGCTGTGCCAAGGACTTCTAATTAAGGCTCAATGTTACCCTTTTAAGAATGGAAGAAAAAACAAAACAATAGGTGTGTGAGTATATTTTAAAACACAGATAAAAGGTTTTGGCAACCCATTTATAGAATCCCTTGGAAAAACTGCAGTTAGTGGTGCAGAGAGGATTAAATGATGGCAACATGATGGACAAAACTGGGTTCTTTTGATTATTCACTGGTACTTTAACCCCACTAGAATCAATCTAGGTTTACATCACCAGAAAGGAGAAAGCGATTCTGCTTTTGTCTTTTGTGTGTCATCATATTTAAGAGTTATGTAGATCATAATCAAGGCTGGATCAGTGTGAAGTACCAGGCAGTCCTGGCCAGTGATCTCTGTGTTTTCCTGGCCTAGTGAGATGAATTGCATCAATTTTGTAAGGAGCAGCAACAAGGAGCAAAGCAGCAAACATTGCATCTGGTCACCTTTGACTTCCCAGCCTAAATGAGCTCATGGCCTGTTACATCTGGATTAGCTAAGAGGTTTCTGTATCATTTCTAGTAATCTTTGTCCTCTCTGTGTGTAAAACAAGGTGTTTTATTGGATCTGTCACTACCTCGTAGAACAAAATAAAGGCCAATAAAAATAACAATTGAAATTACTATGCTCCTGCTCCTCCTCCTTTCTCTGCAGCTATTTGCTTTATTTATGTTTTTACCAATACCAGAGGATTTATATGAGTTTTTAAAAATGGTTTGGAACTAGCCAAGCATTGCTTCCCCTTGAAGCAATCACTTCATGGACCACTTTATTTACTATATAATTCAGATGTCAGATATTTACATGGTAGGGGTTTTATTATTAATAGATTTTTCAATTGGGAAAGCCTGTGTTCTCTGAACTTAGTAGGACTTTATCTTTTCTTACAGGCGATGAGTGATTTATGTGGACAGCTCCTATTAATGTTAATGGAAAGCAAATGTAAATCTCTCCACAGTAGATAGATAGCAATCTTACAAAAGTGGTCCAAGCAAAGCTTGTCTTTGTATGGGTCTAACTAGCAATTAGCATAAAAGATTGACATCAGCTCTAACTCGCTATTTATACAAGTACTGTTAATCTAAATACAGAATCAAATTAATCCCTCGTGCAACTCCAGTGCCTCCTTCGGAATTTCAGCACTGAAGATTGTGACTTGCTCTCTGTAAGCTAAAGCTAAATGCACAGGTTTTAAGGACTAGATTCTGATAGATATCCTGTGCAGTTGGGGTGGAACATTGTAAATTAAGCCAACCTGTATAGCTCCTGCAAAACCATTCGAAATTTGAGATTTATAACAGAGGCTGATAGAATTACATGCTTTTTGGGGTTAGGCATATAAAATACCATCAGGAGGATAAAATACCACCTTTCAGCAAAGTCCTTGGAGAACTAAGACAGAAAAGGCATGATTTGAAAGGGACTTTCTGTGAAATTCTTGTAGGAAAAGGAGCCAAGACTTGAGTAGGAAAATGAAAACTATCAGAACAAAGGCACAAGATTTTAATAAAGAAGTCATAAAGATTTTATGGTTGAATCGCTTTTGCTGAGAAGCGTTTTCTTTAAAAAATACTGCAAAAAATAATAGAATTGTTTGGGTTGGAAGGGATAATCAATCTTACCTCTTACTAACCCTCCTGCCATAGACAGGGACAACTCCCACCAGGCCAGGTTGCTCCAAGCCCTGTCCAACCTGGCCTTGAGCACTTCCAAGGAGAGGGAATCCAAAGCTTCTCTGAGAAATCTGTTCCAGGTTGTCACCACCTTCACACTGAAGAATTTCTTCCTAATGTCTAATCTAAATCTCCTTTTTTGGTTTACAGCCATTCCTCCTCATCCCGTCAGTCCAAGTCCTTGTCTAAAGATCCTCTCCATCTCTCTTGGAGATCCTTTAGTTATTAGAAGAGATTTTAAGGGCTCCCTGGAGCCTTCTGCTCTTGAAATACCATTATGCCTGATTTCTTACTGGAGCTACAGTAGAACAGAGAAATCATTTCACAAATTAAGGAATGGTAAATTATGGCCAGGATGTTACTGGGAGAGAAAATCAGGCTCATGGGTGAGTTCTGCACAGCAGGACCTTGGGGTGTCCCATTCATCACTGCCTGGGTCTCAAGTTTAGACCAAACTCGAGATGTAGCTATGGGACATAATAAGATATGAACTCAAAAACTTCTCTTTAACTTCTCACACAGAGGAATAGAGCGGGGGTTATTTGGGTTGGAGAAGAGAAGGTTCTTGGGTGAGGGCAAATGAGACAGAAGCAGATCCTTCTCAAACACAGGACTGAGCAACCTGTTCAAGGTGACCATGCTCTGTGCAAGGGGGATGGGTTAGATGATGTGGAGACATCCCTTCCAAACTCTGCTGTTTGGTGATTTTGGGAACCATCTGGGCTCAGTTCAGTTGCCCAGATACAGGACCAGCAGCTTTTGAGATAAATAAGGTGTCATTATCCTGCCTAGTTTGCATTTGCTTTTCCAGGTAGGACTTAGGTTATATTTTCCAAACCCAGAGGAAATATACCCCCTTACTTTTACCCATAAATGAATGAAACTAAGAAAAGAGCAGCTGGCCTTGTATCTGCTTTTAGCTGCATCTTGGTGCCTGTGCCAAGACAAACCAACATGCTGATGTTGAGTCCAGAAGCAGCTTCATCCTGTGACTCATGATTTCTCCACCCAAAGCACCCAAAGTCTTGCCTTGGATGTGGAATGCCAATGTGTCCCATTACTGGGACATTACTCAACCAGAGCCTTTTTTTTTTTTTTTTTTTTTTTTTTTTTTTTTTTTTTTTTTTGTGGTTTTGATAATAGGCAGCCTGCTGTAGGTGACTGCTTGAACAGAGATATGGGACAAGATGATCTTCAGATGTTCCAATCTCAACAATTCTGTGATTATGTATCCTTAAATCTTCTTCCTTAAGAGTGGCTGGAAGCCAAGCTCATGCTTTTATATAAGGATAGTAGGTGGAACCATATTTTGGAATATGTTTGATAGACCAATTTTATTGGTGTTTGTAGGCCCTGGAATATTGAAAAACATAAAAATCTGCTCATAGAAATTTCTCTCAAGACTCTCCATCTTCTTAAACTGCTCCAGAATCCAAAACCAGTGCTCTGAGATGAAGGACTTGAGTTTTCCATTCCATCCTGTCTGGTGATCTTTTCAGGACTACCAAAGGCAGTAGGGAAGCATCAGTTGTCTCAGCCATAGCTGCCATTACTCAAAATAAGGTAAAGAAATATTTCCAAGGAACATGAGGAAAATACCAGTTCAGTATGGGCTGAATGCAAAATGTCTGCTGGTCAAATGTCCTGTGTTTGACTGAGCTCAGTAAAGGGTGCATAAGGACTTGTACAATGTGCCAAGTCCAGGGCACTCATTCCTAGGTAGTTCTTCCTGCCTTAGGAATCTCTGGAGTCTTTTATTTATTAGTTTTTGGTAGAATTTTCTACCTTTTCCTGTGTGTCACAATACCCTTTTATACTTTTTTCAACAAAGAAGAAAATTTACTTGAAGCAGTGATTATATTCTATATTTGCAGTTGTATTTCTGAGAGACTGTCTTCTACCTAAAAATTAATTATTTAATTAAATATAAGCAGAACTAAAAAACAGTATTAAGATAAGTTATCCTGTTTAGTGCTCCAGTTATTTGCATAGTCTGCAGATGCCATTTAATACCCATTGTAGCAGTGGTCATTTCTGAAATCTGGCATGTTGTGCATTCAAATGCCATCAGAGTGATCCTTATGCACTGATGTGCTTTGATGCACATCATACTCCTTTTTTAAAAAAGTAAAACAAGTAATTCCAGAAGTACAAAGGCAAAGAAAAGCACCGTTTCTGTTTTTATTCTGACTTGACTGACATTATAATTGGATTGGTTGGATCACTTCTTTTATCTCTTTTTATACCTGCAGAATGAGGCTGTCACAAAGCACTTGAGCAATGGCAATCAGGCTGTCACAGCTGACATCCTACTTACAAACCACGTTCAAGAAACTTTCAGGATGAGTTTTTCTCTCTTCTCCTAAACCATGTTTTAATATGAAATTTATAACGCACAGAATTAGTCGTGAAAGAATTACCAGTGTATCAAATAAAGTAGCATCAATCCAGGGCAAGTTGCAAGGCAGGTGAGATTCCTCCCCTGCTGCAGCTGTCTAATTCTGATAATTGTAGCATGGGAATTTGTGTACTTGGTGCCCAACCTCTCATTGCTTTCTCTGAGAACTGAGAGCTAAAATCTGACTTGACATAGATTTTGGTGTCCACCTGAGACATTCAATGGACTGTGAGACACCCATATGGGATTGATAGATATAACCCTGGACTTGGAGGAGAGCAACGCTTTTCTAGAGACAGCAGGATGCAGGATGAGGCTTGGGGGCATCTCAGACAGCACTGGATACCTGTGTGTGGGTGGTTAATCAAACCCTTATCAGTGTTGCCAATGGGAATCTGGAGAGCAGACACACACCTGGAGGCAGATGCCTACTCCTATGTAGGTCTGCAGTCAAGAATCTGAAATTTGGATGTGTTCATCTGCTCTTGCTGTCTAACCCATCATGATTAGTGGAGATCCTGCCCAGACAAGTCAGTGGAGCCTGGAAACCAATTCAGTTCACACAAGATAAATACCTACCTGCATTTGGTCAGGTCACCTGCTCTCTGGATTCTGGCGATGGTATCAACTGGATTTTCATCTCCTCTGACTCAAGTCAGGGACAGCACAAACACAGACATGCCCTTCTGAGACCCTTAAATGCAGGGGTCTGGCTGTGAATCCCACCTACAGTTCACTGGGACAAAGTGATCAGGTTTGAGCCTTTCATATCAAATTAACTTGAGAAGCCTCATAAGAAGAAATGAAGGAAACTGCTAGGACTCATCACATTCCCACATGGAGATACTAATTCTGCTTTTGAATCACATTTATCTGCTGTTTCCCTCATCCCTACTCACACTGTGACAACTTATGCTGTTGAATATAAGCCTCAAGTCCCTCCCCACCCCATGCCTGAACATATCCAAATTAATTTATTTAAGCCACTAAAAAGTCCTTGGTCTTAAAATTTTTTAACAGGAGCCTGTGCTTATTCTATTAAAAAATTAATCTGCTAGGATGTCTTTAATCAGCCGAGTCACACAAAGACAAAATAACGACACAGTAACTTTAGGGAACCTTGACTTTGAGCCACCTTTTATAAGCATGTAAGGCAGAATAAAAAAAAAAATAAATCAAAAGCAGTAAAAACTTATATTATTTCTGTCAGTAGCTCCTTTTCAGAAAATGTTGTGAAAACAATCTCTGTGTGGAGGAAGCAACATACTGAGCAACAAACCTCAATCACAGGAAGTTCATTTTTTTCCTTGGCGCGTCGCCCAGTGCCATCAGAACTAATTAAAAACAGAGCCACGCTGGTAGGAAGCTCAGTGTTTGGGTTTTACAATAACGGAGTAGCAAACCAGGGGGACGTCTAATGAGAATAGTTTCCGAGTTTGTTTTCTAGCATTGGGCAACTATGTCAATTACTGGAAGTACAGCTCAGGGCCAGCAACCATGCTGAGCCACCGAAGAGGGTTATTTGCCGTACAGATTGAGCTGCTACTTTGATGCATGTGTTCTGCGTGTCACTTGCACACTGCTGCAGCTCCTTGGCTCATGACTGAATAGGAGGAGGCTGATGCCACCTTGCTCGCCTTGTCTGAGGCTACATCAAATGTTACGAGGCAGGGCTTTCCCCCGGATCATTAGATATGCTCCAGTTAAAAAATGAAATATGTCCTCTTCTAAGGATTCTATTTGTAATGAAGGATCTGGCTTGCAAAGGGAGTTATCAGCCAGGGGCTTAACCCTTTGAGAGTTGGAGGAAAAGACAGGTTGACCTGAATATTTTCAAAGCAAGCCTCATAACTCAAACATTGCCAAGTGAAAATAAAAAATATACATTTAAACAAGCACACAGCTTCAAAATCTCACATATGCAAGTTTTACTCTTGCAAATAACCTGCTTATTATAAAGCTTGTGGAATCAGTGTATATATTAAATATTTTATACTCATATTTTAGTATTGTTTTCAATTTTATGACCAAAGAAAATAGAAATGAAAGAGGAAAACAGGCTTCAGCAAAGGAAAGATTTGTTACAAAAATAAAGGAAATGCTCTCTATATCCACTGAGGACATAATGGGAATCAATGGGCTTAAACCATAGCAAAGAAGATTTAGGTTAGTCATTAGGTAAACTTTCTAAGTGTAGAATAGCTCTGCCAGGGCAGGTGGTGGAATCTCCACCAGTAAAAGGTTTTAAGAGTATTTTAAACAAACATAGACTCATAGAATGGTTTGTGTTGGAAAAGACCTTAAAGATCTTCTTGTTCCATTCCCCTGCCATGGGCAGGGATGCCTTCCACTATCCCAGGTTGCTCCAAATCCTGTCCAATCTGGCCTTGGACACTTTCAGGGATGTGATATAGGCAGCTTCTCTGGGCAACATGTACCAGTGCCTCACCACCTGTTGAGTAAAGTACTTCTTCCTAACATCTAATATAAAGCTCTCAACTTTTAGGAGAGATAGTAGTTTTAAACCCATTCCCCTTTGTCTTGTCACTATCTGCCCATGTGAAAAGTCTCTCTCCCTCTCTTAAAAACCCCATCCAAGTACTGGAAGGCTGCAGTGAGGTCATCCCAAAGCTTTCTCTTCTCCAAGCTGAGCAACACCAGCTCTGTCAGTCTGTCTCCACAGAAGTGCTCCATCCCTTTGATAATTTTCTGATTTGTGATTAATTTTCTTCTCTGTCATAGAGGTGAGCTCTCAAATCACATTCCCACCCTTCTCTGAAGTATGAGAGTCTGAGGACATGGATTGAGAGATTCTCAACATTATATAAGATCTGTCATCCTTAATCCTCAATGGTCAAGTAGGCTTACTACTCACTGTAAACTTACTACCTACTACAAACTGGTATCTGCAAGCATCTAATTTTTGAATGAATTAAGCCACTTTATTTAGTCTTGACAAAAATTTTTCTATTTCTCAGTAAATATTAAGTTTGGTATATTCTGAAAACTTCCTTATCATTGCAGTTTTGTTTTTGTCCTTGTTGCTTTCTGCTGTTGCATGATTGTAATTTTTGTCATGTTGCCCCTTCTGGTATCTTAGGCTGTGATCCAGAAATGTGGGTGAGATAGTGAATAAGAGAATAATGAAGTAGGTTCACTGCTGTAAGGTTGGTTTATAATGTATTTACATCATTGTTATTGGTCATTGGTGGCTTTCTCTTGACTCTGTGGGTCACCCCCTGCATTGCCCTCCAAAGTCCTCCTGCATGCGTGTTGTCTTCCATTTGTGCTACAGGCAACACACAAATCTCTTTGCTGTGGAGAATTACTACCAGGATGGTAATTGCTTTTACTAATTATATAGTCTCCATTGACTAAAGGGAGAGCCTTAGTTTAAACAAGCTGCTTAAACTAGTTTCCTAACTACACACTCAACTTAGACCATGTGAATCCTGGTTGATGTCCTGTTGTGCTCCTAAGCAGTGTAATAATATGAGTAAATGAGATCCTGGGACCATGAGATCAAGTTATATGCAGCTGGTGGGACTCATCCTTATTTTCTATGTGCTATGGCTCCTGCTACTTTAGATGTGACTGGTGAGGCAAAGCTGTGGATACGTCTGAGCTTCCCAAGTGTGACAGCGACTGTGAGACAAATTGTGCTGTTCTCATGAGCCAGTGCAGGTTTTCAGTTCTACTAACTAAACTAACTAAGGCCTTCAAAAGGAATTATATGTAATGGTAGAAGAGACTCATTGGTATCAGACCCATTTTATATTTTAATGCAAATACTCCATGTTATCTTGAAGGTATTCAGCCTCATTATTTCTTCACCTTACTTATGTCCCAGCCTAAGATAAGCTAAAAAATATTTCTCTGCATTTACAGAAGGTGAAAATATGTAATTATTTATGATGACTGCTGAGGTAATATGCCCCTAAACCTCTGTGACTTGCTGATATACTCCAGTGATTATTCTTTCACCGACTGGTCAGCTGTTTTGCTAACTGACACTATCACCTATGCTAAGAACTTTGAGCAAATCCACAGCTTTGGTCTCTTGCCCATGTGTTTGACTGACCTTTTATTACTCCAGTAAAGGTCTGGGTCCCAATCCACCATGAAAGTAAGCAGATACAATTGTGTTGACTTCAGTGGAATTGCAGACACTTAAGCCAACGGTGAATTTGGACCTCAGTAACTACATTTCCTTTTATAAGGCTGGTGGATGAGTGCTTGGGGAACAGTTAGCTTGTCAAATAAAGGCAATAGCTTTATCTTTCTACACTGTATTTATAGTGCACTCTTCCTACCAGACTTTGCCCTGCTGAAGCCAATTGTTCCAGGTTTTATTTCAGTCAGATCAGGGAAAATAAAAAATAACTAAGGATGAAATAGGAGGCATTATGAGCATTATGTTACTCACTGATTGCAATATGATGGTCTTAGCATAAAACAATTTAAAAGGCATCTGAAGCCCTCTTATGTTCCCTGGTTATGTTTGCTTTCTTCAAATTATGCTGATTAATGTGGTTAAGACAAATTGACTTTTATTTTTTCCTTTCTTTCTGACTGACTGCAGGAAAAAGGGGAGTTTGACTAGGCCATAAAAAAATATAAAATTTTGGACTAATTTTAAAATTAAGTATCAGGTTGAAAATCTTTAAATAAATGCAGTGGCTTATTTCTTTAAGTGTATCTATGGTAGCAGATTAAATGGTCCTCAAGCTCAGATTCAGGCACCAGAACTCATTAGGGGCCCTAGTGCAGTTTTTTTAATGGAAAATCATAACAGTTTAAGCAATTCCTGGACCCAGTTCATGTTCTGGGGTGGGCCTGACAGTGTTCTTAACAAGCAGGTTGCATGCAGCCACCTTGATTTTAGGTTATGAGGGTCTCATGTGGAAGTGACCAGCTCATGTAGCTGGCCAGGAAGCAGCACCTGAAATATTTAATTCACTGGTGTATACATACACCTTGCAGCTGAGTCAGGATATTTGGATGAGTTGGGATATTTGGGCTTGATCCTCCCATCTGTTTATAAAAGATTTTAGCCTCTCAGGACAGAAATCTAATTGTGGAGCAGTGATTTATCTTTGAATCATAGAATCATCAAGGTTGGAAAAGACCTCCAAGATCAAGTCCAACCTGTGACCACTCCTCACCTTGCCCCCCAGCCCAGTGCACTGAGTTCCATATCCAGTCCTTCCTTGGACACCTCCAGGGATGGTGACTCCACCACCTCCCTGGGCAGCCCATTCCAATTCCTGACCACCCTTTCCATGAAGGAATTCTTCCTGATGTCTAACCTGAACCCCCCAGTGCAGCTTGAGGCCATTTCCTTTTGTCCTGTCCTTGTTGCCTGGGAGAAGACAGTGACACCCACCTGGCTACAAACTTCTTCCAGAGACTTTTAGAGAGAAAATGAGAAAGTTAAACTCAGGAAAGGTGGCAAAATTGGAAATGGGATACAAGAAAAAAAGTAATAGAGAAAATGAACAGACAAGAGAAGCAATTGCTTGTGAGAGTTTCAGCAGTTAAGGGGAAAATAAGCCATGTAAAGCACCAACACATAAAATCCTGTCCAGGCAGGGCCCGACTGGTTGAGCAAAGCAATCATACTTTATTCCTGTTCCACAAAGTGGCAAGGCAGTGAAACTATTAATCTGGCTACTTCTAGAAATATAAAACTAATTTAAATACCAATGATAAACAGCACCCCACCACCCCCCTCACACAGCCAGCAAAGTCCTGGTTTTCCCTTTCTTTACTGAACTGAGACTTGCTTATAGCAGAAGAGGGATTCAGGGAAACATGGCAGCAGCTAGAATTATTTGTTTTCCACTGTAATTTTAACCAAATGTTTCTTTCAGGCAAGGTATTTCTCCAAGGACCGTGCTAGAACTTCAGACTATTTTCAGGAAAGTTAAAAATAGTCAAAACTGAAATGTAGAGAAGAGAGAGATGAATACAAATACATTTGGGCTGGCTTTGCTTGGTGGCAGTCCCTCTCACAGCTGGCCCAGAGTTTTCTTCTGCAGCCCCAACAGCCTGAGGTTGCACTGTGAATGTTTGAGCTTCTTCTGTTAAAATTCAATGAGCAAAAGGGGTGTAGTGACTTCCCTTTATACTGTTATGTTCCCATGTTAACCTACAGGTGAATGATGTGACAGCAACTCTCTTCAACTGCAGAGGTTCACAACCTGGTCAGTGTGCATGGAGTCAAAACATTGAGGTTAAAATACCAAACAAAACTATGCCAAGTTTCTAATGATGGCTCAGTAAAACTTGGCCTTTGATTTTATAGCATGATATTAATCTTTGAAAAGGAAATGAATTTAGTCTTGCTAGGAGTCATGAATTTACCAAGGGGTATAAACCAAGGGAGAATGTGCCCTCTTGGTTGCTTGGGACATTTGAACAGACCAGTGGCTCATGTTGGTCAGGTTTAGTGTGACACTCAGCTAAGTGCAGCTGCCTATAATTCAGATGTCTACAATGCAGATGTCTGTGTTGGGTTTGATTAGATCCCCTGTAATGGAAGCAGGGAGGACTCCACTCTGGGGTGGGATTGTTTGAATCTTTAGAAAGTGAGTAATGTTATCACAACCTTAAAACTGGGGTTTTTTCCCATTGAAAGGGAAGGGAATGTACAGGAATAAATTTGGGAGAGCAATGCAGACAACAAAAAGTAGGTGAAATGTGTTTGAGTGCCTTTTCTGAGATTAGCAAATTTGGAATATCCTAGAGGCAAAGTCAAATCTGTCTGGAAATTTGCCTTCCTCTGTTTTTTTTTTTTTTTAATTTTTTTGGTTTGTTTGTTTTGTTTCTTCCTGGGGACAGCTGTGAAAACTGTAGGGAACAGGAGGATATTAATAAGCATGATTGGGAATGTGTTTGTGGAAGGATTGAAAACACACAGGTGAAGCAGGGAAGTCACTGAGGGTTACTGAAAGATACAGTAGAATAACCATAGGACATCAGCATCCCACGTGCCAATTCTTTCCAGTGGGAGTGAGAAGTTTATCCTGCAGCAGAAGAAAGAAAGAGTGGCTTGAGATGTCATCTAAAATTTCTTCCCCTAAGAGAAGACAGTGAGGAGAAAGGAAAATAGAACATGAGAGTATCAAAGATAGAGTTGGGAAAAAGTAAGAAATTAGAATACATAGACAAAATTACAAAGGCAACTGGAAAAAATTACTTTTGTATGGCCAAAGCCTAGTTCAGGCTCATAATTTCAGGTCAATCATATGTTCAGTATCCATAACTTGTGATGAAGGCACCTTTTATTCCTAAAGGATATAAAACAAAATTTGAATCTGCCTTATTTTTTCCCCTGAATATTACAGTAAAAACCCTGCTCAAAGATAACTTTCTACAGAGTTTCCGTGCAAAAAAGGAAATGTGGAGATATCAGCTTTGCTGTAACATTACTAAACTTTTCAGTCTTCTAGTATCTCCTCATAAATACTATCAACACAAGACAGAGGAAAATCCATCTCATGTCTGTGGTCTTCAGCTTGGAGATGTACTTTCCCTTTTATCTGGTTTTTGTGTTTAAGGTTGTTAGGCCACTAAGAGTCTCTTTTTTCTCCAGCATTCAGCTGTACCTCTCTGATTCCTACAGAAGCAATTCACCCTGTGATTCCTGCAGCAGTGTGTGCGTGCTTGCTTATGCCTGGGATTTTATTCATCTGCCTTGGGTATAAATACACAGCACCGTCACCAGCTCAGTGTACACAAGTTTACAGAAGTAATCCACATAATAATCCAAATACTTTCAGATTAGTGAGACAGGCACTTTCTTGCTTTTCAGCATTGGTAATCCTATCTTTTCACTTCCCAAACCATTATGATTGTTCAGCAAGATAAGGGTTAGCGGGAAAAGATATATTCTCTTTTAAGTGCTGTTCCCAAGTTAATCTTATTGCAAAGCTCTCCATAATTTATTTACTGAGGATGATTTGAAAAATCAGATCAGGGGAGGGTGAGGGTGGTGCCTCACTTGTGTGCATGGAATAAATAAGCATTCCTATTTTAGTGTCTTCTGGATAAAAGTTGATATGACAAAAATAATCCCTGTGACTGGGAATATGAGGGGCCCTTTCTGGCACACCCTTCTACAAAGCCAAAGACTGAATGAGGATATGAGGGCAAGGAACAGAGATATTCTTTGATCCTAAGCACCAGGATATAAGTGTAATATTTTGGACAATGTGGGAAAGATGATTGTAATTGCTTCCCATGTTCTGTGATTAAAAAAGGGCATCAGTCTCACAGGCAGACCGTTTTATACCTTTCTTTAGTTCTGGGGTGGTTGTGTAAAGTACAAAAAATAGGTTTGTTTCATGGTCATGAGCTACTGAGTGAATATATTAATTAATGGTTCATGGCAGATAATTTTTGGGCCCACTTAAACAGCTGGGTAGGAAGATGTGCCAGAGAGCACACAGAAAGCATTGAATGAAAGTTTCCAAAAATACTCAGTGTTATCCTTTTCTGAGTGAACTTTTTACCACTGCTTTTACTCAGAATAGATTTATATCTCTCTCAGATATTTTTGTGAATCACATCCACAAGACTAAACTTATGGTCTTATATGTGAACTATGGACATGGCTTCATCCCAAGAAATTATTTTTAATATTAACATTACAAAAAAGGGAATTTTTTACAATTTCTCAGGAGGCAGTTGATGATGACATGTTATGTACTGTCTCCTTGTTCTCAATAAGTTTCCCACATTTACAAATGTGAATGATCATGTTACTTTGAGGGATGCTCCGTATTTGTCACTTTAAAGCCAAAGGTCATAAAAAAGAAAGGCAACTGTTGAGGCTATTTTTCTACCATGCTAATGAGAGTGAGAAAGCAGCTAATGGCCAGTCAGAGGTGTTGAAGTTACAGGATAAGATCTGTACAGTCACTCAATTTACAGCCTATTGCAAAAGGATAGAAAATGATTAATCCTGGATCCTGTCTCCTCCAAAACAACATTAAAAAACATAGAGAAGGTAAATTCAATAGGATGTTAGATAGCTTGAAGTTTTCAAGTGTTAGATTTGGAAATGACAAAATGTTGCCCTACTGAATTATCTGGTAGATGGGATATTTACCATGGTTGTTTGATTCTTTTTTTGGCATTTTCTTTTAAATTTCAGAGTTAAAACCTTTTAGGTGATTTGTAAAAAATATTTATTTCTATTTATTTTGTAGTATCTAGACCATCTCACCATTTGGACGGAAGGTCACATTATTAGCAGGTGTTTTACTGATGTTGCCTCTACATCTCCTTCTCCTTTTTTCTGTCCCCATCCTTTCAGATATAAATAGAACTCAGTGAGAGCAAATGGTTGCAATCCAAATCCAGAGTTTTTTTCTCAGAAAAATCATATTCTTGATATTTAAATAAATGAGATAGAAAATAATAATGGAGAAAATATGATTACAGGTGAGTAGCTAAAACAGAGCAATGAGATATTCTGTGAAATGTCAAAGAGGTTTATAGAGCACAGAGGAATGATTCCAACTGGGACTTCATCAGGCTCTCCTGTTTTTTAAGACAAATTAAGCAAAATAAATCAGAAAAGGAAAAATTAGCTCATGTGACTGTAAAGATAATTATTATTACATTTTTTACATTCCAGGTTTGACAAAATTTTCTCCAAATAAAACTGGATGTTTCTAGACTGTCCTGTATTACCCATGAAACATTCTGGGGCATTGTCTGGGAAAGCAGGAGTTGGCAGAGGTCACATCCATGCAGGGGAGTGTCACAACAATTAAGCAGTGTAGAAACACAAGGAGGCTGGCTTAGGCCATGTCCAAACTCTGTTGAGTTTATCAGTCCAGACAGAGCTGAAAAAACCAGTTATCTTAGACCTTCACAGGTTTCTGTCATGAAAATGAGAGCCTCAAAGCTTTACAATGCTTTGTCTGGGTAAAGTTCTATCTCTTCAGGAAGGAGTAAAAATACCCAAAAGACTTTGGCTGGAGACAGAGTTACTCAAACTGTTTTTCTTGCTTTAATACCACGACTTAATCCCTGGAAGAGCTAAAAGGACCCCCAGCCTTTGTGGGGTTCTGGAGCCTTTATAGCTCCATAAAGTAGGACCTTTTAAAGCTTGCCCATGTCCACAGGAACATCCCATCCATTCCCCCATCCATCCCAAGAAATATAAAACCACCCACTGTCTGTAAAGGCCAAACATTTTTTAATGCAGCCAGTAATTCTGCAGAACAAGAGTGGGCACTGCAGCTTCAACACTTTGCTGTAGAAAGGCTGGAGCTGTGTTGCTCCAGAGGATGAGGACAGGAAGGAGATGAAGACCAGGAGCCTTCATTTCTCCCTCTGTCTGAATGCAGTCAGCAATTTGCTGTACCAGTGGAGGAATAACACTTCTGCATTACCAGGAAGATTTTCCACTTGGTGGAGATTTCTGGAAGGAGCCACTCTTAAGGCAACCTCCTATCTCTTCTTTCTTCTGCTCTGTTCCCATGGCTTGGGGATCCCTGGTAAGGGGCGATTGTGCTATTTAGGTCATGGATTTGTGCAGACAACTTGCAGTACTTGCTTGCTAAGCACTAAGCAAGCTGTATCCCATAATAATATTGTTCTATCGTCTTTGTCTAAATGTGTGTTTAGAGGAGGAGTTGTTTAATTTTTGAAGGAAGAATAAGGAAGAGATAAAATGCCTACAGCATAATTAAAAAGTTGTTGCTCTAATTTTTCTTCTCACTTTAGAATCCTCTGTTGGCTTTAATTAAGTGCTTGAATTAAGATTGTAAGGCAAACACCATTTGATGTTTTTTTCTTTCTTTTTTTTTTGTTTGAAATGAATGCAAGCTCACTCACCAGGTGGGTTTCTCCTCAGGTGCTCACTGCTCTAATATAGAAAATCCACATGGGCATCTCTGCAGGCTGTGTGCTTTCTTCCTGAGTGCTTGGGGGCTCCAAAGAGGTGCCTGTCCCTGCTGTCCCCAACTGTGCTGTGGGAAGATGTTTGGCAGCTCCGTGAGCATTTGAAGGATGTGTGCAGCGAGGAGGGACAGGCATCCTTGAGGGTGGCTCCTGGATTCATAACTGGGGGCAACAAGATGAAATTGAGCAAAAAGCAAAATGAGGTTGGGTATCTCGACAAACTTCTTAAGTGTCTGTTAGATCATTTGTGAGAGAGAGTCCCAGAGGCGCCCACAGATGCTCTGTTGGTTGAGTCATTTAAAAGTATCTGTCTAGGTCATCACATGCTCCCTATTGCTGCAGAGTCTAGAAAGCAATCACAGAGGCTTAGGAAATTGGGCCAGGAGGGACTTGGGGAGGTCATTTTGGCCTCAAGAGATGAATGATTCTACTTCAAACATCCCCAAAAGACGTCTTTCAAACAATAATGAGCAATACAACCCCTCACGGGGAAAAGAGCTATTATTTTTCCCATTGTAAATAAGAAAAAATCAAAAATAGAGGGAAGAAAAAGTTTTAACCAAGTCACACAGAAATTATAGGGTAGAGATGGGAATTGAAGTCAAAGCCTTGCAGAGTAAATACAGCACCAAAGGATCATTCTTCTTTGGTCTAGCAGGTCCATACAAGACATCTTTTTTCATGCAGAACTGTTTTATTCTGTACTTTTGACTAGGCATGTGGACTCCTGGTTTTCCACAGTCCCCATTAAATTTCTTATTTCCTTGAAAATTCTTAAAAAAAGAGAAAAGATTGGTCATTATCGGTAATTTGCCAGTTTTAGCAAAAATATAATTCATTGCAAACATAAAAAATTATTTATGCTTGTGATCTTTTAAACGTTGTCACTTTAAATTTCTTCCTAGGGATTTAGGTGTGGGCCTGGCACTGCTGGTTTGGTGGCTGGACACAATGATCTTAGAGGTCTTTTCTATAATTAATGATTCTGTTTTGAATCATTAATTATAGAAAAGAATGAATTGCCACCTACCTTGCTTTCCCTGACAGCTAAACTCTTTTCAAGCCACAAGAAGGAAAATATTTCCAGGCAAAACTGGGAACCTGAGAACAGATATTAACAGGCTGATCTTATCCATCTCTTGTTCCTATTCTAACCTAGCCATGACTAGGAAGAAAATCAAAAGCACTGGATAACTTCTAAATGGAATTTTGTTCTTGTTGGGATCTCCAGATCATTTGTGCTACAATGATAGTGATGTGTTGCAAACATTTCCCAAGGATGATGAAGTGTAAACTCCTGTTGATGGACAGTCTGGTCAAAGAGAGAAAAAAAACCAGAATTATCTTTTTAGTGTAAATTGCTTGCTGAGACATCTTTTGGAAATTTAGACAAAACATTTGGATGTTTAAAACTTTATTGAGACTTATCAGAAATCAGTAATCAGAACCTGGACTACTGGATTTGCCAACAATCCAAGTGCCAACACCTGTTTCATCAGTGGAACAATTCAAGTTATTCTGGATTTACACCAATGGCATGAGCTGATGATATAAGCTATGGCTTTTGAAAACCTATATTTGAAAACCAGCTACTTTGGGTGTCTTTGGTTTCGGGTAACAACTTTGCTTTACTTGCTTTGGTGTGGGTTAACATGTGTGATCATAATTTTATGCAAATCAAGCACCTGTTTCACACTTGACACTCAAAATATCACAAGGCCAAAGTGATTCCAAAACTAGATTCCCCCAGGTTGCCAGCTTGTAACGTGATCTGTGGGGGGATATTATGCATGCAGGACAGGAATGAACCACTCAGTCTGTAGGCTGGGAGAAGGAAGGTGCAAAAGCTAATCAGGTTGGGAGACTTGACTGGTTTTCTTTACCCTGCCTGCTAATTCAGCTTGAATTTAATATTTTTTTTTTTTTTTTTTAGGATTCATCTCATCCAAATTTACATGTCAAAAAATTAGATGTTCAAGAAATAATCACCCCAAACTGTTTAAAACTGATGCAAAGAAATAGAGACCTTTGGAGAACCCATTTGGTGACTTGTCTGCTACAGAGAAACAAAGCCCCTCAGGAAATGCTTATTTTCATGAGTTGATTCCAAACAAAGTGGTCCAGAGTAGACAGAAACAACTATCTTTTAGAGCCCTGGCTCTGTGCAATGTAATTTGTCTGGTTTTAGAAATCTGTTTACCTTTTTTTGAGATACAGATGCCAGTTTTGAAACACAGTCAGACATTATTTCTCAGTGAATGAGTTGAGCAGCTCTAATAAAAATACAAGTATAATCCATGCCATCCTCAAAGGCACTCAGAAAATGCAAGCGTGTCTGGTCCTGACTTGTTAACAACCATAAAGACAGCACTTGGAAGTATTTAATACAGCTGTATGAACCATGCACTCTCAAAGAGCTTCATCTGCTATATTTCCACCCAGTGGCATATTAAAAAAAAATCCAGTATAATTAGGGCATAATTCTGTTAAATTTGTGCAATAAAAGCATTATTAAAAGAAAGAAAAGATTGCCCTTATAGGCTGTGCTACAGTGGAATCAAGCATAGCTTGTTAGAGTTATTTTTGTTATTATTGCATTACTTGGCTATTGTGTTACCCCTGAAATGCTGTAAAGGAAGGAAAAGGCTGCGTAGATGGAATTTCAAAGTGATTCCTTTATTCAATATTAAAATTTCATTGGCTACATATGTGCAGAGTGAGGTCTTGGAGGAGTTGTTTGCCATGTGTGTTACTGAAGCTCAGCTCCTGGAGACCAAAATTTCCCATGGACACAACTTGCCCACAGACCCCATCAGGACCTAAAATCTGAAAAATTAAAAAAAATTGCTTTGGCCAGGTTAGTGATTTTTTGAGGAAGTTAAGTTAATCTCAAATCTGCCCCAAGAAGAGTCTTTGCAGAAGTACAGGCACAGACATCCTGCCTATTCAGGGCAGAGATAGAAACCTTTGAAAGGCACTGATGTTCAGCAGGATGTGATATTTCCTGGGGAGAACAGCATTTTACCAGGCTACAGAGAATGTCTACACAGCTCTTCTCACCCCTTCTCTCAGAGAAACACCTTCAGTCTGTTGTAGATACACTGAAGAAATGCCTCATGTGGACTCAACATTAACAACAGGAGCATGAAGATTTGCCCCTCTCCTCCATTCTTGTGAACCCCCAGCATTCAGCTCTGGGGAGAACACATTGGGCTGTTGAAGTGGGTCCAGAAGAGAGTCAGAGAGAAGATTAAAGGGATGGAACACTTCTCCTGTGAAGAAAGGCTAAAAAGAACTAAATTATTCAGCTTGGAGAACAGGAGGCCTTGGGGTGACCTAAATTTGGCCTCCCAGTGCCTGAAGGGAGATGACAAGAAAGATGGAGAGAGACTTTGTAAAAAGGCCTGGATTGACACAACAGGGGGGAATGTTTTGAAATTGACAATGAGTGGGTTTAGATTGGATATTAGGAAGAAACTCTTTCCTGTGATATTGGTGAGGAGCTGGCACGGGTGCCCAGGGAAATTTTTGACACCCCACGTCTGGAAGCGCTCAAAGAGAGGTTGGATGGGGCTTGAAGCAACCTGGTCTAGTGGAAGGTGTCCCAGCCCTTGGCAGGGGGTTGGAATTGAATGATCATTCAGATCCCTTCCAACCCAAACCATTCTATGATTTTATAAATCAGCCACGGAGCCCAAAGAAAAATCCTGTGAGCTGACCAAAGATGTCATTCCTTTCCATGTTATTTATGTGTGAGTGCCTGGGAGACCAGAGGAAATAGTGGGGACTTTACAGTAGAGGTGCTCACTCCTAAACTCTGAAGAGGAGATCCATCAGCAAACATTTCAATTCAGTTTCAGAGCCACATCTGTCAAAGCAGTGCCTTTACATGAGCTGGGAGCTGATGTTCCCATTAAGTCAAGGGAGATCTTATCAATACAGCCAGTACAGCTGGGACAGGTAACAATCTCACCTTGGAGCAGACACCTCTGTCTGCCCAGGGAGGTTTTGAATCCTCCCTCTCTGGAGATATTCAAAACACACCTGCATGTGTTCCCAAAGTATCTTGCTTTAGGTGACCCTGCCTTGGCAGAGAGGTTGGACTGGAGGATCTCCAGATGTTCTGTCCAACCCTAATTATTCTGTGATTCTGTGATCTGATCATCTGGACAGTCAACTAGACTGTTGGCTATGTTGACTAGATAAAAGATTCATTTCACTTCACACATTGTGCCACTTCTGGCACTGTAAGTTTTTCCATTTGGCCTCCAGTTTCTGCTCCAGACCTTGTGGGTCTCCTGTAAGGCTTCTGCCACATCTGCCAGTGTTGTGCAGATGTCTGAGGAATGTTGGAGCATCTCAAACGTCACTAGAAGCCTGTGTTTAATAACTGAATCTGGAGCTTTGTCTAAATCTGAAGCTGAATCCTATTAGAGTAGCAGAATTCAGTTGCCTTAACACAGGCTTCTCATGCCATTGGAGGCACTTCTGGATATCCAAGACATCTGCACAGCACTGACAGACATGACAGGGGACTGATGGAAACCAGCAGCCTTCTGGAGTGGCAGCTGGAGGCCAGGGGGGAAACCCATGAGGTCTCAGATGGCACAAGCTGCCAGTGAGTGAGTGACTGAACAGATCCATAAGTGCTATATTGGAACCTGTTTCCTCCAGTCCCCCTCTTCCTTCCAGTCCAAGGGAATCAAGGGGCACAACTTCTTTTCCTAAACTTAAACTTGTTCTCCCCTGACCAACTGTTGATGATTTTGGAAATGGTTGCCACTTTTCTCATATAGCAGCCTTGCATTAGTAAGTCCCAAAAATAGGGACCTGCATTTCCATTCTGAAAGGAAAAATATTTGAAAGTTTTTCTTGTATCAAAGCCAGACAATCCTGAAATTTGATTTGAAATGTAATAATTCTTACAAGGATGATGATGATAATAATAACAATCATCATCTGCAATTCGAATTTTAATTTGATATTAGCAATTCAAATTGCATGCTCTGCTTTGAAAAGAGTATATTGCATTATATAGTAATTATGATGTAATAATTTAATAGTAATAATGTTAATCTTTTAATTCATCATGAATTTCAAAGGAAAAGAAGCATGGTCAATAGGGATTGTTCACTTGAAGACTCATGATCTAAATGCAATGTAACTTTTTTCCACTTTTAAAATTGGACTTATTTTCCACTGTTGATATGTGTAAACTAAGACAGGCACATTTTGCAATTTTTTAGGATTTTCCACCATGGTTCTTGGTGGCTTGGCTTGTATATCCTTCACTTCCAAAGTTGTTTCACAGCCCTATTTCTATTTGCAGATCCAAGGGCGAGCACCTTGCTGATCTGCCCTGTGATGTGATTCTTGTTTCAGACAGAAACAAGAACAGGGTAATTAAACCACATCTTCCCCTAGTAACAGTGGTCCACGATGATCTGCTTCATCATGTGCTGGATTCCCAGCTGGCAAAAATGAGCTCAGTTCTCTCCTCTCCCAGTTTTCACCAGCCCTGTGCAAGCAGGGAGGATGGCAGAGCAGATTCTCTGAGCTGGACAGCCTGGCCAACAGTTTTAAAGTGCAATTTAATTTTTTTCTCTCTCTCTCTTTGCATCTGCCAGTTCTCATGGTGCAGCCTTTTCTTGTGCTACCCAGGCTGAGAAGTGTCCACAGCTATCAGCTTTCACCAAATTGCTGAAGGGTGAAATTTCACCATTTCTGCCAGAAAAAAGCAGGTTTTTTTTTTTTTTTTTCCCGTCCCCCACCACCCCCTTATCAAAGTAAATAGCATCATTTCCCTAGAGAATCAGATCCCCTGTAAGAACAGAAGGACTTTTTAATTCCTTTACCTCAAATGGAAATCTGTTGTACCCTCTCTTGCTTTTCCTCCCTGATACACCCAGACTTTTCAGTAAAGAAGGAAATCCTTTCTGAATCCAGGATATATCAGTATAAGCACACGATTGGAGGTAAAAATATTACCAAGATGCTAAAGCTCAGTCCTGAGAATCAGGACACCTGGTTTCTTTCCATGGCTCTGCCCCTGTGTCCCAGCCAGACATTTATCCTCTGTGAATGTTTATTTACCTTTCTGCATTTGTATTTAATTAGAAGCCACTTAGAATTTGCCAGGCATGAATTAACATTTAATAGTCATTGGATGACTCAGAAAAAAAAATGATCTGTGCTGTAAAATAGAAAAATATTAATGGAAGTTATTAATATTGATGTAATGTGTTACAGGTATCATTTAATCCATTATTGCAGATTTCTTTACAGCCTTGTTGCTAAGGTATCATTTAATTTTACTCAGTTCCTCTATAGTTTGAAGCTGCTTTCTGTCTTAATCCCCAGCTTTTATCCAGCACAAAAAAGTGATTTTTTCCTTTAAGCTCCCTTCCCACTACATTACATTTCAAACTATATTACATGGGTTACATTATGGGTTGCTGCACAGGCAGGCCACGATGTAATTCAGCATGACACATGACAAGCAAAGATGTGTTGAAATACCTGAGACTATTAGATCCAAACAACCCTCTGTTAAAATTTTTTATTACCACATAAATATTCTCCTGGCTGACCAGTGTCTCAGAGGAATAAATACCCCATTAGAGGAAAACCAAAAGCCCAGGTATTGACTAAGTATGAGGTTGTTAAGAGGAAAAAAAAAAGAAAAAGGAAAAGCCCTGGTTTTCTACATGTTCTTCTCATGTTAGAAATATCAAAACCCAGTTATAATGTAAAAAAAAGATTGCACAAGCCTATCTAATCATGCTGGAGATAGATAATAGAAGATATAGAGAGTAGAGGACATTAAACACATAAGCATTTTTCCCAAAGAGAAGGCTGATGAAAAACTGATGGGAAATTTTTGAGAGAATGTTGGAAGACTGGCAGGGTTTTTAGAATCAAGCTTAACATACAAAAGAAGGACCTGGTGATCCTAAAATAAGATTTTCCCTTTTCTGGTTTCCAACTGTGGAAATAATCTGATTTAAGATGAAAACAAGGGAGTCAGGTGGAAGGACTGGGGAAAAAGCAGTGCAGCAGGTCATGGACAAGGAGCGACGTGGTGGTGGCAGGCCTTGTGCTAACCAAAGGTGTGGAAAATGGCTGTGAAAGTTGAAGGGCTGGGAAGGTGTCAGAAAACAAAAAGGAAAACTAAATGATAAGGAAAGTAAGTCTTGTTTTAAGCTTTGGAGCTGATAAATGCATTCCTAATGAACAATCAGGAGAGAGAGCTGAGCTGATGGCAAAAGTGCTATGTGGAAAATTGGTTTTGTGGGAAGGTTATGATACGTAAAAGTTGGTCATCAAAATGGACGGGAAAAGGCACAGAGGAGCAAATTATATGAACAAACAGACCTTTCCACATGAAGAAATAAGGTAGGGAAGATGCTTGCCTAGAGCTTGGGAAGTGTAAGTATCTCCACATTCTTAATTGTGTTTGAAATGCTAAGTTGGTTAGAGATAATAAACTATAAGATATTTAGACTGGATTTCTCTGTTCACAGACCTCGAGCACTGCAGATGACCAGTATGATAAACCCTGTCTGTTCTAGGCCAGAAGGATCTGTGGAGTAAAAAAAAGGAAAAAACTGTGATTTTTTTCTGCCTGTGCTACTTATGAATTGAAAGTAAAATGGTGAAGGCTGGATGATTCCCGATACCTTTGCAAGACAAGGTGCTCTTTCTAGCTGATGAGAATGAGTGATTGAAAATGCAGCAAAGTATGAACAGATTTGTTCAGTTCTCTCATGGACTAAAGACAATCTCAGCCATGAAAAGATCTAGGGACAAGTCAAAGCATTTGTGGTGTGCTTCAGTTTGCCAGTGAGAGATGACACAACAGCATCACAAACATTAACCTCTGGCTGTAGTACAAACTCCCAGGTTACTTAGAAAATGTTGCTATTGTTTGTTCTGAAGTAAATTTATGCAATTTTAGATTTACAGTTTCTAGAAATATGTGTGTGTTTTACTACACCAATTCTGTCTTCCTTTCTCCTCTTTACCTGTCGCTTTCCCCCCTCCCCTTATGATCTCAAGTGACAGAAAAAAATAAACCAAGAATAATAGTGAGCCATGTTTATTATGCACAGTGAGCATAGGTCTCTGACAGGATACTTTGGCCAGATGTTGGTCTTTGCTGAGGCTGCTTTTCAGTTGGAAAACCAGCTTAACCATCCCCTTGGGAATTTCTCCTGTGAGGGTTAATTCCAGATGGTGAAGAGCAAGCTTAGCAGTTCCTGGATAAACCTCTCTTTTGTATCAAGAGCAAATGTAAAACAACACTGTTTGGGACATTCCTTCAAGTCACACTTTCCTTGTCACTAGAACAAGTTCCTTGCTATACAAGCATAATGGGGCAACTTAGGGTAGCTTTGGGGATACTCTAATTTAGGGCATGAATAGGTCAGGTCCTTGGTGACATGAAGCATTTGAGACTATTCAAACAAGGAGTCAGGAAAAAAGATTCTGTAACTATCCTGTTCTTGGACCAGGCAGGTATCAGACTGGAAAAGGCAGTGTTCTGAACTGTGAAGCTGTCCCTGGAAGTTCGTGTTTTACTGACTGTACTACCTAAGCAAAATATGGTGATGCCAGCTCAGAAAACAATGCAAAACCAGAGGCATGTCTCTTCCATTCTTCATCAGTGGTTCTCTTTGTGTGTGTGTATTTGTGGTTGTGTCTCCCCAAGATGAGAATCAAGTGATGCTGACGTCCAGTTGACCCCATGGGGAATGTGGTTGCTGATGGAAAAGTTAAAAAAATAATCTAAAATTTCATTGGATTGAAGTAAAGGGTAACTAAAATAATAGGATGAAGCTAGTGAGATAGGATCCCATTTTAGCACTCTTAGTGAAAAAGAAATGCTTTGATTGTGCAGAAGGTTTTTATTTGATACCATTTGATAAAAAGCTGTTGTGAAACTGGAATTATTTCCATTGTATTTTATCTTACTTAGGGCTAGTCCATCCTATAGAGAGAGTTGGAGACCTGACAGTTCTCCTTGTTAACAGAGGTGGAAAAAAAAGCTTTTTTAAAAAAATTATTTCATCTTCATTTTTAGATTCAGATTAATTGGTTGGTTTAGCAATCAAAGATCAGTTTCAGATTTCCTGAATGGTGTGTTCACATCATTCTTAGCAAGGACAGCAACGTTTTGGGTCACAGGCTGCAAAATATCTGGAGGAGCCCCATTATACCTGAGAACAGACTGTCATGGTCCTTTCTAGCTCAGATAACTCATGTGGCTACAAAACATTACATATTTCTCTGCATCCAGCAATAACATCCAATAAGATCTAACAGGGAACGAACAAATCTTGCAACCATATTAAAATATGTAGATTTTTTGAACCCGGTTTATTGAGATAATTAAGATGCTCTATCTAGTTTCTTAGCCCTATCATTCTGTGCTTTTTAATGTCAATTTTAACATGTTTTGACAGCATTTATTTTATACTTATTTTCAGAATCATATAATTGTTGAGAAACCAAATTAATCTGAAACAGCTTTTATTCACTTATTATTCCTCTATGAAACCTATATTTTTAATATTTTTTTTCCTTTATTTGTTCCATTGAAGGCCTGTTTTCTTGCTATGGAATTTCCTTTGAGTTCTTAGTGGGATTTTTTTTGGTGTGTGTTAGAATATGTGGTAGCAATTTGAAATGCCTTCCGAAATATTAGGTTACCTACAGTCTATCAAATGATCTTGTAATCTCATCACAGAATCACACAGTCAATCACTGATAGCAATTTTCAACAATATTGGCATAACAAAGAAATTGTAGAAAAGGAAAATATGCTGGTGTCAGATCAGTATATTTGAAAACAGAGATAAATGAACTGACAAGAAGGATAGACTGATTACTTTGAAGTTGACCCTAGAAAAAATACTAGAAAAGTTGCCACAAGACTAATTTAATAATGACTTTTAAAATTACAGGATATAGAGCATTCCTCAGTGTATAAATTCTTTGAGGATGCAAATTGTTCAAGCCTTATTAGATAAACAGAAACGTATGGAGACCTGACCCTTCACAGTAGGGTTTAAACAGTTTTGCAGTTTCCATTACTAAATGGTCTTATGCTATTTGTAGGATTTAGTTTGTTCCTAATTATTCCTAAAAATTAAGTTCATTGTCATTAATCCTACTAAGCATGGGATTTTCTTTGATGTCTTTAGCTTCTCTTATCAATTTTCTACACTTTATAATGTTTAATTTATATTGCTGTGTGCGTTCGGATCTCTTTCTTTCCAGTTGTCACATGTTGCATTCTTATTTCTAATTATTGGATTTCTTTTGCCTTTGAACAAAGTTTTACTTTTGTACAACTTGATCTCACAGCTTCATACACTAGTCTTAAAAAATCCCAATATTCATTCTCGTTTTTTTGATTTTTTTCCTACCTTTAATATCTCCTGTAATTTCCCAGTTTTGAGAAATGAATTACTTTGGAGAGTCAAGTGTATTTATTACTGGTTTGTCCTGTCCTCTCTCTGTATGGAGTGCAATCTAATAATAACAGCTGGTCCCTAGGCTACGACCAACTGCCAGCCCATAATTAATTCATCTTTATATTTTTCTTAAATTTGAAGAGAAGTTTACTGCTGGTTGCATATGTCTCCCAAATTGAAGCCTCCCATTAAAAAGATATTTCCTTCTGTTATTTATTTATTTTTTTCATTATGGATAGCTGCTCAGGAAGTAACTCAGACTGTTTGAGTTACTGATCTGTGACATCTCCTGCTTTCTCAAATACCTCAGCCAGGCTTCTGAAGATGACAGATAAACATTCACAGCCATAACACATTTGTACGATCAATAGTCAGGTGAGACCCCCAATTCCTAAACTTTCAGAAATACCAAATAAAACCATTCCAAATGGAACAGAACCAAAGAAGCCCACACCCGGTTGCCCTATATCTCCAAGAATATCGTCCCACCTCCCACATGGCCCCTGGCAGTATGTCTGGTTCTTTTCCTGGCCATTGTCCCCCCACATGGCAATCCCAGCACCTGATCCTTGTTATTCTTCAGCTTGTCTGGCAGCTCAATCAGTATTTGCTGAATTTGGCTTGATTTGGGAATATTTTACTTGATGGGCATGTAGAGATGAGTTTTCTCTTGTTTTTCTCCTCTTGCTACCTCTTGATTCAAACAGATATAAGAATTATAATTAATAGCAATAATAACTATTTAGGATTCCATAAGCTGTTGATGGAGGTGAGGACAATGGGCAGTTGACACATATGGGGCTGCTGTGTGAGCCACATCTCTTCATGTACTTCCCTGTAGGAGTTTGTTCTATAAGAAAATCACTGTTATGTACTTATAATACCTTCCCTTGTTATGTATCCATAATACCTTCCCCCTTACTTGCTCGTTCCTAGACTAGTTATAACATGAAATTTTACTACACAAGAGATACAGCAAGATTTTGGTACAAGAGATTTTAATTCACGTGCAGTGCTGCAGTCAGCGGGAGCTGCTGGCACCTTACCTAAATCCCTTCTACAGGTATGATGTAAAAAAAACCCCCAAAAAACAACAAAAAACCCCGTGGTTCTTGATATTATCACACACTTTGCCCAAACACTTGAGTTTGTTAACAGCGGAATAAAGTTTGATATATCTCAGGCTGGTCTTTGTCACACCTTCTTCTTGCTGGTATTACACTTTCTTTAAATACTCCTGGCTGCTCCAAAAAACCTTCTGAATAAAAGTTAGCTTTGTTCCTGACATCAGTTATCATCTTCCTAAAATAATATTCCATTTTATATACAAATGTAACCCTGTAGTGATAAACCCAGGCTTCCACAAATGCCAGATCTCAAACCCAACCTGTTGTTCACCTCCTGCTGTTTCTGTCTCCAGCCTGAGGCAAGAGGAATCCTGAAGTGAAGTCTGGACAGTTACTGATGCGAATCAAGCCCAGCCTTTGCAAAAATGAACTAGGGAAAGATTCTGAGCAAGCCTGGGGCAATAAAGCTTTCCTGTGTGAAATATAGGTGAAATCCTACAACCTCGATGACATTGGGTGTGCTTTCCTAGGAGTTTCTGGCATGGCTCTCACACAAAAGATGGAGAGTGAAAAGCTGTTAAAAACAAAAAGGCAAAAGGCAAACTCTTTCAAGTTTGTAGCATATCCATGTGCACTGTTACATTAGGAAGAACTCTGGAATAACTGTAATTTGGATCAAAGTCAGCATTGCCTGTCTGCTCCTTCACAGATCCATAGCCCAAATAATTTTATCCTTTGCTTCCTTGTAGAAGAATCCTTTTGGATTGGTTTGGAAACCTTTGGAGGTTCAGCAATTGTTTACATATGTTTTCTCTTTCAAACTCATCTCTTGGCTAATCTAAGTTCACTGGGGGTGGCCTGAGCAGTGAATTAGCCTGTAAATCATGTATTTACCTCACACTGAGATCTACTCATATGGTTTTGATAGCTGGGAGTTTGTATAACTGCAATGAATCCCTTCTTCCCATCTATTTTATATTTTTATTTACTATCAGAACATCATGGATATAGAGACAAAATCTAGTGGAGCAGCTCAGCTTCTTGCATTGCTGTAGGTGTAGTCCAAAGTTTCCATTAATGCATTTGAAGGAAGGATAAATATTGATGTGTATAAATGTCATTGTAAAAGGACCTCTTACACACACGCCACTGGCATCCAGCCACACCAGTGTCAGGTTTTGATCTTAGAGTTCTCAGGGAAGTAAAATCTGTGAGATCTCCAGAGAATAATTTAGGATGGCACAGTGTATCTCTGGGTGTATTTCCTGTCCAAATTAGTACCCAAAACATTTCCCAGTGCAACAATAATGAACTCAGTGTTCTCTGTGCTACTGGAAAAAATATGGTTTTATGTAGGAGACATAACCCCAAAGCTGAGGCTATTTGTGCTGATATGCCAAACTGTGTGTATTTTTATTAATTTGGTGTATGTCTGTTTTACTATTCTGTTTTATGCTTTAAACATTGGGTACTCGTGAGACCTTTACTCAAGTCTGCAATACCCAAGACTCATGAAGCTGTTTCCAGCAGATCAGAGAATTTCTCCAGTTCTCTTTTTCTCTTCCTTTTCCTGTTGCCTTAGTTTCTGTGCAGGTGGGGGATTGGAAGATAAACACCACATTGTGCATGCACAGCACAGTGGGGCTCTGAATTCATTCAGATCCAAGCACGGCAATGATAATAAATAATAATATTGCACTGTTTGAAACCTCAGTTTTAACTGAGGCTTTCTGTGCCTTCTCTTCTCTCTCTGGTGGCCAGCAAGAGGACCCAAGGGAAGGGCTGGAGCTGTGTCAGGGGAGGTTTATGTTGGATATCAGGAGCAGGTTCTTCCCCCAGAGGGTCCTTGGGCACTGAACAGGCTCCCCAGGGAATGGTCACAGCCCCGAGGCTGCCAGAGCTCAAGAGGTGTTTGGACAACACTCCCAGGCACGTGTGATGTGATTTTTGGGATTTGGGAATGGGACAGATGATCCTTGTCCACTCCTCCCAGTTCAGGATATTCTGTGATTCTATCTCAGAATTGGAAAAAGCACAGCAGTGGTACTAAAGGGGCAAAGTAAACTTCAAGGGCAAGACGGGGGAGTTCCCAACAGCTTTCAGTTTATTAAAGATCTGCACTAATTTCTATTCACTGCTATTTTGCTTTTTCACCTGGAGGCAGAGACTACAGGCAGATTGCAATTTTTATGTCGTACTTGCCTATGTCTTTTCTCAAAATAGTCTGAGATGATTCCTGCCTTCTCTGTTTTGAGAGTCTTTGGCCCTGAATTCTGCACAAGAGATTTTAGCAGTGATTACTCTTTCTAAATTTCTCCTTTAAATGCATTGAGATTAAATAAATAAAATAAATGGATCTCCTACATATGGCTTTCCTCTTCCTCTTTAGGTTTTTTTTTTCACTTTTTCTTTTCTTTTCACGGAGCTTTTCTCATCTCTGAGCCTCCTTTTTCTTGAATTCTGCTGGTTTAATTCAGTCATTTTAATATCGTGAGCAGTAGAGAGAACAGGAGCAGGAATCAGGTTTGTGCTGTTGGATTGATAAACAGATGCTAAGCCGATGTGACACAGATGCTACTGCTGAGCCAGGAAAAGCAGGTCAAGGTTATTAGGAGAAAGTGCAGCACTGTCTCATAGCTGTAAGCAAAAAGGCCCTGCATGGAGCCAGATTTTTCTCTCTTCCCCTCTCTCTCTCTCTCTCTCTTTCTCACTCTTGATTGTCTGGTGGCAATGCATGTTTCAGGAACTTTTTTGTTTTAAATAATTCCTATGAAAGCAGGAGTTAACACTTTGATTTAATTATATTTACAGGAATCCTCACACAAGCACAGGACACAAGCGGCTGGTTCCTTTATTTTTTAAGGCCATTGAGTTTCTCTTCCAGAACACATTGCTGGGGCAATAATTTCCTAATGCTATCTTGAAAAATTTGAAGGTTCAGTGGCAATATTGGGTGAAATCCTTGGGAGAAATCCTTCTGCCAGAAAGAATTTCAGAAAAAAAAAAAAAAAAAAAATAGAACAAGGCATGGAACCGCAAAAATAGATTTTTTTAAAATAAAACAATATTTCATATTAAAACAGGATTAAAAAAATCTTCTGCATCACAAAGAGGCAAGGTAGAATTAGTCCATGAATTCTAAAAAGAGATTGTTTCCATTCCTGTACCATTATTCTTCAGATAAAACACTAAATATTGGACTGGATGTGAAAATTCATTACAAGTTGCTGTCTGGTTAATAATGTAGTCACAGAATGGCTTGTGTTGGAATGGACCTTAAAGATCATCAATTTCCACCCCCCTGCCATGGGCAGGAACACCTTCCACTGTCCCAGGTTGCTCCAATTCCCAGCCTGGCCTTGGACACTTCCAGGGATCCTGGGGCAGCCACAGCTGCTCTGGGCACCCTGTGCCAGGGCCTCCCCACCCTCACAGGGAAGAATTTCCTCATAATATCCAATATAAATCTACCCTCCTTTGATTTAAAACCATTTCCCCTTGTCCTGTCACTCCAGGCCTTTGTAAGAACTCCCCTCTCCAGTTCTCTTGGAGCCTCTTTCTGCCTTGGAAGGGGCTTTGAGCTCTCCCTGGATCCTTCTCTTCTCCAAGTGAACACCCCCAGCTCTCCCAGCCCAGCTCCAGAGTGGAGGGGTGGAGGAGAGGAGCCCTCAGAGCAATTTATATCTTTGTATAGGAAAGAAAAGTTGATATCAAGTGTAAAAACTATGTCAATCTGCCCTGTGTGTGTCCACATCTATCTTATAGATTTTAATGCAATATTTATATTACCAGTGTTGCTGGAACAAAAAATTCCTGGAATGGTGTGTACCTTGGTGCCCATTTTTCTGGAAACATTAAGTGGTTACATTTGGCAAGAAAAACAGCTATGCAATAGAATGAGCAGGGATCATTACAGACATCTGTATTATTTCAGCAACAGATTTGTCCCAGACATTATTCATAAACTCAAAAGCTTTAACCTGGAAGAGTCCATTAGATAATTCAGTTTCTCCTCCTGCCTTCTACAGGCCATTGCATTTTGCCTACTTTTCCCTGTGTCAATACCAGTAATTTGTATTTGGCTGAATTAGCTCACATTGAGAGACAATTGGACCTAATCTGAAGACATCAAGAACTGGAGGCTCCATGAGTTGTCCTGGTTGTTTATTTTGGTGTTTAAAAGTCACGACTGCTTTTTGATTTCCATTTGTCTGTCTTTAACTTACAGTCAGTCTTGTTATGCCTTTCTCTGCTGGCTCAGTTTGATTCATTTTCTCTGTGCTTCTAAATACATAAAAGTGAGTTTGTGTTTTTATTTTTTCTCTTGGGTCCTTTTCATTATTGATATATTTTTTCAATTATTGTACAGCAAAAAAATGATGTAGTAATTCAGTATGGAGAATCCATGCTCAAATCACAGTATCACAGAATTTTTAGGGTTGGAAAGGAACTCTGGAGAAGATCCACTTCAAACCCCCTTTAAGGGCAGGGTCACGTGGGGCAGGTGACACAGGAATGCATCCAGATAGGTTTGGGATGTCTCCAGAGAGGGAACTGCACAACCTGCCTGGGCAGCTGTTCAGTGCTCTTCCACCCTCAACATAAAGAATTTCTTCTTCACACAGAGGTGGAATTTGATGTGTTTTAGTTTATGGCCATTGGTCATTGCCCTTTGCTGGCACCTCTGAACAGAGTCTGGCACCTTCCTCTTGACACCCACATCAGAGATATTGATAAGCATTATTGAGATCCCCTCTTCCAGACTGAACAGGCCCAGCTCCTCTCCCTGCTGGAGAACAAGACTGACACTGAGAAGGATTTAAGCTGGAGAGATGAGCTGGCAAGGACTTCTAGAAACTAACACACACTCAGAGGTCTGCACTCAGGACAGAGAGATTTCATGAAATTCTATGGGCTGGGGATTTAACTAGTTTGTGGCAGTTGTGTGGCAAGGGATGCTTGAAGAACAATGAGCCAGACATGAGTGAGCAGTGGAGCCTTACAGTGATAGAGGCTGACTTTGTACTGGGTATGTTGAGAAAAATGTAACAGCAGAGTGGATGAAGTGATTATTCCCCAGGGTTTGCCTTTGGAAAGTCCTGTATTGTGAGACTGGAGTGTGTCCAGTGGAGGCTTTGAAGGCAGCTGGAGAGTGAAGCACCTTTTGTGGAAGGCTGAAGGGATTAGGTCTGTTCCACCTTGAGAAAGAAAGGACAATGGGCAATATAATTGCTGTCTTCAGCCTCCTAAGGGGAGTTTTCAGAGGTGGTGGCATCAGATTGTCATCTGAAATGCATACAGACAAGACAGAAGGCTAACACTACAGTAAATGCAATTATAATTAGATAATAAAAAATAAATTAAAGAGAGAATTATCAGGCAGTAGAACTTCATCTTTAGAGATACAAAAATCAACCTGGACAAGACCTTGGTCATCTCCATTAAGTGTGGAAGTTTATCCTGGTTTGAGTTAATATTGCACTATAGTCCTCCAGATATCCATTACAAACAAAACAGTTCAATTTTTTTTTTTTTTTTAATTTTAACTTCCTTTCCTTTGGTGAAAAAAAGGAAGAATAAAACTTAGTGATGTGACTCTGCTCCCCATTTTTATAAATTACACCAGAAAAAGAGAATTAGCATGTTTAGCATTATCTATGGCTGTGTGACTTTTACTGGGAGTTTTCTAAGTAGAATTGACAGGAAAATGGAAAAAAAGAATAAAGTGAATTATTTAGACTATTAGTCAAAACCTGGATGAAAATCAGCTTATTTCAACTGAGAAGCAGTGGTGTAGTTCTCTGTGCAATCTGTGGAACAGAGGTTCCTCTCTCACAGTAAGGACAGTGGGCATGTCCTGGGGTCCTTCATCTTAGAGCGCCAAGAGAGATTCAATGTGACTGGGAAATCCAAGTCCTGCTAGAGGAAGACATAAAAAGCAGAGGCTGCAACCCCCAGCAGGGCCCCACAGACATTTTTTAGTCAAATAATTATGGGAGGATTGGTTTTGCTATTTGGTTTTTTTTCTGCAGAGACCTCCCTCCCCCCGTAACTTTTCGCACTGGTTTCTTGATTCAGGATTTTCAGTCAGCCCATCTTTTAAGAGCCTGGTCTGTTCAGTTTATTTGAGATGAGTTTAATACACCAAATCCTTTTGCAGAATTCTTTCTGGGATATCTGAGAAACAGAATTGCTGTTCATGATGACTAATTTAACTCAATATCTGTTTAGCAAGATCTAACTCAGCTTTACTGACAGTCAAGTCCATCACCAGACTGAAATCAGGAGGATTTGCAGGGATCTACTGGCTCAGGAGGATACACGTGCAGTAAAGCCATAAAATTCCCAGTTCTTACATTATATAACAGGTTTTACAGCCTTAAAGTGGCAAGACTTGATTTCAGAATGAGGTAGGATTTTAGAAAAACAGAGCACAAAAGAAAAATAAACTTCTACATCTTCTATTCACTCCCTACCTGAGATTTCCAGTAATCCTTTTGAAAAATGATGTTTGCAGTTTTTCCATCTGCATTTATCAAGCCTCCTGTATTGTAGTGTATTGTTGTTGCACTAATGTGATAGTTAACTCTTTTGAGTTAATTGTTAATCCAGCCCAGAACAGTCTCTTCTAAACGGAGTCATTAAATGGAGGTGGAAGAAAAAGAGAGACAGAGAGAGGAAGAAAGTGAATGAGAAAAAGAAATATTGAAACATGAAAGAAGAACAAGAAAAGAATCAACAAAAAGGCAACTTAATTGCCTTTATTGTGAAAAAGAGAAATTAAAGAGAATTTCAATTTTAATGATTGGAGAAGGCTCAAAGGCAAAACAAAGGAACAAAGTAGGGCTTTTCAGACACTTCTTTCTTTCACCTATTAAAAGAGAAGTGGATCGTGGATCCACAACATAAACCTGCCCCCTCTGTGTGGATTCAAGGCTTTAACTCTTGCACCAGCATGTTTCCAAGGACACTCACTGGTTTCTCAGCTGAGCCATTTAACCAACAAATTATCAAACCAGTTAGATGAAAACACAATAGTAGTTAATCAGCTTTTACAAGCTCACACATTGAACCCCAACTGTAAAAACACTTCATTAGTAGCTTCTCATTTGTGTGGCTTTTCTCTACATCTCCTGTGTTCCACTTGGAATATTTCTACGAGATACAAGCCAGTCAATAAATGCTTGAACTCCTCCGTGTCTTTACTGAGGGACCCCTCTAGAGCCTATTAACACCCATTTTATGGAAAACAGAGCAGGTAGCTACCTCCACCATGTGTTGGCACTCTCTAAAAGGCTGTTAATGCTTTGTGTTTCAGGGCATAACAAACTGAGGCATTCCCAGGGAGGAGGGGAAAAAAAAAAAAAAAAGCAAGCCCAGTGGGTAAAAAGTAAATTTGTGAAAATATCTGTCCTGCAGAATACAGCTGAAGAGAAACTGGAACATCTGAGAAAGCTGTTTTGCCAGTACACCAAGAAAAAAAAAATCATTGTGTTTTTGTTGGTTTAGGTTATATAGGTTGGTGTAACTTCTGCATTCTTCAAAGAGAGGAACTGTACCAAACATAAGGAATGACTTTGTACACACACCTATTCTAGAAATGTTACCAGACTTCACAGTGGAGAGGAAGCATATGATTAGTCTAATTGTAAGGGAATATGTCCTGCTCAGTATGTTCAGATCCTCTTCTTCCTCCCTCAGCTCATTTTCAAGCACTTGGGTTGATTTTAAGCACATTTGACTGAGAAGAGTAGATGTCTCAGAGATATGGTGTCCTGACAAGTTTTGTGGAAGCTGGCAGCTGGGGAAAGGAAAGATAACCAACAGTGCCTTCACCATGGGAAAGAAAGAAAGTTTAAATCCCTTCTTTTCTTATTCCAAGGACAAAGCAGCCTGCTGGCCCATCAGCACATGCAACAGCTTGCCCAAGCACAGAAGTAGGAGAAAGTACAAGATCATGTACAGAAGGATGAGTAAATGGGAAAAAACAAAGTGAAGGTAGTCAAAGACAGAAATCAAGTTTAATTCTTGGGTCTAGAAGATATTTTACTTGCAAACAGTTGTGATTTTTATAGCAAAATTGTGTAATACATTCTTTAATTTCAAGAGAGGAATAAGGACTGTGTTTCCACATCTGAAGTGGCTTGCAAAGGATATTTGGAGCTACTGGAGGTATATAAAATCAGGTCTGCAGCTTGCAGAAATAAAATATAAGCTTCCCAGGGTGAAATTCATGTGCCCTAAGTTAAATAACTGCAAGCAAGTTGCTTAAACCTGAATCTGCCACCCTACGGCTCAGTTTATAGTCTGAGAAGAGCAACAAGTTCCTCTTAAGGTGATTCATGAATCCTGAGATAAATAGAATGAATCTGTCTCAGAAGGCTTCCCTCCATTGCCTCTGACAGGAGCCTGGGGTAAGGAGCTCAGATGAGGTGTCTGACTTCTCCCTGTCTAAAGTGAAGAGATGCAAATCTTAGCCCTGATGACACAAATGGGTTTTGTTTCACTCCCTAAGTCAACTTGTGGTGCAATGAAACTGACTTCAAACAGGCTGGGAGAAAATAGTTCCAATTTACTGCTGAAGAGAAAAGAATTGTTAATTTCTTCTCTCAGAGCTACCTATTGTGCAATGTTTCACTTATTGAAGGAAATAGAAACTTGGTAAGGACTTGACTGCTAACAGAATTACACTTCTGCCTAAATGGAGTTTGGTTTTTGCTTTTAATTTCTATGTGTTTGTGATCAGTGTTCAGAAATACATCTTTTCCTTCTCCCTTCAAAACATCCATTTAAATAAAAAATAATAACTAATGAATAACCTAAGTGAAGCTATTTTCTCTTTTCTCACAGGAACCCGAATCCTCAAGTGTTTATTGGGTCAAGCAGCAAAAATTAGTTTAAACCTTCAGTAGTCTAATATTGAGAGCTGGTCAATTTTGAAATGATCTCTCATTGCATTATCCGCCCTTTTGGAGCCGTTGGTTACATACATCAAATATTCAGCCAGGAAACATTGATTTTCATACAACTACCTGTCTATAACCTTCAGATTTCATTATCTTTCTTGAGCAAACAAAAAAATTTGACAAAAAAAGGATTTTAAAAATATGAATGGATAGGGTTTTGAAGAATCTGGTCTAGTGGAAGGTGTCCCTGATCATGGTAGAGGGGTTGGAACCAGATTGTCTTCAAGGTCCCTTCCAACCCAACCTAAACCCTGCCATGATTCTATGATTCTGCAAAGACAGAATCAAGTTTTCACTTTTGTCCCATGATTTTGGAGAATCTACAATGAGCTGCAATCACAGAGCGTTTGAATTACACAGATGCTGGTCACACTTTCAGTTTCTGTTATGGATGCCAGCCAAATGCTGGAAGGGTACGAAGCTGCGCCAGGGGAGGTTTGGGGTGGATATCAGGGAAAGGTTTTTCCCCCAGCAGGTGGCTGGGCACTGGAGCTGTAAGGATCTTATGTAGTTTTAACCAGGGAGAAGTTTAGAGTCCAACCTAAGTTATTTGCTTAGCTGTGCTCTGAAAGTCAACAGAAGGAGGTCGGTGTCATCTGGCTCTCATGGACACTCCTAAGATGGACTAAATAGCTTTATGGAGGTGCTGGTCTGACTTCATTGGCCTAAGCATGGCTTTTTAACAGCAATGATTAAAAAGAAATTAATTCCACCTTGCAAATGAACTTTTGTAATCCCTCTTACTACAAAAATTATTTTTATATCTGAAAGGAGGGTGCAAAGGGGACAGAGACAGGCTCTGTGCCAGGTCCCAGTGCCAGGACAGAGGCCATGGACACACAAGGAAACACAGGATGTTTCTCTGAACATCAGGAATCAATTACTGTAACATCAGGAATCAATTGTTACTGTAATGGTGCCTAAGCACTGGCACAGGTTGCCTAGAAAAAGTTGGATGTCCCATCACTGGAAGTGTTCAAGGTCAGGCTGGATGAGGCTTTGAGTAACCCCTATGATTTTATGAAACAACACTCAAATCTATCAAAAACAGGTTTTTAGTAAAGGGATTATTCAAAATTTAGTGTAACCAAACAACTGTGATAGGTAAAATCTGAACCAGAAAAATAAAAGTAGAAAGAGTGATTTTTTTTTAAATAGAATTTTTCTACAAAATACATCTAAATGGCTTTTCCCCATCTGCTACGAGACGTGCACATTCCAATCCAGTGCAACTTTCTGGTCGGGTGTGATGCTGGCTGCTTACATTTCTTCCCTCTTATTGCAGGCAAGCTGGAGAGGGATGACCTGGAATTTGTAAACAACTTATCTGAAATGATTGTGCACAGAAAAAAACTATCCAGGCAAAGCCAGACAGAATTCTCTGAAGACAGGGAACAAGCAAAATAAGCGTAGGTCTTAACAATTAGGTAAAAAAATCTAGAATTTTTATGTAAGAAAAATGGTTAATTAATAAAATTTCTTTGTTTAGATTTTCCCTGGTTCTAATAAGCATTGATTTGATTACAGTCATAAGACATTAATTCTAGAGAAGAAACCCTAAAGAGAAGCAAACTTCCAAAAACAATGGGAAAATATTTCTTTAATGGCCTTTTATTACTTAACCATCTTGAGAACTCTCTGAAGAGTTACTCTGAGAGGCTCAGGGGCTCCCAGGGATTAGTTTTGGGAAATTTAGGGGTGATCTAAGATATTACCACTCTGGTTTTCCATCCTGCTCCCCATCAGATGTAATCACCTCCCTTGCAGGGCTGGTGGAGTACGTGTCCAGCTGTCTCCACTGCTTATTTGCAGTCTGTGAATAGCTGTGAATTAGCTGCTAATGAAGAAAGGTTTCAAAGGTAGCTGGCCAAACTTCAGTGGATAATTACACTTATAACTTCTGTTCTGCTGATTTTAGTCTAGGAGGTCTAGTAGGATTAGTAACTCCTGGTAACAAGGTGGTAATAAAAATCAGGGAGATGCCAGCAACTCTTTACAGCTGTTTGCTCAATGACATGATGGGAGCCCTCAACATATGAATTTAAATCCCTGTGTGAACTGGAATGGCTATAATTCAATTTGGCTTAATTTACTTTGAAAGTTAATTCAGTTAAATTGAATTAAGCCTCTTTAATTTCGAACAAAGGTGTCCACATTTGAGTTTAAAGTAGTTTAATTAATCCACTTAAAAAAGCTAATTCAGATTAATTTTGGTGAGCATTGTTATGTGGATGGGCCTGTAGGTTCAGTTAAGTAACATCAATTAAGGTGTTTGCTTTCAAGAAACATATTCCTCCTGAGCAAAAGTAGGTGAGTATAGCTTGGAGAAGTTGTAAGATGGAGCAGAAATGGAGAGGCAATGGTGGAGGAGTAAAAATTTCTCCCAGGGAGAAGTCCACACTTGGTTCTGCTTGGTTTGGACTTGCTGGCTGGGAGCAGAAAGATGAAAAAGCTGATTCAGTGCAAGAGTCATCATCACCAGTTCTGTAAGAAATAATAAGGTCTCAGGGAATAAAGAGCTGAAACAGACCTCAGAAATACTCAGGTTTCCAGGAATTTTTAGTGACAACACATTTAGTCTGTGAAGTCACGTCAGGAACTTAAAACCACCCCTGACTACAGCACAATTCCCTAAATGAGTGTACAAATAAGCATGGCCTAAAACACCCCATTTCTGGGACTCATGGAATGGTTTGGGTGGGAAGGATCTTCAAGATGACTTTGTTCCAATCCCCTGCCATGGGCAGGGACACCTTCCACTAGACCAGGTTTCTCATAGCCTCATCCAACCTGGCTTTGAGCACTTCCAGGGATGGGGCAGCCCCAACTCCTCTGGTCTTCCTCAGACTCACTCCTGTTTTATGGAATACTCCTTAACACCAGCTCAATCCAGCTGTCCCAGGGGAAGGAATACATCCTTTGGCTGTTACCTTATCAATGTCTTTACATCTGAAACTCAACAGTGTGGCTGTGGATTAGCAAGGAAATTGTACTGCTCTTCTCCATCACTTCCCTCCTTCCTCATCACCTTTCCCAGTGGAGCTGCAGCCACCTGTCCCCGTGGGGAGAGAAAGGCACACACACAAGATGGTTTTCATTGAGTATTTTAAGGTCCCTTTAGGCTTCACAGGTGGAGTTGTTTTTTTTACATTTCCTCCCCTCTGGGTGTGTGAACACTGGGCCAAACTCAGAAGTGTGAAGTGGGAAGCTGGGAGGGGAGATAGGTCAGTCAGTGAATGGAAAGTGGTGTAAGGGGCTGCAGCTCAGCAGAATTCAGTGATGACCTCAATAGGGAAGGCTCTGGGGTCAATGCCACCAGTCTGAGGGAGAGTAACACCTTTCCCCAGCTCACTCAGCGTGTGAGCTCCTTGAGGCTGTCTTTCTCCTACTGAACACACAAATGAGTAACTTACCCACTGAGTGCATCCTCTCCTGTCGCATTTCCTTTTTTTCTGTGCCTCTGTACGTGTAGTCTGCTTACAGACATCTACACACTCACATGCACATTGACTTTAAGTAAAATTTTGTTTCTTCATCTTTTCCTTCTCTAACAGTCAAACCCTGGTGATCCTGTGAATGTAAATCAGCTGCATTTCTGGTTTAGCTGTAATCTCTGCTGTATAGCTGAGGTCTGTTTGATGTTCTTTAAGTGGTGGAATTGAAAGAACATTTCATTGCTAACTGGAAGAGCTACTAGTTTATTAAATCCTTGATTTGAAATCTTGCTGTCAAAGAAAACAGTCAGCTGATGCTGTGAAAGGATTGCATTGTCAGTTCTTGCTGAGCCTTAAAACTGGCATCAAGCATAAAGTAAAGTGACATTAAATGAACTGACAATCTGAGGTTTTGAGTGTAAACCTCCAGGAAATAATAACTTGACTTTTCAATGTAAAAAAAAGAGAGCTTATGGTTAAAAATAAAATAAAGGAAAATAATAAAAAAATAATAAATTTTTATAAAGCAAAACCCAGAATACTATTTTAGAGGATCTTTTCCTTCCCCTTCCCCCTCTTTTCAATTTAATGTTAGCAAAGCAGAGGTGACAGAAAAGATTTATGAGAAACATTTTTAAAGGTGGGTTTACCGTGTGTGTAGAGTAGACAGTGTCTGAAGGGCCTGTAGCATTTGCACTTTATAGAAAATGACAAAAAGTGACTATTGCAGCAACAACCAGCACAGCAGAGGTGAAAATTGATTGCACTGAGGGAAATCTGTAAGAGTGGTGTGTGATAGGCAGCTACTGGGCTCTAACATCCAGCTCTGAAAAGTTCAGAGGTGAATTAGCAACTTGAATGATTTTATTCTGGGTTGAATTTAATGAGTTTGAACTGGAACAGGTCGTTTTGTGAGTTAGATGCAGGCTGGGGAGAGAGAGGAGAAAATGACATTGTGAAACAGAAGCCAAATGGAAATCTTGCCACTGAACAAGTTGTGTGGTGGTCACAAGGATCCTGACTGGGACTGTTTATCCTGGAAAAGAGGAGGTTTTGGGGACACCACATTTTGGCCTTTCAGTAAGGATGGAGAGTTTATGAAAGAGAGGGAGTGTGACTTTTCACATAAACAAATAGTGATAAAACAAGGGGTAACCATTTCAAACTAAAATATTTAAATTACATGTTAGAGAGGAATCCTTCCCTGTGAGGGAGGTGAGGCCCTGGCACAGGGTGCCCAGAGAAGCTGTGGCTGTCCCTGGATCCCTGGATGTGTCCAAAGCCAGGCTGGACAGGGCTTGGAGTAACCTGGGACAGGGGAAGTTGTCCCTGCCTAAGGCAAAGGTGGAATTAGATGATCTTTAAGGCCTTTTTCAACCTCAAACAATCTGTCATTTCTTGATTCTTCTGATTTATCTTTCCAGGCTCTATACAGGATGTCATGAAGTTAAGTCTGGGTATAAGGAAGGAGTAGGAGGGAAGATGTTTTCAGGTTTTTTTGATTCTAGTCTGTAATGCTTTGGCAGTAAATTAAATTAATCTTTATTAAATTGAGCCTGTTCCAACTGTGAAGATGATTGCTGAGAGTTCTTCCTATTTTCACCCTGACCCACCAGCTCTTCTATCATATTTTCTCCCTCCATCCGGTGGATGGAATCATAGAATCCAAATTGGTTTGGCTTGGAAGGGACCTTAAAGCTCATATAATTCCAACCTCCTGCCATGAGCAGGAACACCTTCCACTAGACCAGACTACTCAGGAACCATCCAGAACCATCCAAGATCAACATATCACATTATGGATATGCTGCTTATTTATTAAATACTCTTGTGCATCTTATCTTTTTTATCTCCTCTTTTCTCATGTTCAATTAAGTTCTACTATTGTGAAGCAGAGGGAAGGCACTTGCTAGTTCAATAAAAGCACTCCAAATGAAATGCCAAAAAATATTCCACAGGAGCTAGATGCTGTTATTATTCCGAACAAGATGCAAGTCTGACTTTTCGTTTTTTTACAATAGCTTTTCCAAAATATGATTTCAAGTCCTTTTCAATTTAAGGTCAAATTGTCAGGAAATATAAAAAAGGTGCCAGTTACCTCCTCCAGAAAACACATCTCCTGCCTACTAGCATTTTAACTTGTAATGAAGGTCCTTTCCTTCTTGAAAATATCCTTCAAGATTGTCAAGTTCTTTTAGAACAAAGAAACACATGCCTGAAATAGGCTGTGGTGTTTCAGAGGCAGCAGGACAGGCTGTGTGTAGGCATTCAGAGCACTCAACTCTGTTTCAGCTTTGTAAAATTCACTTTTCATGTTTTTTGTCAAGAGCCAACTCCTTCTCTGCTATACTCAAAGATAAAAGAATGGCTACTTATAGATATGGGAAGAGCCTGAGAGCTCTACCTTTGCAACCAGGAGAGAAACAAATGGATGGAAGTGTTCAAGGCCAGGCTGGAGGGGGCTTGGAGCAATCTGGAATAGTGGAAGGTGTCCCTGGCCATGGCAGGGGGTTGGAATGAGATGAGCTTTAAGGTCCCTTACAACATACATTATTCTGCAGCTGGGGCATGGGGCAGTCACAGCTGCTCTGAGCAGCCTGTGCCACCTCCTCACCGCCCTCACAGTCAGGGATTTCTTCCCAAAATATCCCATCCAACCCTGTGTGGAACTTCTGTGAGGAAAAGTGTGAGCAAAAAAAATCTCTGTTTCTGTGACGGGACTTGTCAGGTTCATGAAAGGGACATGACATGGGTCTGCTACACCTGATACTTCTTTCTATTTCTGAACTCCTATAAGGTGCTGGAATTAGGTGAATCAGAGATTTGGGATTTCCTGCACTTGTGTTTCTAATGCAGCATAAAATTCTTTCAGGCTTGGCACCTCTTGGGATTGATATTTGGGGTTTCAGTTTGGGTTTGGGACACCCCACAGGGAGTTACCCAGGTGGAGAGTTGACCTTCAAAGATCTTGTCAGTGGCCTGTGGCAAAGCCATAAATTGCATGGTGATTCCCTCCCGTCCCAATCAGAATATAATCCTTTGTCTTTGTTTGAAAAGACAGGTGTTTGCTAAGGAAGGCAGGATCCTCCCCTGAAACAGAAAATGTAAATCCCCTCCCTCTGAATGATTATAATTTTGAAATTATAAGGCTCTCAGGCAAAGATATGAGAATAGGAATAACAGTTCTTTACTAGGAAAACTAAACATCCAAATGCAATAATACAAAAAGAAAACAAACCACTGACAGAGTCAGAATATGCCCTGACACCCTGTGGGTCAAGGCGTTGGTGGCAGTCCCAATAAATGGTGGCTCAGCCCTCCTGCAGTGCCAGCTGTGGTTCTGGTGGAGCAGGGATCCTGTAGAAGGGAGGAGTTTTCCTCTGAAGATCCAGTGATGGTGAAGATGGGCCTGGTCTACCTTTGGGAATGCAGAGGAGAAGAAAGCTGCTCCTAGGAATCCAGTGGAAAAGGCTGCCTGTGGTGTCTCAAAGCTGAGATTATATCCAGGCAGGAATGCTTGGCTCCTCCCCCTGGGTGGAGCATCTCCCAATGGGGTGATGTAATTTTATCATTCATGCAGTGACACTCGCTGGCCCATTAACAGAAGAGATCTCCCCTGAGGGAGGATTGGTTGTGGAAGAGATAAAGAAAACTGCCCAATTAACAGAAGAGAACTGCCCCACCTCTAACAGGTAGGAATAGAATACCCCCATTTCCATGTCTGAACATGTTATGTCTGTGTATAACCAGCCCTGAGTTACTAAAGGAACCCAATTTAGTCCCATTTGAATTTCCATTTGTCATGCAGGTCAGGGACTGCACATTTGACCATCTCAATGAGAGCATTTGAGCCAAGAAGTCCAATGGGAACTCAAGTACCCTGCATAGCTGGATTTTAAGTTGTCTCATTACATTACATCTCATTATATTGAGTAGTCTCATTTACATTGTCTCATCTGGATGGCTCAGAAGTGTTTAGGTGAAAATGAGTCAAAATACACTGGCCAGGTAGTTTTATGTGGATATAAACCTTTTCTCAAAGCTAACTCTATATTTGGATTTTACCTTAGATGAAAATATAAATGCTATTTTGCATTTATAAAATATAAATTGCTCATTTCATTCCTTGTAACTATTCTGTCCCTGAACTGTAAGTACCTGAGCTCTCAAGCATCTTAAATACACTTATTTTGCATTAGGTCCAGATTTAGACTAAACTACATGAAGAGGAAAAGTGATTTCTAGTAAGATAAGTGGAATTAGGCCAATTTACATTAGATGAGAATCTTCTGTCTCTCCCTTAATTGCTCTTTTCTCACTGGTTATATATAGAAATTCTCCATCAAGACAGTTATCAATTTTAGAGAAAGGAGAAAAGGGGAAGGGAAGGGAAGGGAAGGGAAGGGAAGGGAAGGGAAGGGAAGGGAAGGGAAGGGAAGGGAAGGGAAGGGAAGGGAAGGGAAGGGAAGGGAAGGGAAGGGAAGGGAAGGGAAGGGAAGGGAAGGGAAGGGAAGTACATCTGTAGTTAGCTGTGTCTGAACTCCTGCCTTGTTTGAATACTTTACTTAAGGATTAAAGAAAGCAGTAGTTAGGATGTGTTTCTGAGATTCAGCTTGTAGGGAGGAAAGCCACATTTAACATATTGCTCTTATTTAATTCAGCAAACTTTCCCACCCTGACTTCAAAATGAGCAGGTTTGATAGATAGAAAAGGGGAGTAATTTATTGTGAACCTACTGCTCTGAAACAGGAGCACTGATAAACTTGGCAGTGGTTCTGAAAGGAATTTTGATTAATACTTTGGGCTAGAGCATAAAGAAATGTATAATTTCACAGAAATTCAACAGCTGAAGGAAAATTGCAGTTAGTCAGAGGCAAACACTCTCATTAGTATTTCTATTTGTACAGCAGAATGTGCACCAGTGAATTGAAACATAAAGGCTTACACACAATAGAAAAGCAAGCATTATTTATGAAGCTGATTTATATATATATTTTGCCCTTTTCTGGTGTTAAGATTCTTCAAAGTATTGCACTTTCTCAACCAAATTCTGTGACAGCTAACAGTAATTTTTCTGCAATAACAGAGGAGCTTTTTTTTTATTGACATAGTTTTATCTGTAGTATTTATTTACATCTGTTCCCTTCCCTACTTCATTTCTCAGTTTACAGCATTCCTGGTTTCTACGTGGACAATCATTCTTTCAAAATTCAGATTATTCACAGAATCAAGCAATTGTTTGGGATGGGAAAGGACCTTAAATCTCAACGTGTTCCAACCCTGCTGCCGCAGGCAGGAACACCTTCCACGAGTCCAGGTTGCTCAGAGTCCCAAATCACCGTGGCCGTCTTCATTGCCAAACGGGAAAGATAACAGAGGAGGGTTTATCTCAAGTGAAACATCTAAAATACCATCAGAATTAGAAATGACTGGTGAAGAAAGGTCAGAGCTGAGACTCCTGACAGCCTCAGATCTCAAAGGAAGGAGGACTGTGTAATACCAGGTTTGAGCCAGACTCAGGTGTTCCTTTGAGGAGCACAGCTCTCTGCATGGAACATCCCTGAGCCTTTTGGAAATGGATCTTTCAACAGAGAAAAACTAAAGAAATATTTGACTGAGCAATGTGCAAATAAGGCTTTAGCTGTATTTTCACCAACAGAAATTTGTGCTTTGCATATGGTCTTTTCTTTCTTCAGAAAACAGATGGAAAAAGATATGGTGCTAAAAAAATGAGTTTATGCCCAAACATAACATCTACAGATGCTAAGTACACGTTTTTACATGTACATATCATAAATCTTACTTAAGGCAAATTTTAAGATCTTTATTTAAAGATGAAAGAAAAATCGGCTTTCTTGCATTAACCATGTTTGCTATTAATTGCTATATTAGTTTATTAGGATGTTTAAAACATAGAATTCTTAGGTATATTTAAAATTTATTTATAAGTAAGGATATAACCTAATGATAAATGTTTTCATGAATTTATTTATTTATAGTTACTCTGTTTGTAATGAGTCCGTATGAGCTGTAAAACCAATTTCATCAAAGAACTGTTTCTGGTTGCTAACTGCTAATACAAACTTTAAAGCCTGTGCCTCAAAGTTTGCAATTTACTATGATCAAGACAAAACTCTGTAGTTACCTTTCCCAAGATGCTTGAAATTAAATGTCAAATTAATTTTTTTTTTCCTAAATGCTGTGGGAAAAATAAAATCAAGCAATTTGACTGCAGATGAGAATTTACCTGACTCCATGAGTGCAGTCAGCTCAAATATCTGATCAGAATTATGCAGCAAGACGCTAAGGTGCATTACACATCACAGAATCATAGAATGGCCTGGGTTGGAATGGAACATTAAAGCTCATCCAGTTCCAACCCTCCTATCATGAGCAGGGACACCTTCCACTATCCCAGGTTGCTCCAAGCCCCATCCAGCCTGGCCTTGGACACTTCCAGGGATCCAGGGGCAGCCACAGCTTCTCTGGGCACCCTGTGCCAGGGCCTCATCACCCTCACAGGGAAGAATTTCTTCCTAATATCCAGTTTAAATCTTCTCTCTGTCAGTTTAAAGCCATTCCTTCTTTCCTTGTCCCTTCATGCTCTTGTTGAAAGTCTCTCTCCATGTTTTTTGTAGGCTCCCTCATGTACTGGAAGGTAGATATTGTGTAGCAATATATTCCTTGATATTTTTACCAAAAAAAAAAAAAAAAAGGAAAGAAAGGTGGGATTTCACTTGCAGATTAAGAGATTAAGACACTTCATCAAATATTTAATCGCTCTGTAATGTTTCCTAAATGTAGGTTGAAATGTTGTCTAAGGTGCCCTATGTTACACCAAATGCTTTTTAATCCCCCCCAATGGGTTAAAAAGCCTGTCTTCCCCATTTTGCCATGACAGCAGTGTGGAAGCTGTGGGTGCCCTGTGGTACCTTAAACTCTAAACATCAAAGTTTAGGCAGCTGAATCAAGTTGATCAGTTCAGCAGGAGTTATACTGAAACAGATCTCCAGTGGGTACCACTCTGTGAGGCAGAACTTGACAGACTGGCTGAGTTTCTGAGTGGGTTGGGACACACGTACTGTTTAATAGGTCTGGTCAAAAGTTCAATGCTCACAAGATATGGTAGATCCAAAAGATTTGTCTGTCAGCTCTTCCAGTCCCAAAATTCCCAGAACACGCGAAGGGGAATGGAAACTGAGTTTCTTCAGATATATGTTGTGGATTTTTTGAAAGTTGTAAAATCTGAGATGTCTTAAATCTGAACTCAATGAAGTGTCATTTTTGAAAATACTGGTGTTTTTTGAGAGTTTTTCAACTGTTTGTTATTAACTGTCCATTAAAAATTGCTGTTTGACCAGTTCAGAGTCCGCTTTGACAGATCAGCAGTCTGCTTGCTTGTGCTCTGCATTGGGCCATGGAAGAAGTTCCAGGGGAAGGTGGAAAAACCTGAGGATATTTATAGAATTGTTATAGCACAACCTCTCTGTGCTGTCTTTTAATAAACTATTTTTGAAGACAAACCTAATGTCATACATTTCCAAAAAACATGGGACAAAAGTGAAAACTTGATTCTGTCTTTACAGAATCATAGAATCATGGCAGGGTTTGGGTTGGGTTAGAAGGGACCTTGAAGACAATCTTTTTCCAACCCCTCTGCCATGAGCAGGGACACCTTCCACTAGACCTGGCTCCTCAAAGCCCCATCCATTTATATTTTTAAAATCCTTTTTTTGTCAATTTTTTTTGTTTGCTCAAGAAGGATAATGAAATCTGAAGGTTATAGAAAGGTAGTCGTATGAAAATCAGATGGTCTTAGAGTTCACTTTGAAATATGCAAACAACAGCTGGCCCAATATCAAAGGCTATAGACAAGGCAGCACATTTTTCTAATACCTCTTTAGGGAAACTTTGCCCTACACTGCTATTAGGTGCTATCATTCAGAAGCATAATTTTAGCTAACATTGTTATGCTGATTATAGTCAGGTTTATGTTTCGATCTCAGCTGACCCTAGGGAATTAATTTCTGATTCAATTAAATGACTAGGTGACATTCAGTCTGAATTTTTACCTGAAATTAAACTCTGAGAAAGAACAGCTCATCTCAGATTGCAGCCATCTACCTCCTGAACTATGCTGCAGTACCTTAATGAGAACTTTATAAAGCTGGACATCCAGGTTTCCAACCTTGAGATTGTCATTGCCATGAACTGCTCCTTGGGAGGTTGGAGGGTGACATCCCAGATTGTCCAGAGAAGATTGTGGCTGCCCTGGGATCCCTGGAAATGTTCAGGGCCTGGTTGGACAGAACTTGCAGCAATCTAGGGTAGTGGAAGGTGTCCCTGCCCATGGCAGGCACTTGGAATTGGATGTTCTTTAAGGTCACCTCCAACCCCAACCATTCCATGACTCCATGATCTCAAAACTGTGTTCTGTCATCCTCATATTTACTAAATGTGTGACAGGTGTTATCCAAAGAGGATGAGTCTTGTATGTTTATCTGGATTGTGTCTGGGCTGCTTATAATTAATTAATGCAAAAAAAAAAAATCAATTTACCTGCTTGCAAATGTTGCTGCTGAGTTTATGTAAATATTAACATATAATTATACAGAAAATATTAACATATAATTCCAAGGTCACCATTTAAATTTATTTTTCTTCCTCTTTCTTATAGCACAGGCATCATATCTCAACAGTAGAGAATCCAAAAAGAAACAAAATGATGAAATCAAAATTCCATTCAAACAAATTCTTCCTGGAAAAATTACAAATATGACAGAAAGTAATTAAGGTAAAGAGTTACTTTTCAGAGGAACTTAATCATAATTTCTTCTCCAGAACTCTGTGAAATTTGAATATCATATATTCAGCATCATCAGAGCATGGAGGATCCTCATTTATCATCTGGAATGACAGCAAGTACCTGTTTTTGGGCAGCTGACTCTAACCCTGAGAGCCTACACCAAAATTTTGTACACCTGCACTTGTCATCCTCATCTCCCTCTATAATCAATAGAGGGGAAAAGCTCATTTCCAGGTGACAATAAAACTAAGACTGTATGTTTGGCCAGATTAATCCAACCCAAAATATTCCAGAAGAAATAAGTAGAGTAAGGATGTGCTCTCTTCCAGATGTTCTAGTTAAGTTCTTTCATTCCTCACCCTCTAGATTCACAGCTGTGAAATTTTGTATATTCAAAATTTGACTTTGACTGGAACACCAGTAAACAATCCCACTTTTTTTTTTTTTTTTTTTTTTTTTTAAAGTGGTTAGAACACTTCTCCTGAAGAAGGGAAATGCAAGTTCAAAATCCACATCTGAATGACTCAAATGTCCCTTTTTACAAATGAATACTTTTGACAACTCAAATCTGCTCTCAGCTCAAATCTGCCTCAATTCTCAGGCTCTGAATCCTGCTTTCCTGGCAAGATTTAATTCTAATTTTAAAATATATGACTTGGACACTGAAGTTCATGATTTCCCTTCTGGTTTTCCTTTTTTTTTCTTCCAATATCTCCTCTTTCCTCTGCATTATGTACCCATGTTGGCTGTTAGTCCTCCCAGTTCCAGTGCCTAATTCTCTATCCCAGAATCTTTATACTCCAGGTATAGACATTGGAGTGACAGAAAAAATAAATCTCTCTACTCAATATTTAATGCCTCAGAAAATCCAGACTGTTTATCTACTGAAGTAAGGAGTTACATTGTCCTCAAACTCAGATTCCAACCCAGCCTTCATTCCTGTCCTTTTTTTGATGGCCTGTTCTGCAGAACAAGTAGCACATTCTTAATCTATGTATGTAAGTACCCCAGCAGCTTCAAAGATAAGTTGAGCACATGTTAATCCATGATTATCAGCCACAAATTTTCAAAAATCACTGCAGATGCCGAAGTGTCATGACAGCCCTAAAAAAATGAGATTTCTAGTTATTTAAAATTGAAGTAATTCTTCTGTTTTTTTCCTTGTACTATTCTTTTTTGTGCCCTGAGGATGTTTCAGAGTCTTTACATTTTTTTTTCTTTACCCAGCAGCTTTAAAACTTAAAATAATGAGTGAAGGTAACACAGTGCAAGGCTGTGATTTAAATATTTCTGCTGATTTTGGTAGGTTTTGTATGAAGTCATTACCATCCTGGTGTTTCACTCCTTATTTAAAAATGAGGACAACAGCTCTTCCATACTTTAAATGAGTTTTGTGAGATTAAGTTAATTAATGTCTGTGAGGTCATCTCTTTTAATGGAACATGGGAGGTTTTCAACAGAACTTGTGAATTACTTTGAGGATTAAGAGTAGAATGGAGGTGTAAAATACTCATTATCATTCAAGCTCAGTGTCAGAAGTTGTTTGATTATTACCTGTGTTATACTGAGTTACTTTGCTCTCATCTTTCCCCTGCAATTCACAGGAGTTTATGAGTTTTTTCAAGGTACTAGATATTAATCAGTCTGAGGAAGTTTTTCAAAATATGTCTTGTTCCTTTCTGCCTGAATGCCATTGAGTTGTCCAAGCTCCCTTTATCCAAGGACAAGGAATTACTTTCCCTCTTGCTCACTCTAAATTCCTGCAAAATAAACTGAAGGAAAGGCATAAATTTAGCTCAGTCTTCCCTATTTTTATTACACATTGCCAAGATTTAAAAAAATAATTTAAAAGTATGTAGTTTTCAGCTGAGAAAAGTATTTAATCACAAACTGAGAATTAAACATATACTCAGCTACTCTTTATGAAATTCAGGTGCATGTTTTGCTAAAAAGGGTTTTATTTAAGCATGAACTTAAATACAAACTTATGAGCAAGACCTCAGCTCAAGGCAGAGTCTAAACAAATGCCTGAGTAAATGCATGTCTGAATATAGGCATATGCTTTAATTTTAAAATGGAAATATCATTAAGAATAAACACATTTTAAACATAGCATACCTTGGTAAAGGAGGGCTTTGGAACTTACTTCTACCTGACAACTGAAAGTGTTTTTCCTTCTGTTTTCCATGGCTCAAGCCTGGCAGTTTCTGCAGGTAGCCTGTGCTACAAATGTGGGGAGAAAGGACTTGTAATGAATATTTTGGCAGATCCTAGAAAATGATGCCCTAATCAATCAAGACCAAAGCTGTTTTATCACTGGCAATTGAGCAACTATAGTTAAAAAAGGTGTTAATAGTGAGAGTGACAGTGAGTGATACTGATAGCAGTAAGGGCAACAACAATAATAATAATGAAAGAAATCCCACCAAATGGCAACACAGCTTTCAGTTGATGCCATCCATTTTTATTTCATGCGCACTATGGAAAATTCACTGATTTCCAGTCCATTAAAGCACATTTCAGAGCTGTGTTGTTTGAAGTTACCTTACTTCAGAAACAGCTCTTTTCAATTAACTCTGAAACCTCTTTCAACAGCCTTTCATAAATAGGCCAACATCAATGGCATGCTCGGAGTCAGTGTGTATCTCTAATGGAAATGCACAATGGGCCACGCTCCATGCCTCCAGGGAGAACATCTTCCATTTCAGACAGATTCAATGAGAAGTTTTGCCAGCTATTCTGGGTCTCTCACTTTTTTGTCTCAGGTTTAGCTCATAGCTGATCAATGGCTGTGCTTTTTAATTACACTGTGCGCTCTGTAATGATTTGTCACTCATTGAACCTGGGTGTTCTTTTTAGCCAGCAGAGGGTAAAAGCAAGGAAGGAGAAAGAAAGTGGCATTAACCCTCTCAAAGGCAAGAGGATGGGGTGTAACACATCCTAATATTTTGCTTGGCAGCTGTTTGCATGGAAGATGGGGGAAGTCAAATTTAGAAGCTCAGGTTATGAGAATTTCTTCAAAATCCATGACTTGCAGTAAACATTTTCCAGTTAACTTAAATGGATTAACAGCCTAATGTATGTTATGAAACAACATTTTATATATAATATTGATGTATATTATACTTCAAAATAATATTTATATTGCATAAAAGAATTATTTGCTATACATGTGGCTCACAGTGACTGGATTCTCTGGAAATACAGAGTAAACTTCTCATCCTCTTGCCCAAAGAGCAGGCTCATATCAATCCCTGTATCAAGGGAGGTGTATTAACAAAGGCACAATCACACTTCTATAAATCAAACAACTTCTATGTTGGCCTTGTCTTCCACACTTCTGAGCAGAGTGTGGACAATGACAGTGCATGGCTGCCCACGTGTTCCAGATGTATTTCACACATCTGGAAATGTGCTGAAGTGCATCTGCATTATCCAGCAGAGTGCAAAACAGAAATTCCCAAGCTAAAGCAAATTTCAGCTCCCAAGTCCCCACAAATCTGTCCCTTTCCTTTACCTGGTCACATCTCCCTTCAGCAGAGGTTTGCATTTAACCATTCGAAAATACAATCCCTGGGGCTTCAAGTACTTATGTCTAAATGTGACTTTTTCCTCCTAAAACCAGTCTTTCGACAGCCTTTTTTGGACTTAAATACAGGCTTAATTCTTAACCATAAGCATACAGATGAGCTGAAATTCCTTATCAGGTTTCTAACTAGAAATGAAATTTGGAACAGCTTTCCTTCAATAAGCTCAAAAAAGGCAGATAATCATATATTTAAGTGCAAGATCTGTTTAGAAATAGTGTCAGGTATCATAATTCACTGGCAGAGCAGGAGGTTGCAGCTGTTGATCTGAGGATCTCTTTCAGATTTTGCTCCTAGGAAATTCAGACTATTTTAAAAAATGCCACAGCTCAGATGCAGGAATCCCAGTTTCAGCTTTCATTTCTTATCTTCTTATCTGAAGATACAGGGTGAATATTTGCTGCTGTATTATTTGCAAATGTACTGTGCCTGGCACATTCAGAATGAAGCAATACCAGGCTGAGTGATTCACCTGCTCTGTACCCTAATTTTCATTCTAACACTTTTCTCTTTTCCTTTCTGAACTCTTCCAGATAATAACTGGCAAACATTAAGCCCAATGCAATCCCAGTTTCTGATTGCACATCTAACTTTAACTTTTCTGATGACAATGATGGTCCTAATGGTGGATAAATTAATGTTTCAGAAATTATCTTGCATATGGACATTCCAGTGGAAAATTTAATATTTTAACAATTCAGAAAGCTTTCACATAAAGATCATAAAATAATACTTTTAGGAATTTTTCAGAGAATGGGTTAGGTTGAAAGATATCACAGTGGATCATCCCACTTGTCCATAGGAGATGTGACAGGGAAGGAAGAATGAGAGTCAATTGCTTCTAAAACTTCATTTCCAGTTTCAAGTTATAAGCTTTTAATTGTGATATGAATTTAGAAGAAAAACATATAATATAAAAAATATATAAATGCAAATGAGGAAGACAATACATAAGGAAATGAAAGAAGCATAAAATGAAATACAATATAAGAAAAAATTTAAAATTCTGCTTCTGAATTTTATGGAGGAAAACATTATGATTTTCAAGATAATTTTCTTTAGTAACACTTTTAACTGAAAGAAAGTTTTCTAACTCTGAAATCTGTTTTTCACTGTATTTCACAATGGTTTTTAGTTCATTTAGTCATTGTTTTCTCCTAGATTATATTATATGTACCTCAATGGAAGATGAGATTTTTCCATGTGGGTTAACTCCTGAATCATGATACATATAATGTTTTTTTTCCCTGGCCCCAGAGATTTTGCATCTCCTTCTGCAGAATGGCTCAAGATAAAAATGGGATGGAAAGCTCCTGATTTCTTACAATTCTTTCTCCTCCTTTCTTCCCAACTCCCAGGTCCTTTCTGTGCCCTTAGCACCCAGAATGAGAGCCCAGAAGTGCTCATGGATGAAGCCACACTTCCAGGAAATATAAGGAATTCGTTTTGATCAGGCCAGGCTTTCCATTCCCAGGTGAAGGGCTCTAAGGGGTTTGCAAATATCTTGTCCAAAAAATCTGGGATATAGATCTGCTATTACCCAGTTTGTAAATCTCAACTAAATTTAGATATTAATCCCAGTTAATGGGAAATCCCAGTTAATCCCAGTTAATGGGAAATGGTTTTTTAGAGTAAATTCCCTGTGCTGGCTCCAGACAAGGCCTTTGAACACTCACAGAAAATTTCTGGTGCAAGTGAAGGGACCTTTGCTTTGAGGCAGAGCTTGTGGATCACTCACCTGGTTTTGGCCACATAAATCTAACCTGTGTTGTACTTCTATCCTTTGAGGGATCTGGATCTAAATAATTTCAATGAACTTTCAGATATAACATAAATAACACTCCAGCACTCACTATAACTCAGCTGTAGCCATTATGAATCAATTATATCCCTCCAGGCCATGCATTTACCCCAGAGATGGAGTTGGCCTGCAGTTGCTGGAGCTGTGTTAGTCTGAATACATCAGGCTTACATGGCAGAGTGAAAATATAAGTAGTTTTGCATATAAAATCCTAAATAAAAGAAAATAAAAAATTCTGGTTGATTTATTTTTTTTCTTTTTTTTCCCCTTTTTTGAGTGTTCTGGCTCAGGAACAAATTATGAAATGAAAGAACAATGTCTTCCATCTCAATCCCAAACCATCAAAACCTACCAAAAATCATCCAGGACAAGGTAGCTAACAAAGAATGCAACTAAACTCATTGCAAATCCTAAAGGCAAGCTTAAACTTTACTAATTTCTATGGAATTTAATCACAGACTTCAATAAAAATCAAGCGGTGCTTTCATGAGTAATTTTCATGAGATGGATCATTAAAATTATAGATTTCAGTCTCTAATGAAGAGAAAAAACAAAATGTCTAATTTTATCAAAGTAGTTCCAGTTATATGCATGGGGTTCTGTGGTATTTCAGCCAAGATAATTGTGAAAGTTTTCTGAATTGGGGTCTATCGTATTTTTCAATTTAGGGACTAAAGATGAGGTGCAATATCTCATAGAGGAGCTCTGAGAAATTCTTGATTCCCATCCCATTAGTTGGATGGGCTCACAGAAATGCAAATATTTTCTTTCATGGGAAATTCTTTTAACTTTAAACTACATTTCTTGTAATTTTTAATGCACAAAAAGAAATACTTGTTCAGGCAGCTTCCTCATTTCAATTTTATCCTTTTCTCATCTATTAACTTTCTCAATCTAAAGATGTCTGGATCACCTGTTCTGCTGGAGTCACGAAAGACAACTTTGGAACCAGTTACTGGGTCAGTGAATGTGGATATTTGTGGTGAAAGCTCAGTGTTAAAGCTGGGAGGTTTTATTCATATCCTCAGAAACAATCATTAAACAATCTGTGCAGCCTTGGAACAGAATTATTGTCAGTTTAGATTGTATTCAGTTCAATTCACTGTTACTATGATTATTACTATTGCTGCTACTGCTATGGCTAGTGCTGTTACTGCTACTGCAGACAGTTATTATAATGAAAATTTAAAAATTTAAGCTTTTAGATGTAAACTCTAATCCAAAACTGCAGTAAGATCAACAGGCACTGGCACAGGGTGCCCGGAGAAGCTGTGGCTGCCCCATCCCTGGAATTGTCCAAGGCCAGGTTGGACAGGACTTGGAGCAACCTGGGATAGTGGAAGGTGTCCCTGCCCATGGCAGGGGGTGGAATGAGATGAGCTTTAATGTCTCTTCCAACCCATCATACTGTGATTTTATGAATTAGAGAAATTAAGAAATAATGAAAAAAAAAAAAAGCCATACAAAGATCAAGTTTACAAGGTAGAGGTAGGGTATATATATTCCTTAAATCAGTGGAATTGCTAATAATAAATAATGAATTTAGAGATCTAAAATTCAGTAGTGTAAACAGTCAAGTGAAAACCCACATAAGGACATCTCACATTTTAAGGCGCTGAATCAACCATTTTTTATTAAATCTGGATAAACCCCAGTATTATATTCCTGGTATGCCTTTCTAAATCCTGCACAGAAAGGGCATTAGACATGAAAAATGTCCTTGAAGTAGAACTGTCAGTTCTACTGTATGAACTGTGCTTTTTCTGAGACCATCCAGGCTTTGGCCAGCAACAAGATTTTTTCATCATGAAGGAGCTCACATTTAGTTAGCAACATGTCTGCATTTCCCCATATGGTTCCTTCCAAGGTGTTGTGTCATATACAATGATGTCACATTCTAGAGGAAGAAGGAGAAAAGGCCTCAAGCTGTTTTCTTCCTTTTTTAAAGCTTCACCGATTATGCGGTCGCTTTAAGCAGCCTGCTCATCTCTGGCGTGCAGTTGGTTATCTGCTCTCCTTAATTTGAGCTTGCATGTATTCACACAGCTTTAAAAGAAAATGAACAGCATTTCTTAGCAGAGATCCAGTGATTATCTGCCCACATTTTCAGTCCAATGTATGGCTTCTGAAGTGTGAGATTTTAAAGGGTGCAGTGTAAGGGTTTGCATCTTCATCCAAGCTGCTATATTTACATGCCTTGTAAACCTGTGGTGCTTAAGGCTTTAGGCAGCACTGCTTTCATTTCATTTGTGGCTTTATAATTATTGTTTTATTCTCAGGAATATTATTCTTGGAACACCAGCTTTGTAATGTAATGGGAATATCCAGGAACATCCTTTGTTCTCTCAGTAAAACTACTTGCACAGGAATGTATGAGTCCCACACGTGCCTTACACAGGCCATTTCCTGAGATTTTTTTTTTTTGTTTTAATGTATAAAAGATTTTATTTTATTCTTGCTCATTGTTCATGCACCTCTGCAGTAACAAAATACCTGTTAGTTTTTCACCATGAGTTAATTTCATAGAATTGTGGAATGACTTGAGTTGAAAGGGACTTAAGACCTTGAAGACCTTAAAACTCATCTCGTTCCACCTCCCTGCCTTGGACATTTCTTATTCAATGTTTGAAAATACCCTAAAAAAATCTTTTTGGAGAAGTGAAGAGGAATCTCTTTGGTGGGAGTATTCAGTCCATTTTGAAATCAAGTACAATTAAGTTTTTCTATATTAAGCACAGATTGTTCCATGTAACATGTGAAATATACCAAGTTTCTCTTTCTGGAAAAGTTATAGGTTCCTTTTACACAGAGGCACTACTAGAAATAGATATACTGCCATGTGACTGGTGGTTTCAGCAAGAGGACTACTGGTCAAACCAACTATGTGATCTTCTGGTCTTCCTCCTGTTGTGTGTGTTCAGGAAAGTAATTTAAAAACCTGTGATTTCTTTTGCCCTGATTAGTTCTGCATAAACCACATGCAATTTAAGAGAGCTCTGAAATAGGATGCGTTGGATTCATGGTGCAGAGGTCTGTACTGCAGAGCTAAAGACAGTCTGACTGTCTTTAGTCCCCTAGGAAATTAAAGGAGAAAAGAGATGGTATCTGGGTTCAGTACAGATAATCCTTAAATTCTTATCAAGTAAACTGCCCTAAATGTGACATGTTTTCTTAAAAATAGAAAATTCTTCATGCTAGCTGATTTGGAGATATTTTCACTGCAGAGATCTAAGGTATGGACAGCTGAACACTGCTCCCATCCTCCATGGCTGAGAATCTCTTGCAGGTTTTTGTACACATGATTACCAACACACATTTTTCATAATTCATTTATTACAATGACAGGGTCTTGTTAACTAAAAGAAATGAATTTTCTGGTTAGACATATGTTAACCTCCAGGTGTGCAAGCTTCTCTACAAGGATAGCTGCATGAATTCACCTGGAATACAAACTGCATAGACTATTTAAGTAATATTTAAATCATTGGGTATATTGGTCGAACAAGAAGATACAATATGACTACACACAATCAATAGGAATGGAGCTCAAATTGTGGATACAGTGCATGGCATCAAACAAAAGGGTATATTTTGTGTTTGTGGTGTAAATGCTGATGTACAGCTAAAAGAGGTAGACTGTTTTGGAAAGAGGATGGGACAATTGGGATTGTTCAGCCTGAAAAAGAGAAGGCTCAAGGTGACCTAATTGCAGCCTTCCAGTACCTGAAGGGAACCTACAAGAAAGTTGGGGAAAGACATTTTACAAGGGCCTGGGGTGATAGAATGAGAGGGAATGGCTTCAGGCTGACAGAGATTAGGTTTTAGATGGGATATTAGGAAGAACTTCTTCCCTGTGAGGATGGTGAGGCCCTGGCACAGGGTGCCCAGAGAAGCTGTGGCTGCCCCATCCCTGGAAGTGTCCAAGGCCAGGCTGGATGGGGCTTGGGGCAACCTGGGATAGTGGAAGGTGTTCCTGTCCATGGCAGGGGGATGGAATGAGATGGTCTTTCAGCTCCTTTCCAACCCAGCCATTCTATGATTTTATCATCTGCATGACTGTATTAATGGCATCTGTTGCATGACCAGATGAGATGTACCTGGCCAAAGGTAAACATTTCAGTAGGTCAGACATTTGTATCTTAAAATTGTGTTTTTCTCTGTTTTCTATTAAGGGATCCCAGTAACTACATTAGGTGTGACTGTGTGCATTGTAGATATTCTAGGATCAATAAAATAAGCTTCAATCTCAAGTTCTCCTCAATTTTGTCAAAATTATATCACATGTAGCATCATTTTCCAAAAATGTCTAGAGATTTTGAAAGCCTTCTCACCTGAAAGCCAATCTCAGACCATGGACTACCAGATGAGGCCACTTAGTCTGTTACTCTTCCAAGAAAAATTAAACATACCTCAGTAATTTCTGGCTGATGTTAATTTAAGTTATTTTTTAAAATATGAGGTACTGAAGACTACAACCTTTTCAGATTTTGTTAAAAAATTTTCTTAATGTCTAGCCACAACTGAGCTTTAGTGCTTAATTTCATGTTCATAATGTGAAGCAGAAAACTGAAGTATCTTTTTTTGCTCATAAGCAGTTATTTTTTTGGTAGCAATTGTCAGAGGAAAAGATAAAGCAGTAAAACTTCACAACAGACCTATATTAACTATACTTTCCTGGGGGAAAAATAGTCTTCATTTTAATCTTCTAATTAATATAGCCAAAAAATACAAAATAAACCTTCAAACTCATAATCAAACTGGTTGTGGAGACTTATAAGGAAGACCTAGTTCCTTTTGTGGATTAATGAACTCATTTTCAAAATCTCTACCATATGTTCATTTCTGACATTTATTTACCGTTTCTGTGTCTGTTTATATTCAATTGATACTCATGAACCAGCACTGCTGCAAGGGTGAATCATGGAATCACAGAATGGTTTGGGTTGGAAGGGACCTAAAAGATCTCCCAATTTCAACACCCTGCCAGGGGCAGGCAGACCTTCCACTACCCCAGGCTGCTCCAATCTTTGTCCAACTTGGCCTTGGACGCTTCCAGAAACGGTGCAAATGCCACCTCTGTGTATTTGTCACTCTCCCTTACCTTGGAATAAACTTGGAATACACAAAACAATCAGCTCCTTCTTTCATCTCTCTGATGGAGAAGACACCCAGATCCTCTGAGCTGCAAGTCCTCCTCTCCCCATCCAGCCGATGTCCCGAGGCAGCCACTGTGCCCGTGTTAGACACACCTCCCACTGCAAATGCATAATTTTCTCATCTGGGTCATATGAATAATAATAGAGACAGGTCCTTTTTTCCTTTTTTTTTTTGTTGCTTTCAATCTGACGTTATTTCAGCATTAAATGGTTGAATTCACTGGAATCCACTGAAATTTGTAACTCCTTGCAAACCAAACCATACCCCAGGGCTCTGCTGCAGCAGGTGCAAGAGCTGCCATTTGGCTCAGAGATTCTTGGTTCCCCCTGGTTCAGACTCAAGCAGCACTTCCTATAAATCCTATGAACAGAAGAAAATTCCCTTCTCATTGCAAGCTCATAAAATAAATTGCCTTCTCTTTCTGTAAAATTTTCCTCCACAAATGACATATTTGACTATATTTTTATTTCCATGAGAAGGAAGGGGTATCCTCCACTTCTTTTTAGCTCTTTAGCTTTTTAGCTGAAATATTCATGACAAAGGAAGAAAACCTGTTAAAACAGAAAAGAGCAGACTCCAAAGAACAAGAAAATTGTCAACACTTTGGCCTTCACAAGCCCAGAGAAAGAGCTGATACTTCACACTTTCATGGAAATGAAGATGCTAATGAGGAAACAGGGTAGGGAGTGAGAAAGGGAAACAAAGAATGTGGTTTCAAGGCCTTTATTTTGTAAATATTTGGAGTCGTGCAAATTTGTTAATTGAGGCAATTGATTTTTGCCTGAAAATGGTTGCAATGTCTAATTCATTAAAGCCTAAAATAACATCCTTTGGGCTAAACAGGGTCATTTCATTTGTAACCTTTTAGTGACGTATTAACAATTTGGAAGCATTTCGGCGCATATCTTAAAAAGTGCCACATTAACAGGAATGGGCCTGGAGAAAGAAAAAAAAGAAAGAAGTTGCAAACACACACACACACACATGCAAGAACACACACACACACACACACACAGAGGGAACACATGGCCTCCAGCCCCTGTCCTTCCTCTTCTGCAGCATTTTAAGGTCTGTGTTTAATATTGCCAAGCCAACTTGAGTGATAAATGCAACTGTATAAAAATTACTTATTACAAGCTGTCATGTTGCCTCACTCACATCACAGGGCTAGAGGCACTGTACATAAAGCTCGAATCTCCACCTTGACAGCATCGGCAGTGCTTTAAAATAAAATGCTTTCAGTCATGAATACAAAACATAATTTACCTTTTCATAATACTTCAGTTTGGAAACACTTTGGAAAGCTCATGTTACCGTCAAACCTTTACCTGAGCTGTGCCAGCACCCAGTTAATTCCGAGTTGTCAATTTACTTCAGCACTGCTTTCCATCACTTAGCCTTTGAAGAAACATTAAGCTGTTCAAATTGCCATCCCCTTAATTTTTTTTTTAAAGTTATATTTATCCTCAGTTCTTTGGCGGTGAGTAGCTGACACAATAGGATTATTCCAAGCATTAAATTACAATTTGGGAGAGTGCCTGCTTGCTGTGTTTCTTTTTCAGAGCACCCCTCACTTGCTGTGTGTTCACAGAGTCAAAAAATATTCCTGACTCTCATCCCCTGCTTTTCCCCCACCTTTTCCATGGAGTCTGGTTACACAATTCCCCTTGAATCGCTCCTCCCTTCCAACGTCTGGCCGAGATCAGAGGTTTAATTCCTTGCTGCAGTAGCCCAGCCACCCCTTTTCTCCTGCATTAATACTGTACTGATGCTTAAACATAAAAGCTCACTGTAAGCTGCGAATGTCAGTGAGATGGAAATTGGAAGTGAAGGTTCCAGGGAGACTGGCCGGGTAAGAAGTGATGCGTTGTGACTGTTTTTATAGTTGGTCATGATGCATACAGTATGTGAAGTTCCCATCTGTACTGGTGTCTGCCCACCAGCCACCCTGCCACATTCGCAAAAGTGGCTTCAGCACCGAGCGCAATCGGAACAGAACTGCAGATGCCTCCCTTTAGCCCAAATTTCTTTTGACAATGTTCACATCCAGTTAGGGCCCAAAGTGCTTGTACTTGTCAGGAGGGATAAGGAGTGAGGGAAGTAGTCCCTTTTCAAATGAGAAACAGAATTGCCAAAGGAAATATTTTCTCATCTTCCCCCCTCCTCTCCCTCTTCGGCTGCCCCCGCCTCTGCAACTCCCTGTCCTCCCCCTCCCTCCTCCAGAGATGCATGTCCAAAAAAAGAAAAGATAAAATAACAGGAAAAAATAATTAGATTGGCATCTCTGATACAGCTCTACAGAAATTGTCTTTTTTTTTTTTTTCGTCCAGCAATTGGTGGAGGAAGGAAATGCAACTGGGAGAGAGTCAGGGAGGGAAGATTTTGGATTTGACAGGGCTGACTGCAACAGCCCACAGGAGACATATCGTGCCCACGAGCTCTGGGATTCAGCTACAGGGGGATTTGCTGTCCCTAGTGGGTTGCTTAGCTAGGTGACAGGAATGGGTGCATTTCCTATGCTATTTGAAGATACTTTGATTCCACACATACAGATAGCATTTGCTAGAATCAAAATCTCTTTCCCTTCGTATTCTTATATTTCTATTTTTAAAAATTTTCTTGATTTTAATTGATTAATGGATATTTAGTGAATAAAGGCAATGATAATTTTGATTATGACATAGAGTCAGAACTCAAAGATTTTTTGGTTCTGATTGCTGATGACAAGTCCATGATCCTCGATTTGCTCTGGCCACAGGTCAGTTTCCACAACTGTAGAAGAGAACAATAATGTACAACTGTGTGTGTAAAGGGCTCTGAAGATGGGTTCCTCATCATTTATTCAGGGCTTTTCTGCTGACTGATGGGTTACAGATCAGAGCAGGTTTCAGTAGATAAAGCTGTATTAGTGCAAAGGATCACCAAAAACCAGAATTGTTTGGGTTGGAAGGGACCTCAAAAATCTTGTAACAACCCCTTCCATGGGCAGAGACACCTTCCAACAGACCAGGTTGCTCCAAGCCCAGGCCAGCCTGGCCTTGAACACTTCCAGGGATGGGGAAGAAGGAACTGGGCAACCTGTGCTTCACCATTATCTAAATTATTTCTAATATCTAATCTAAGTTTGTTCTTTTCCAATTTAAAGCCATTCCCTCTTGTTCTGTCACTCCAGGCCCTCATTCAAAGTCTCCCTCCAACCCTCTTGTAGCCTGTTTAGGCCCTGGAAGGTTTAAAGACATTAATAAATGTTTCTAATCAAGCAAATGTTGACAGCTGTGACATTTCCACTGTACTCATTCTGCAAAGTTCCCTCACCCCAACTCAGTGTTCACACCTGGGCAAACCTCATGTAAAAAGAGCTTCACCCACTAAACCCAGAGGGCTTGTAGAGATCCTTTCCAACCTGTTCCTACTTCAGTGGAAAAAGGATGTTAAGCAGAAATTTCCTATTTTCATTAGGTCAAAGATTACTTTTCAAAGGCTCTTAATTTAGCATCTAAATAAATGACCTTACTATTTAAAAAAAATCTTTTTTTAATTTGGACAACAAATGTATCTGGCATACTGTCCAGCTACTTCCCCATATCTTTTAAAATCAACAAGAATTCAATATAATTAAATATTATATTTACAAAATGTATTACATATACTGTCTGTAGAATAGAAAGTCAACAGAAATTAACTATTAATAAATAGATCTCTATAAAAATTATCCCTATATGTTTGAACACAGTAGTAAATTTGGATTTTTTCCATAGCTTGGTTTTGAACAGAGCTTGAAATTTGGGGAAATCTAGGCATCCAAGCACCTTAAATATTTTCCCACTGTGTAAATAATGCTTTCAGTTCTGGTGGGTGTATTCAGCAAACTGGTTGAATTGAGATTAAAAGAGCAACAAAGCCAAGAGCATTCTGGTTTTGATATTGGATTACAGTATGACATCAGAAAAAACCCCAAATTTTATAGAAACCTTGGGCTGAATCCAGGCTGATTAGCAGAAGTCATTATGATTTCCATGTTATTTTGTCCAGGGTAGGTTCAGTGCAGCCTCTGGAATCTCTGACATGTGGGACAGCCAGAACACATTTATGGACACTGCATGTTCTGAAAAAACTTTTGAGCAAGACAGGCTCAGCTGGGCTTTCGTTCACTGCCAGTTCCTGAGGACTCAGCTGTGTTTTCCTGGTTCTTGGGGAAGAATTGCAGTTGCAGAAAGCAGCTGAGGGATTACACCCAGCCTGTTGGCACAGTGCAGGAACCTGACTGTAAACCTGGAAAATGGCCAGAGGGAATGAAAACGGGGAGGAGCTCCTCCCAACCACCCTGAGCAACCCAAAACTATCCCAAACAACCCAAATCCCAAGCAATCCAAAACAACCTTAAGGTCTGGAAGATAGTTATGAAAACACTGGCTTCCCAGGTAGTCCTGGAGCCCTGGATTTTGCTCCTGGAATAGCTGAATGTGCTTTTCCTTCATGTTCTCTTCACCTCATGCTGGATCTGACCCATGTAGCTGTTTCACAGTTCTAGAGAGGAGACAGAAAAGGTCAGGAATCTATGAATCCATATTAATCTCAACATGTGCAGGGATGCTCAGCACAGACTTTCATTCTACTTTGCAGAGCAACCATCTGGTGGGAGGAGTACAGCTAATTTATCCCCATGGGACTCAAAGGAAAATGACATTGGATAATGGACAATGTGTGAACTCGCATCACACAAACAAACAACAAACAAACCAAAAATAAAAGGAGGGGAAAAAAGTTTAATGGGATTAGAATAACAGATTTTACCTTCAGTCTTAATGATGAACTAACAAGAGTTGAGTCATCTGATTGCAAAATTTAATGTACTCAAATGCCATTGAATACTTTATTTTGAGATACTACAAAACCAGCCCAGGCAAATCCATACCACCCTCACAAATCTATCACCATATGTGTTCCCTTCATTGGGAGAACACTCATTATGATGCTGGAATTCCCTTCTGTGGTGGAGTCAGCTCAGTCACTGGCATTTGGAAGAGCTTTAATCAGCAGCTTTACTCTTCCTCTGTGGTTCACTGAAGGAAAGGATTGATGGCAAGTGGAACTGGACATGATCACATGGGAATTCTGTGAGGTCTTGTCTACAACCTTAGTTTCCAAAAACATGAATACTCAAGACCAGTCCACTGCTCTTTAGACATAAATAAAGTTTTGAAAAGGGAGATAATCTTGTGTTGGGGTACTGAATTACAACTCCAATGGCTCCTTCCTAGACTCCCTCTGCAATCTCAGGGAAGTAATTTCGGTCCAGCTATCTTCAAGTTTGATATGCATTCTAAAATTATTTACTGAACTTCATTCCATGGGCATGGAGAAGGCAGGAACTGTGGGATGATGCCTCAGTTTTCCTGTGCTTGCAGGTGAAACAGGTCCAGGATGTTTTCCCTGGCTCTGATGCCACTTTCCATGCTCTAGCCATGCATAACTAAATCTCTTGACTGTCTAAAAAGGAGAGAATGCACCCAAACTGCCTCTTAGAGTGTTATAAGCCAGTTTCTGGATAACAGCAAGGATTTCTTTGGGACAGTGAGGGATGTCTTGGCCTAAATACAAGTCGCTGGCCATTCTAATAGCAAAAAAAGAGAAAAATTAATGAACTCCTATTGTAAATTACTGGACATCAAAACAGGTAATTGCAAAGGTTTCCAGACCCTTGAGCAGAAATGAGCAGTGAAATTTTACATTACAACTATGCAAAAGCTCTTCTTACAGCACACAGTCAAGTGGTGCTTTGTTTCTTTAAATTTTGCTGGGAATTTTTAGGAGAAAATTAGAAGCTGATAACTTCCAGGGAATTTTAGGAGGAAGAAAAATGAAAGCTATGTTTGCACAGGTTTGTGCAGTAGGAAATAGCTGAGTTTCACATGCCTCTGGCTCTTATGTTGGATTCCAGCTACTGCAGTTTAGTACTTTGTCTTTCAGTTTAACTGGAGAGGTAGGAACTTTTCTACTGGCTGCACAAAAGGAAAATACAGACCCTTCTTGTGACACAATCCCAGTCTTTACTGTTTTTTAATTTCTTCCAATGATATCCCCAGTGCTTTGGTGTGCCTGTTTAGGGAGGAAGAGTCCTCTGTTTTATTGGTAGGCAGAGCTGGGATTGTGTGTGACACATGAGCAGAAGAGGGCAGAAAAAAAATGAAATGTGTGAAATTGCCTCCCAGTCCTGACCTGGAGGGACTGTCCATAGACTGGAAAAGTCCACACACAAAAGATTCATCCATCTTCCCTGTGCACTCTATGAGCACTGTCACCAGGGGTGCCAGTCTCCCCCAGCTGAGTGATGTGCCTTTTATCTGCTTGGAATTGAGTCTAGCATGTCATTTTGTGTAGCCCAGGACAGCAAATATAACAGTTTTATGGTGAAAACTGTTCAGCTTCTTACCCATCCATGGAAGCATCCTCAAGGCCAGGCTGGACAGGACTTGGAACAGCCTGGTGTCTGGGAAGTGTCCCTGCCCATGGCAGGAGGTTGGAATGAGATGAGCTTTAAGGTCCCTTCCACCCCAACCATTCTGTGATTCTCTATTCTGGGACAGATTTAAGCCAGAAACCTAAAGTAAAGCACTTGCTACTTCATGATACATTCCCTTGAAGTCAAACAAGATCCTTACAACTCTTTGGTACTTTCTCTTCTTTTAGAATTATGTACTGTTGTTATTCTGGATGAATTTAGGTGTATTCAGGACCTAAATACTTTATAAATAATTAATCTATCAATCAGACTTGTCGTACTGTGTTGTTTTTCAGATTAAGGCTACAAGTGAGAGCTTTTCTATTGACTGCACAAAAGGAAGTATTGAACCTCTTTATGACACAATCCTTTCTTCCTCTTTCTTAACTTTTTTGACAGGAAAAACCCTTTGTGAGTGATATCTCTTGCTTATCCCTGTCTTTGAATCAGGTTATTTTTTTGACTGGCTGTAGTGGCTGGCAGCATTAGCCATTTCAGATGAAGCCCTGGCTGCTTTTTCTCTGGCAATGAAGGCTCAGAGTATAAAATTGAAGTCTTTGAACTCAGTCTGACTATTCTCTTTCACTTTTCTCTTAAAAGTGAATGAGAACAGGTTTTTTGTGCACAAGTACCTTTATAATATTTCTTCACCACCACACAACTTTGCTGCTCATTGGAGATAGCCCACTCTTTAGGTAGCTGCTGTTAAGTGGGATAACTGGTAGAAAAAAATAATCTTATTATAATACAGCAAATTGTGATTTTTTAAAATATATCTGTTTCTCAAAACATCAAAATAATGAAGGAGAAAATGGTGGTGAAACCCTAGCAGAGGTTCCTCATCCCTGGAAGTGTCCAAGGCTGGGTTCAACAGGGCTTGGAGCAACCTGGGATGGAGGAAAGCATCCCAGCCCATGGCAGAGGGGTGTTGGAAAAAAGAACTTTTAGGTCCCTTCCAATCCAAACCATTCTGTGATTCTAAGATAATTTGCAGCTTTTTGTTTGCTTTGTTTTCAAAACATTTCATGGACACTGAAATGATAAACTAAATTATTTAAAACACATGGTTGTGAAAGATATTCTTGCCTTGACAGCTGATGAGGTGTATTTCTGCATTTTGAAACAGCAAACCAAGGAAAGACTTTACACAAACTTTGGCTAATTTCCTACTTCCAGAGTTGAATTTAAGGAATTCAAAAGAATTATTCTAAATTTGTGAAACCTTTGTTTGAGCAATGGATAAGTTTCAGTCACTGGTAGAATCTCAAGATCCTCTTTGCTGGATTTGTTGGTATAACAACATGATTGAAGGCAAGGATGATGCACTTTTAATGCATTTTAGTTTCTTAAAGATCATCAAATTCATATATATTTGCTAGTTGGAAATGCAAGCTCATTTACTGAATCCCAGCTGGTCACCTCTGACCACAATTGGGGGTGAATAGCTCTAGGACAACACAGCCATTGGGTACATACAGAGAGCACAAAATGCTCCTCCAGCCTCCAGTGAGTTCTGAATTTGGGCTGAACCAGGTTTGTAACTTTATTTTTTATAGCTCTCCATTAATTTCTCTTCCAGGATCTTCTTCAGTCAATGCCTATAGGCTTTTGGGATCCAAAGCTCTCTGCAGCAAAACTAGAGTATTCACGACTCAATTATATTTTGTGTGAACAATCACCTCTGGTAGAAAAGCTGTGCTGGTAAATTATGCGGTGAGTGGTTGGGAATGCTTCTTTGTATGCACAAAGAAATGAAATTCTCCACTGACTCTTGATTTTTAGAGGACTATCACTTCCTCCCATGGATGGATCAATGACAGCCATGTCCCTTCCTCTGTCTCTCCAAGTTTCAATGCACAATAAAAATGAGGTGGGTAGATTGATTTGGACTCTGGATGCCTACCTGGATAATCCTGTTTGAATTTTTAATTTATCTGTGTTGCTCTCAAGAAACATGTGCTCACATTTAGATCTTCTGCTTCATAAAAAGGAGAAAGATACTTGTCAGGCATCTGTTGCCAAACTTGTTTCATGCAAGGAAGATCTTTCTTTTGACTATAAACGGCTTTGAATGGGCTGCATCCCCAGATCCTAAAATGGATTTGGGGCTGACCTTCTTATCATCCATGCATCTTTAAATCAGTTGCTCCAGAAGTCACCTTGCAGATAGAGGTGCCTACATTTCCTGTGCAGCAACAGTTAATTCTGCTTGACTTGAGAAAACTTGGGAAAAGTTAATGGCCTTAGGCAGGTACCCACTTAGTGGTAAAACATCTGAGCCAGCTGAGGGAAGTGGCTGGCATGAAATACCCTCTGTGCCTTGGTTTTGGGGAATTCAGAGAAAGGTGCATCCAAGGCAAGAGGCTTTCTTTTGGGCATAGGTCTCTAAGTCAAACTTTTGGGTTTGGACAGGGAGAGCAGTGTTTTCACACCTGCCAGGAGAGGTGCTGCCAACACTCATCTTTTACATAATGGTCCCGTGGTTAAAACATTGTCCTGGGAATCTCAGAATTGGAGTAGCAGGGCAGTTTCAGCCTGAGAAAAGTTTAAATCTACTCTTCCCATAGCCCTGCAGCAGGCTTTGAGCTGATATATCTAAACCATGTGGGGTGGAGAGAAGGAATCTCTCCCCTTTCTGTGTAACACAGGCCGTGGGTAACCACGTGCAGACCCACAGGTAAGGCAGGCCTGAAGAGACACATATCGTGGTTTGTTGGGTGGGAGCCTTTGCCAGGAAAGGGCAATGATGGATTCTGCACTCTGTTTTCCCTCACTTCTTGATGTAGCTAGCATTCAGCAAAAGTTTGCTGAATGGCTAAAATAATCCAGGGTGTTATTTAGTGCTGGAACTTTCCTTAAGGAATAGATGTACCTGGAATAAGGTGTTCTGGCTGTTTAGAGCAAGGAGATAATCTGGGAGTTGATATTTAGCCACCTAATCATAACATGCAGCAAAGTGGTTCAAAAATGGTTCAAATGTACAGTAAATCTGCCTTCAGGATTGCTGGTATTTCTCTGGCAGGATGATGAAGTCTCGTGCATCAAAATGAACCTGAAATGGCACAAAACCTGGTCTGTCAAACTTTCCTTCAGGTTGTAAATCTCTCTCTTTGCAGGGAAGCTAAAGGTGAACAGCAAAAATTCAATATCTGTATACATTCAGCACACACACAAATATTAGATATTAGTTGCCTATATGCAATTTTTCAAAGCAGAACAGACTTTGCACTCCATTTTGAATAATTGAGGCAAAATAAAATATTGATTAATGATTGGCTTAGTGAGCAGCATCTGTCCTTAAAGCATGGAATCTTTGGAAGAAGAGTAGGCAGTCAGGGAATTAAAGCTTCCAGGAGGCAACGTGCATGACAAGGGAAGAAGGTGTATCTGCACAGGTGGCAAAGTCCTGCATGTCTTAGCTTTGCAATGCTTCACTTCAGTGGCTTTTCTAATGCTCTTTTAATGTTGGTGTTCAAGCCTGGATGGGCACTTATGCATGTGCATGTGGGATAGAACAGAGTAGGCATAAATCAGTTTCTTTTCCTTGCAGACCATAAAAAACTCTGTAAACACACAACACTGCTGCAAAGCCTCAAAATTTGTGTTCCAGAAATATTGTGGGACATATTCCCAACAAAAATTTTCTACAGATATTCAGAGGGATTGCTCTAAAGTGCGTATGTGGGAAATGTCATGTGCTCATGGTAGGTATAAATAATTTTTTGTAGTTTTTATATCAGAAAAGTTTTGTTGTATGTGGACATAAAATCATTGCCCTTCCCAGACCTCCATTTCTTGAAGCACACAGGGTGATAAAACCATACATTTTTTTTCTTTCCCAACAGAGTTCCCTTGAAGTTCAACCAAAAAGAAGAATCAATCACTGTGAGTTTCTGCTTTTCAATTGGTAAATAATCTATATTGAATAGAAATATAAAAAGTAGAAGAAATTAGAAAATTTTGACAGATATTGCACAAAATCAGAAGCCTTAAAAGTTTGAACATGAAAACAATTTCTTTCATTACAAAGGAATCATATGGTTATTAGAAAACTCTTATTAAAATTATGGATGGGGTTTTTAATCAACACTTTGACACAACATAGTGACTACCTATAAAATTAACAGCAATTCAGTAAGACATGAAACTAACTTGTTCCTTTATATCACCTGACACCAAGTTCACAACTGTGCCTCTCCAGGGTCTGCCTTAATTGAACACAACAAATGCAGGAAGGAAATGGAATGGAAAATAGATTTCAGTGCAGTAGATCATATTTACAAAATCATCTACTGCTTTTTTTGGTGTGATATTTTACATGTAGTTGTGAAATTTTAAGGGAAATTTGATTAAAATCTAGTGGGAAAAAACCTCCTGACATTTAGTTTGTTTAAACTGCAACTAGATAATTTAAGATTGATCTATTTCAAACTGATAAATAATAATAATAATAATAATAATAATAATAATAATAATAATAATAATAATAATAATAATAATAATAATAATAAAAAAAATTAATAATAATAATAATTATTATTATTATTATTATTATTATTATTATTATTATTATTATTATTATTATTATTATTATTATTATTATTATTATTGAAAACTTTAACAATTCAAATTGCAACAAACAGAAGGTTTTTAACCGTTTTGGTTTTGTAATGAAAAGATAAAGTTGTCATTATTTTTATTATTATTATTATTATTATTATCACATCTGTTTTTAAATTCCTTTATTTTTTAAATGGTATCAATGGTGTAATGAAATATTTTTATTAAAAAAATGCTTAAATCAATGGAAATTTTACAGACTCACAGACTGGAAGTCCCTTTTGAAGATCATCTGGTCTAAGCCTCACGCTCAAGTAGAGCCACTCAGAGCAATTCACCAAAACTATGTGTAGATAGTTTTTTAATATCTCTAAGGAGAGATATTCTGCAAGTTCTCTGGGAAATTTGCTCTAAGAAATTTTTCCACTGTAACCATGCTGTTTACCATGACAGGCTAAAAAGTAATGAAACAGCTGTAGCACAAAAACTTGTGCATAAAGTGTCAAAATAAAATAGAATAAAATATCCTTTACCAACACAGATATTCCTTGTGGAGATGGAATTGTTCAATCTATATTAGATAAAGAAATTTTTTCATTAATACCAGATATGTCTCTTCTAACAAAGTTTGCCAATACAGTCATGCTATTTTAATTTTGCTAAAGGCAGACGCAGCCACAATTCAAATCATAAATTCACAGAATGGTTTCGGTTAGAAGGGACCTTAAAACTTATCTCATTCCACCTCTGCCATGGGCAGGGACACCTTCCACTATCCCAGGTGAGAATACAGAACCTCTTCGGTGACACAAAACCTCACAGCACCAAGGCAAGGCAGAGGATGGAGCTCCTCTGGTTATGTCACACGCTCAAGGGGATTTAGCAGCAGCAGCAGAGAGACAGAGCTGCTCTGTTCTCAGTGCTGGCAGGACAGGTGACACAGCCACTGAAATGCTGTCACTTCTGTCATCAGCCAGCTCCCAGGCACAGACAGAGAAGAGAAAATGAACTAAAAGGCAGGAAAAGGGATATTCCTCTCTGCAAGAGCCCTGCAGCCCTCTCCTGCCCCAGCCAAGGCTGAGAACATGCTGTGAAGGGCTGTCCCCTGCCCCATGGGCTTGTCTGTGTGGAGCCAAACTCACGCTGTGTGCGGAAGGAACTGTGGGCAATGTGGGGCTGGAGCTTGTCTGGCAGGGCAGGTGGAAAGGGAACCTCCCTTCTCCAGGGGATTGGGCTCTAACCTCCTGGGTTTTTGCTATTTCACAAACCATCCCATTATTTTCTACCTTGTGAACATGAAGCAACAAGAGAATCATTGAATCAGAGATTTATAGAATGGTTTGGGTTCGAAGAGACCTTAAAGTTCATCTCACTCCACCCCCTCCCATGGGCAGGGACACCTTCCACTATCCCAGGGTGCTCCAAGCCTCATCCAACCTGGCCTTGGGCACTTCCAGGGATGGGGCAGCCACAGCTTCTCTGGGTAGCCTGTGCCAGGGCTGCACCACCTTTGCAGGCAAAATTTCTTCTAAATCAGCTGTAATTCCTGTGCCATGTCTGCCAGCATATTGTCCAATTTATCATCTTATACTTAAAATTGTGTGGTTAGAGATAAATTCAGTCCTGATAATCTCCTTCCCTATTTTTATTTTTCTCATCTGAGTTTCAGATTCATGTGTGACCTATTTTTATACCAGTGGTTTCGTAAAAGTGATTTTTGTTCTCCAGCATAGATTCACACTATAGGATAAACATAACGACTGGTAAAACAGATCTGGAATACCCAGTGTAGGAGACTCAACTCCTTACCAACTCAATCCTAGTCGATTTGTTTCCTGAGAAAAGTCTCCCATGAACCTTGTTTTACCATTTGAAATACTAGAAAAAGCTATCACTGTCTGCTGCCTTGAAAACAAACTGATTGTAATAAATGGATATATTGTCCTGGAAATGAAGCCACCATTCACTGTCCTGAAATTAGGAAAACCAGAATTTTCTGGTTCCAGGAAATGAAAAAAAAAAAAAAAAAAAACAAAAAAACCCAGCTGGTTTGGCATTGCTTTTGTAATACTGGCAAGCCTGTTCTGCAAGTTGTTTGCACTCACCATCCATGAGAGTCTAAGTGAAACTGCAAACCATCTGTCTCTGGGGTGATTCTGAAAACATCTCTTTAGTGATAGGAACCATTAGTCATTTCATCAGTCCTTGAGATAAATATTCTATCTGGGTGCAAGTTTTCTCCAGTCATAGAATCACAGAATTCCAGAATGGTTTGGATTGGAAAGGACCTTAAAGCTCATCTCATTTCATACCCCTGCCAAGATCAGAGACATCTTCCACCAGACCAGGCTGCTCCAAACCCAGTCCAACCGGGCCTTGAGAACTTCTAGAGATGGGACGGTCACATTTGTAGAATGCACAGAATAGAAGTTGTATATTTTACTGTCACAGATATTTTAAATACTTGAAGGGAGGAGTCAATCCTGAAAATCCCTCCTTAAGCAGTTTCCTTGTGTCCTGAAGCACGTCACTCTGCATTCTCTTCCCACATGACACCTGCATTTGGTAAATCAGAAAGTTCTCAGCACAAATTTGTCCATCATTCTCTGTCAGAATTGTCAGACTTCATTGTTTAAACTCCCATGAAAGAGTCTTAGTGAGAAACAAGCTCGGTAGCCGTGGGTTTCTGTGTTTATTGAAACAAATTTCAGTTATCTTTAATAGAGTGAAAAGGCTACAAAAACCTGCCCATTGTAGGCCCTCACATAATAACAATTCTTTTTCCAGGACTGTCTGGACTGTGAGTTGCTTTGCACAAGTATGAACAGATGCTATGATGAGAATTGGACTTTAGAGAAACCAGGACACTAAGTTAATTTTTTTTAACAACTCTGTAACAGAGAGCTGGTTGTAAACTAACTACTGCATGGGATTTTGTTTGGTGCTGCTGTTTTTCCTTCTTGCTTTTATTTAAATGAGATTTAGGCAATCAAGTCAATGTTTTTCACACACCAAACATCTGAGAGATTTCTTCTTTGACGTCCTGGCACCAGTTGGTTGTGGAAAGTTGGATCTTCCCCCCCTCTCCCCCGTGCCACAAACCTGCAGATGCCAAACCTGGCATTTGCATCCATGACAAGCGTGCTGCCTTGCCAGCTTGTTTCACTGAAATTGGCTCCTGCTGGGAGGATCTGCTCACAAACTCGTCCTGCTGGCACCTGACCATTTTTGGGTACTATCTTTAACACGGCACATCTGTTGTAGGCACACAAACTCTTTAGCTGGCTCAAAGCACCACGTGACGGCCTGTCCTATTTCATGGAAGTTATCCAGCCTTGACACACTCTTGGGTACACAGCTCAGCAATTCCACAGTCTTGGTTACACTTGACAAGCCAGGCTGACATTAGCAATCTTGTCTCACTCCCCCCTTTCCATGAGGAGTAATCACAGTTGCCTTCCTCATCCGTATGGCTAAAACACAAGGCTAAGTCATATGGTTGTCGAGTTGGAGACATATTGGGTCTGTTTGACAACTCCTTTTTTCAAGGCTCTCTAAATAGTGCAGAAAATTGTGCTGCAATTAATTTTGAAAACGCTAAGTGTTTATTAACTATGAAGGGTCTGAAGGGAAAGCAAAAATTAATGGTTGTAAGGATTCCTGATATAATTTCCTCAAAAATGAAAACAACAGTGGCTGTAAAAAATCTGGGAGAACCTCTTGTTTCACCTTTGGTTCTATCAGATTTGTATTATAAGAATTTGGGTATATTGACCAGTTTATGTCCATTATTCTTTGGCAAAAGGTCTTGATGGGAAGGATTACTGATGTTGAAATTACTCCTGCTTCTTTGACAAGACTCAAACTACCCAGATCTAGAGAGAACAATAATTCTTCATGGGTTTCAATCAGACCAAGGCCAAGAGATAAGATGAAGGAAACTGAGTTCATTAATGCTGCAAAAACCTCTAACCCTGGGGCACAAGAACAACCAGAGAGCTGCTTAAACCATACTCTATATCTATGTTCCATTGAGATCCTACAAATATATATGTTGATTATTTCAGTGCTTATTAATTATGTGAAGCCTGAAAGGGAAGAAATAAAACCACAAAGTAATATTAGAGTCATAAAATGGCTTGGGTTGGAAGGGACCTGAAAGATCATCTTATTCCATCCCTCTCATGAGCAGGGACACTTTCCATTATCACAGAGCCCCATCCACTGAACCCTCCCTTCATCACGGGATGGGGCAGCCACAGCTCCTCTGGGCCACCTGTGCCAAGGCTTCCCACACTCACAGCCCAGAATTTTTTTCCTAATAATCAATCTAAACCTACTTTCTTTCAGTGTGAAGCCATACCCCCTTTTCCTGTCACTCCAGGCCCTTGTGAAGAATCTCTTTCCACCTTTCCTGTAGGCTCCCTTCAGGTACTGGAAGGCCACAATTGTGTCACGCCAAAGCCTTCTCTTCTCCAGGCTGAACAATCCCAATTCTTTCTGCCTTTCCTCAGAGCAGAGGTTTTCTATGCCTCTAAATCAGCTTTGTGGCCTCCTTCTCTTTCCAATAAGTCCACATCCTTCCTATGCTGGGGAGGACATTATATTATAATAATATAAGTACGTATGTTAGTATATGTTTTCTATGTATATTAATATAAACTCATGTGTTTATACACACACACACACATGCTGATATCTGTGCCCACCCTTCATTTCCTGTGAATCTGTGTAATTAAATGTCAGGTTACATATACTTCTGGGTATAAATATGGGATGGTGACAAAATATTATAAATAAAAAGTTATTGTACCATTCCTGTACCTCTCACTGCTTCTTTCTACCCAGCCCTATAAAGCTTTCCTCTTCTCTGCCTTCATGGATGTATTCCAGGTCTCCAAATTCCTGTACTACTTCTTACTATTTATTACTTATTAAAAAATAATCTACCCATACAAATATCTCTTCTCCCTTTTGTATGTGGATTTCCTCCTCTGTGCAAGCCCTTGGAAAGCAAAATTGAGTCCTGAAACAGTCCTAAACATGCCAAAATCTTTACAATCAATTATCCCTCAGCCCTGCAGGGGAAGAAAGGGGAGAGTCACAGGGTTGGTTTTTTCTTTTTTTCAGACATCCTTTGCACTTGCTTCTAATCTGTGAAGAATCCAGTCTATTAAATTTAAAAGTTGGGCTATTTTTATGTTGCAAAAAGCTGTCCTTGGCCCAGTTTTTCTTCTTCTGTCCTCTCTACCCAGTGTAAAGAAGCAATCATGCCATGTGTTTCCAGTGCAAGGACATTGGAAGAAACATGTTACAAAAATTAATCCTGATTAACTTTTGTTTTTCTGTTTCTTTGTTTACTTTTCCTTAGCTATTCACATGGCATATTTCCAACATCTAGAAGGAGTGTGATAGGAGGTGAAGTACTGGATTATATTTTCTGAGAACTAGGAGAATAGGTAGAATACCCATCACTGGTGATTTTTGAATGCAGATTAGATAAGTAGCTTTCAAAAGGGTTTGGATTTAGCTAATCTTGCATCTTGGTCTTCTGTTATGGAGTAAAGTAGAGGATTCCATGCAGTCCTGTTCAGCTTAACTTCCTAATGATTCCACTCCTACAGATAAAATGGTGGGGGAGATACAACATTGAATTTGATTTCCACTGTAATTCCTTGCTTTACCAGGGGTTTACCTCTTCTCGTTTGTCTAATACAGTCTGAAAAACACCTTGAAGAAAAACACTGTGACCATGTGGTCTCTCACCATATGTAGCAAAAATAAGTCTTGCATAAAATGTGTCTTAATAAACTGTGTTCAACAACAATTATTTATACCTCATTCCTATCAAAAAAGAAAACCAGATCACCTGCATTACATTCCAGGGCAAAAAAAAAAATACTCTGAAAATATTATTCCAGTCAAGCCATATCATTTTATAGAAAGAAGGCTAAAATCAGAAGTAATTCAGATTCAGCTTGGTGAGCTCTGAAGTGGCACTTTCCTCTGCAAGACGTTACTGAGCTTCTTGTTTTCCCAGCATGGTTTGGGTTCACAGATCTGTATTCACCTCACCCAACTTGAAGCACTCACTCAAGATCTCTGTGGCCACAGGAACTGCCTCTGGAGTCAATACAAAGAAAGGGATAAGTGAATTCCTGGGATGGCTTAGATGTCAGGTAGGATGACTGAGTCTCCTGAGATGCCTCTCTCTCCCTTCCTTCCCCTGCTGGATTCTACACCAGCTCAGGCACCTTTGGTCATACAGGAAAAATCTGGGCCTTGATTCCTGTGAAAGGAATGAGATTCAGATCTACAGGGCACTGTCTTGATGACACTGTGAAATACAATTCCACCTCTATGTCCAGCTACACTTGAGGCAGGGAAGACTTTGCAGGATGGACTTTTCAAGGATTGCCTTCAGCTGTGTCACCATCCAGCTGTGATGGTGTTAAAGGGATATTGACAGCTTTGTGTGAGGAAACATGGCCTCAGTGTCTCTCCTTAGTGCTCTTTATCCTGGCACTCCCCATCCTTCCCAATCCAATGGCAAATGTTCCCAAACCACACATGAAATACCTTTGTGCACAAGCTGTGACACAGCATGGAAAGATCAAAGGCTGCTGTCTGACTGCTCATCTCTGCTACTGTTGAAAAAATTTACAGGTGCAGAAAATATCCTTAACCCTTTCTTCAGCCTGGTTGGTAAAGAAGAAAGATTTAACTTGTTCTTGCATTGCCTAAACCCAGAAATTCTGTGGGTTTTGTGTGAGAAAGATTCAGGGGAAGTGGGTTGGTAGCCCATATATCCTTTTATTAAAAAAAAAAAAAAAGCTAAGGGAAGCAGTAAGAAACAAGAGGATAAATAGTGAATATCAGACCAACCAACATCAAGCTTGTCCATTCAGACAATCACAGAATCACTGCATGATTTGGGCCTTTAAAAATCGTCTTCCAGCCACCCTGCCATGAGCAGGGACACCTTCCACTAGACCAGGTTGCTCTAGAGGTTGATTTGGATTTATCATGAGGCATGAAGAGGAATTTAAGAGCCTTGCTTTGCAATCTTTTCTGCATGTCATAGTGTGTGTCAAAGGTACGTTGGGGCAGGAATGTGGTGGAACTGGAGAGAAGCAGCAGCATTGCAAAACATCTGTCAGCCAATTTCAGCCAAAATCTGACAGATGGGGTACAGATTGCAAGGATGTTACAGACTTGGAGTTTTGTAAAATTGTGTGACCTGTCTGCACAGTAGACTCGATGTAATCTGAGTCATTACTGATACCAGATAATCATTGGATTAAAGAGAATCTCTGAATTTTCCAACCATTCACAAGCCTGAATTGGAGTTTGCACCTTCTTGGACATGAAAAGAACCAGCTGAAAACACGAACCCATTTCTACCCAGCTTCACTTGTCCCACTGATTTAAAAAGAACTGATTTTGTTTCAGTTTTTGAGACATTTTTTGAGGAATTTTTCTCATGCCCCATTGATTTATTCTATGCCTTCTTTTGTCAGAACAGGAGCTGGATGTTCTAGTTGGCCTCTTTTATCTCAGGATATTGTATGATTCTTTGATTTCAGTAGAATTGTTTGTCTTCATTTGTCTTACAGACAAGTAAAAGGACCAAAATGATAAGAGTTGAAATAGACCAAAGAAATTAATACTTTTAGATTATAATTGTAAGATTGAAAGAGAGGAATACTGAAAAAAAAGGTGGAATGATTTGCCCAGTGTCACTTAGAAAAGCAGCAGTAGAGATTGGTTAAAAGAAAAATTTTTCACTCCAACCCAAGATAAGAGAGATGAAATCACCCTTTCCATCAAATGTTAGAGCAGCAGAAAGAAATTACTTTGGACTATAAGGCAGACCTTGAATTTGGGACAGAGGAATCTCTCCAAATTCAGAAAACAAAAGGACAAAACCAGGTGCCTAATATTAAGTACAAAGAAATCTGATCTTAGCCTGATGACTTGAAATAGAAACCTGGGAATTCTGAATGCCAGTGCTCTACAGAATTATAACTGTGATATAACTCTGTCTAAAGAACAGTCCCCCCCCACCATCTATTTAAAATTATCTGCTTCTTTATCCTGTATTTGTGGATCTGGTTTTGTACTCATAGAAAGACTGCATGAGTCAATTGGTGGGGATTTTTCATTTCTGCTAAACCAGCATTTTCTTTTTCTTTAACACTAATAACTCAGGTCCTGTATCTCTCATTTCATAACCCAAAGGTATGGAAGCCCTACTTGCATTATGCTCTGTCAGCTGTGTTACAAAAATACAGATTTAAAGCTCTAGTTTTTCCTCTTCTGCATGTTTCCAATAATGTCTGTATAAGAACTGCTACAGGTGCCCTTCTATGTCTAAAAATCTCTCCTCAAGATATTATGTGTTCCTTCAAGAGCAGATAAGCTCAAGGAAAAAAAAAGAAGATTGTGATAATAAAGAAGAAATGCTGCAGCTCTCAGTTTTCAGTGGTTCTGTGGGATCACAATCTCAAAAAGCAGCATTTGCTTTCTCTTTTCTTGAAACAGAGGTCATTGCTCCATTCCTCACACCTGCAGGAGGGCAGAAAAGGGATTAAGAGGAGTTGTCTTATCAGAGTTGTCAGGATGAAAGGGCAGGACGAGCAGTTGATTTTGCAAGTCCACTATTGCCCCATCTGACTGAGCTCTCCGTGTGCTCATGGGACAAAGGGTTTTTCCTGGAGGTGTCTGATCCCACACAGGTCTATCACTGAAAAATCAAAGGAAAGGACATTTTGGAAAGAAAATGCAAGACAGCAAGAGAAATCTTAGTTAGTCCAGTTTATGGCTTATTTATTGTACCAGGGATGTAAAGGAAAACAAAAAAAGAAATGGAAGAATTATTTAATTTCATATTAATTCTTAGCTAAAAGGAAGATGGAAAATTATACCTTTCTCATACCATAGTAATGCTTCGCTAGTTCTGTGCCTCCCCAACATGTAGGGTTTCTTGTGTCCAAACATGTTTTTCCTTTCCTCTAATGGATATCCTCTTAGAAATGGGATTAAGAGCAAGGAAATCCAGTCATTATTTCTAGTATCCTCTGGCAACTCTACACACCAAAATTTTCTACTTGATGTTTGGAGAGGGAATCCTTCCCATCCGCTACCAACTCAGAATCACAGACTCATAGAACATCTTGGGTTATATCCAGACAATTTCTATAAAATACCTGTAAGGATCATGGAAGTGCAACTCCTGGCCCTGCACAGGAGCAAATCAAAGATCCCTTCCAAATGCACCAACAAGGGCCATCATGAACCACTTTTTTCTCTTCCTAACTACACATCTTCCCTAGGGTAATAATCACAGTTATTTCATATCTCTAAATTATGTCGAGAAAACCCCATCCACTTTAATAAAATATTCTTTTGTATCTGGAAACAAGCCAAAGGTGTATATTCCACATATGTTGCCAGCTGTTTTTTTGGCTGTAAAAGGTCTCAGTAGTTGATGGTCATAACTTGAGAGCTGATAAGGATAAGGAAAGTCAAAGGAATATCTGTGATTTGTGGTGGAGAATAAGAGAATACAGGAAAAAAGGAACACTTGGAGAATTTAATGAGAAAGCAAGAGAGCAATGCTGTTAAACACTCTCAATGCTGTTGAACTGTCTGCTGAAAACCAGTAGATGCTCCAACATGGAATTCCTTTTCACTGTCTTGGTCAAAACCATTCAGAGCATAGGACAAGAGAAAGATCTTCCACTGATCTTTGGACAAGAAGTTGCCTTCCCTCTGCAGTATCTCCTACCTCTGTGCTCAAATGTCTTGGAGAACAGCTGGTAGCCCAAATATTTATTTTTTTTTTTTACTGAGATAGTTAATTCTCCAAGTAACATTTGCCATGAACAGCAATCTTTGTGTATTTCACTGACTTTTCTCAGATTAGCCCTATCCACCACTTGCCCCCCTGAAGTCAATATAAGATGACATCTCCTGAAAATATATAGTAATTATAGAGTCTTTGATTTGACACTTTTGAGGGAAAAAATTGTAAATAAAAATAGTTTCTCTTACTACCATAGGTGTCTTTGAAACATAAATTAGAATTTCTTGTCCTAATTTACCATTGACAAGTCTTAGAGGCAGAGTTAAGACAAAATTCTTGAGCCAGCAAACTTGCTTCTACAAGTACAAAGGAATTTAAAGAGTGGCCTGGGGTAGAAATGGATGTAGCTGTCAGTCGCATGAAAGAATTTAGAAACAGAATGCAATGCTTTGTCAAATGGTGGGATTCAAATGTAGCAGCATGTCATTGACCCTGGTGCTCAGCAACACATATTTCAAATCCCTGAAGATTAATAAGGAAGATGGTTACAGCTCTCACAACAGCTGCTGGAAAGTGTCCCTATCTCACGTTTTAATTACATGTATTTATACAGTAAAAAAAAAAGTCCTAAATGCAATATAGCCTGTAGTATGCAACAATTTTGAACATTTATGAGATTCAAGCAATTAAGAGTCTAAACTTTCAAATGTTTCCAGATGGCACACCGATTAACAATTGTGTGAATTTAATATTTGTTTAAAAGCGCTGCTCTGTAAAATATTTCTTAATAGTATATGAATGCATTGCAATGAATCCAGGCACAACTTTTCTTCCAGCACAACTTGCCTCATTGCCTGAAGAAGTGGAAATCTCATTAGCTGATTATATAGACCAAAAGCAGTAGCAGAGCAGTAGTAAGAGATAAAAAAGATAAAAAAGAAGCGAATCTATTTCTTAATTTATGAAGGATTTTTCTCTTTATATGCAGGTCCTAGTGACAGTTTTCATGCAAGCCGCTTCCAATATCAGTTCCTCAGTTCTTGCAAGTGACCCTACTTAGAGAGGACATTTCCTTGGGGTTATCAGCATTCTGGGTGTTGGCATCATTTGCAGGAATGCTTGGGCTCTATGGTCTTAGAGATCCTTTCCAACCTCAATGAATCTAAGATTCCAAGATCTACAGACTAGTTTGTTTTTTAAAGAAAACACTTAAACTTTAGTTTTTTCAATGGGCTTAAGCTACTTAAATTTCTAAAATAAAGGTATTTCCAAACCTTCCCTGTTTGTGCTATTTTTAATGTTGAAAATTTGAATCAATGCAATCTCTCACCCTCCACCAAAAGATGTATTTTTAGAGGTGAAATTTATTCTACAGGGGAAAGATCTTGTGATGATGTTGACAATCAGAATCAGTGCATGCTTTTGCTTTGCAGGGAACTTAAAGATCACCTTGTTCCAATCCCCTGGCACAGGCAGGAACACCTTCCACCAGACCAGGTTGCTCCAAGGCCATAAAAACACTTCCAGGGATGGGGCAGCCACAGCTTCTCCAGGTATAGCCCTACATCTAGAACTTCCAGAGATTTTTGTAGAAGTTTATGGTCTAGTTAGTTTATGTATTTGAACCTTATATTAGAGTAAAAATTAAAAGAAACAGCCTGAAAAGGTAACATCAGAAGCCTTATAAACCTTCTACTCTGAAACCCAGAGATGTAAAAACCTGGAACTATCTATAATCTGTAAAAATATGGCTTGTCCCCATTGAGGAGAAACCATCCCTTCATTTTGTGCAATACTTGTAATACAGAAAAGTCACCAAAAACAAGATTTATCTCACCTGCCATCTGAGCTCTGGAAGCTCTGCATCCAGAACTGAGTGGTGCAGTAACTTTCTTTAATAGTTGATGCAAAAAAATACATGCCTGCCATGTCAGACTCTTTTCCTAGCTTTTAGGCCCCAGGAGGAGATGAACAGCTCTCTGAAAACAGCTCTTGCTCTCCCCTGTGTGTAAAAGGAGCCTGGTCTGACAATTCTGCATGAAGGTGTCTAACTTTGCCTAAAGTACATAAATAAATCCCAATAATAATGGACAGAGTTGACTCTGAATATCAAAATTAAAGTTATAAATTGAAAACAATGTCTTTTTGTGACTCGGGATCTAGGAAAAAAATGGAAACATTTTGGTAGAAATTATCTAGCTTTCATTCTTGACTTTCATCCTCAATGAAGATGTTTATATGGAATGTAGAAATCTGCTCCAATATGAGGTTTTTTCTGAGGTATATTTTTTTTCTGAGGTACAGTTAAAATTTTCAGCTATGATTTTTTCCTTTACCTTTTCTTGCTTTCTCTTCCTTCTTTTCCCTTGAGTTATTTGAGCAGGTTGCAAAGATGGTGACACTCACAATGGAGCAGATTTCCACATTCCATATAAACTTGGGCTTTTGTGATCAAGCAAAGAAAGAACATTCATCTCTAAATCTGAAAAGGAAACATAATGAAACCCTAAAAATTAAAATAGCAAACTGAAATAGTATGAGATTGTTTTAATAGATCCAGGAGAAACAATGGAAACTTACCCCCAGGCTGTGGTTCCTGAACACCTGTATAGAAAATTTATGTAGCAAATTATGTGGTGAGTTGGGTGTGATTTTAAGGACTGCTCAGAAGCAAGAACAATCTCTCAGTTTGCTGCCATGTGGGAAAAATACACAATTTGAAAAAGTATGAGGAGCAACCAAAGGAAGAAAAACCATGATCACTGATTAAAAGAAACAGCACTGTGTTTTCCTTTTGTGAAATAGGATGGACTAGAGAGCAGCTAATTGATTTAGAGTACAGAGCCTGGACATTACTCTTGGATTTCCAATTTACCTGACACCTTGGATAAGTCACTTGTTTTTCCTGATTTGTTTTTCCCACTGTGTTGATTGCTTGGGTTGTAAACACAATGGATGAAGATGAGATTTTCTCTTTCTGTGTCTTTGACCACAGCCTTGCACAATGATACAACTGGTGAGAATGCCTGACATACCTGTAATTCCATTTAGTCGTCTCTGTTTGGTGACAGAACTGAACTCTTGAAAATTAATTTTCTTTCTCCTTGACTGGGATTGCACCGACTTAAATGAAATTAAAAAAAAAATAAAATTAACTCCATTGGTCATTGCATCATTGTGTTGAGATAGTATTAAATGAGGGATGATTTTTTACCTGCTTTTTTATTTTTCCACAAATGGTGCATGTGCTTTCACCTCCTATTTTTCAAATTCTCACTGGGTACTGATTTTGTTTCTGTCATTGTTATGACAGCAGTGAGAAGGGTTTTTTATCAACAGAAGTCATGAAGAAAAAATTTTAAAGGCAGTTTTAACTTGTCCAGAGTAGGTGATGAAGGAGGAAGGGGAGAATAAACAAGATGTTCTTCTCACCCTCACAAGAAGATGTGACTGTCCACTGGACAGTGGAAAACCTCTCATGAGTACAGGCTCCCATATAATCATCATGGCTTCATAAAGCACTTTAGTACTTTGTCTTTTACAAAATCCATATTAAGATTGTACCACTGAAAGAAAGACCGCAATTATATCTATTGCTATGCAGCCAGACAGTACTGCTAATCTCAGGGAAAAAAAAAATTACATAAAGTTATTTCCAGGAAGAAACAAACACTTTTTCAATGTAGCAATGTAATTAGCACAGGCTTCCATATCTGAATTCTAATGAATTCATTCCTATTTTTTAGTGTTTTATCACCACTCCCTATTCCAGATCCTTCATGTGATATATTAGTCTGTTTGGATTTGATAGGCAATAAAAACAGACCAGTCAGTCTGTTAGTTCTATAACCCTCTTGCATTTAAGAAATAATATAAATAGCATCAAGACAGAGGGAGAAATCAATGTGTCAATTATTTATATAGAAAAAAAGACTACCTAGTAAAATGAAATTGCTTAGTTCCTAAAGGGCAGAGATGAACTTTTTTGGCTGCTTATGCAGAAATGTTATAAATATTTAAATGTAAATAATAAAATCTTTACATGCATAAATAAACATGAGATTGATATTACACACACTACAGCAGCGAAATATGACAACTGCTGCTTCTTCAGGAAAATGGATATTTCCTGTGACTGAATTGAGAATAAACTCAAAGCTAATAAGATACCTCACATACACTTTGAATCCACACTGCTCTCAAGCAAAAATTTCATTGGGTTGGTCTTTTTTAGAAAAGGTCTGAAGACCTTTCCAGAAGAAACATTTAGGATGAAACAATGAAACAAAATATGGATGGTGATTTCTTTAAAGGCAGGATGCTTTTTTATGGGTCAGTGTGGGCTTAGTGAATGAATTTTAAGAGTAGGTGATATTAAAATTAACACTTATTTTGTCCTTTGTTATGGTCCTTATGACTGCAAGAAGGAAGAGGTTGAGCAGGCTGAGGGTCTGCTGACTTCTGCTTTAAACCTTCATGAATCAGTTCAGAGTCATCTCATTATATGAGGAACATCCTAGCAGAAGGAGTCTGGTCCAAGCTCATTAGCCCAGTTTCAACAAGAGGTTTGGTTTTGAACTTTTGGGTTTATGTGTATGATTTTCTGGACAACTGGAGTCTCAGGCTAGGGGGCCTCACTGCTTTCTACAGCTCCCTGAAAGGAGGTTGTGGAGAGGTGGAAGTCAGCCTCTTCTGCCATCTCTCAAGCAAAAAGGTGAGAGGAAATGGCCTTAAGTTCCACCAGGGGAAATTCAGATTAGATGCTAGAAATAAATTTTTAACTGAAGTTGAAATGTCTGGTTAGACTTTTGAGCATTGGTATAAATTGCCCAGGGAGGTGATGGAGTCACCAGCTCTGGAAGGTGTTTAAGTGGTATCTGGATGCAGCACTTGGGGATGAGGTTTAGGAGGTGGTGCATTGACAGTTGGACCAGATGATCTTGGAGTTCTCTTCCAACTTTGATGATTCTGTGGTTCTGTATTTAAATAAAATAAGTCATGGTCAGTCCCAACCTGCAGGTAAGGATCCTGACTTAACAGACACATGTCTGACTTCTCCTTTCCTCCAGACAGTGTCCAAACTTCCTGCTCAGAGCACTCCATAGCATGTGCAAATCCTTTGGACCATGCCCATGCAAACTCTAGGAGAGTGTTAGCCAGTGCAAGCCAAAACCATACAGGAAGCATGTGAACTATTTCATATTCTGGATAACTGGGGGATGGAGGTTGAGAAAAGGCTCTGGCTTTAATTTATTTGTGGCTATAGACACAGCCATTGTTCCCAGTAGAGAGTTATGAGGTCTTGAAGAACTCCATGTTTACAAAAATACTCTAGAGACAGAGTCTAAGACTACAAGAAAATCTATGATTAGCCTTTTTTTCCCCACAGATGCATTTAAGTAATTTCCCTTTACTAACATGAACTTTTTTTGTGCTATATAACTGTTCTAGACTCCTAAGCCAAGTAATACTCTGTAACATTTTGCCAACTGTACACATAACTGTAAATACACAGAATATAAATATCTCTATTCTGCTGTGTATGGAAATTCAGGATTACCACAGAACATTAAAAATAACACCAGCAACAAAATCAAAATAAAGCCTTGAAGAGATCTTGATGTCACATCTCTGTCCTTGGTGTTATTTGAACAGCAAAACTCAAACCTGAGACCACCTGCCCAAGTGAGAGATGGAAAATGTTCAGGACTGTTGAGCACCCCACAGATTTTCACAGTGGCTCAGCAAAGAGTTATTTAACACAGATGCTTAATTACAACACATCAGGGGTCCCCTGGCATGTAACACTCCTCAGACTCCTGCTCCCACCTGAGCACGGGACTCCTGGCAGCAGGCAGGGCTGAGGAAGCAGGGACATTGCAATGCCTGCAGCTTCCCAAACTGCTCCTGGGCTTTTCCACTTAGTGGGAGCAAACAAGCTCATTGGAAAAAAGCCACAGGTACACGCCACACGAGCACAGGTTTAGTGCTAGATCAGGAAATTTTCTGAAATTACACTGTTTGGAATTGGAGGTTGGTTCATAAGCAGTGTGGATCATGACACCATGCTGAGAATTTCTATCCAGAAGCCTAAGGAATGAGAGAATCAGTTTGGAAAAATCAAAGGAAAGCTGCCTGGAAAATTTCCAGTGCAAATATTTTTTCCATCTGAAAATGCTGAGCAATTGAGCATAGAATGTGTGGCGGAAATATTCTGATTTCAATTCATTCTTGTTCATCCAAAACACACAAGTAAAGAATGGAACATCCTGGTAAACTCAAAATACTCAATTTCAAGTTTTTTTGAGAGACTTTGATTTTCTATTTTTAAAAAGTGTAGTTAAAAAAAGTTTGTTCTAAGTTTAACTACAGCTGTTCAGGGTTACTAAAAAAAACATTTTTTCTCTATATGAGTCCATTTTCCTGTCATAAAAATTGTTCCTTTTAATTTTATTTTTAAATTTGAAGAAAATTTAAAATCTATTTCCTTCCAAAGTCTGAACACCCAGCAGAATGGGTGCAAATTTTCTAGTAGGAGAACCAAGAGTATCTGACTGAGTATATTAATGCAGCATAGGAGCCTGGCTACTTGTAAGTTCCAATTTCAGTTTAAAAATAGAAACTTTTCAGAGCCACACAGAGAATGCAGATACTGAAACTGGGTTGGTTTCAAGGTTCCTTACACAGTGATGAAAATCTTAGTCATAACACAGAACTTATTGCCTTGGTTCCTCCAACAAAAAGTAAAAATACTCCCAAAAATAATTGATAACTGTTCCTTTTCAGGGTAAGCTGACCATCACAATGCCAATATGATGTCAGCAAAAAGCCCCAAGCTGCAGCAGGCATGAAGGATAGGAAGATGAGGGAGATAAAACACACACAGTGAGGGAAGCTGCAGCCCGTGGAGAAGAATCCACGCAGGAGAAGGGTTTCTGTCAGGACCTGGGACCTGTGAAGGATCCAAGCAGGGGTGGTCTGATCCTGAAAGGCTGTCTGATCCTGAAGGGCTGAATGGCATGGAAAAGGACTCACACTGGAGTAATTCCTGTAAACCTGCAGATTTTGGGAAGGGTATACATTGGAGAAGTTTGCAAAAGGCTGCATCTCTTGGGAGGGACCTGACTGGAGCAGGGAACAGCCTGAGAGGGAGGCCAGGGCAGAGGCACAAGTGTCATGAACTAACCCCAATCCCTGTTCCCCATCCCCTCTGTGCTGCAGAAGACTCAGGAATGAAGAGCCCAGCAATATGTGGGGAAGTGGGACAAGGTGGGTTTTATTTTTAATTTTGCTTTTACTTCTCACTATCTTACTCTGTTGTAAATTGGCAAAATTTAAATTAATTTTCTCCCCAGGATGTGTTTGGTTTGGACATCAACTGTGACTGCCCTTTATTTAACCCATGAGCTTTTCCATTTCATTTTCTCTCCTTGTTCTGCTAAGGAGGGAGAGTGCCAGAACACCTTGCTGCACACCTGCAGAACAGCAAAGTTCCAGCCACCACAGTGAGCTAAATTTGGGTAAAGTTAATCCCAGCAGTGTGTCCAGGGGGGTTTAATATCATTGAACTTCAGATGCTTAACCAGGCTGACAGTGTAAATGCTCCTATCTGAGACACTGACCTCAGTTTCTTTTATGGTAGGCAGGGAGGCAAAATTTGTTGAGATGGATAAGTGAGCATTCATTGGACAGAATGAATTCAGAATTCATTGGACTGTTAATGAATTTTTTTCTAAATATTTCCATTTTCCCCTTATTCATCATGGAGAAAACTTGAACAGCAGCTCCAATATAAGCCAGCAGTGTTCTGTACATGATTATGCAATCTCAAGAAAGAGCAGGGGTTTTTTTTCACTACAGGTGGGCTCTGATGATCACATGGTGAAGGCATTTGGATCTTTAGCTTCTGTGCTTCACAGGAAAAGAAATAATGAAGAGCTGTAATATCTTCCCATTACCTCAACCATCGCTGGAGTTGTGAAACTGCTCTTTTGCAACACTTTCAGGTTTGTTCTTGGAGGAATGCAGATCTCCAGGCTAGGTCTTGCAACAGCTACTTGCTTAGTCCAATACTAAACAAGTGCTCAACCACTCTCTTTAGCAAGAAGGGGGAAAGCTTGGCCTGATGTACATTCCAGAAAGGTGAATTTCTACTCAGGACACCCAACTGTTCTTAGGCAGACAGTGCACAGACAGGCACTTCACTCTCTATCAGGAATTTATCACTCATTCAGACACTCTTGGTCTCTCTTTTTTTTTTCTTCTTGGTAGAAAGGCTGTTTATCAAACAGAAATCTGACTGCTTCCATCAAAGAGTTGATGTCATGAGCTGAGATCAAAAAAATATCCTTTTGTCTGAATTCAGAGACTTTTGTGGAACAGTATGGATCCTTGAAATTCTATCCAAGTTGTAGAAAGTGTGATGTTTAAAGATTTTCTAAAATTATGCTAATAATTTAAACTTAATGAAAACTCGGGCTTATTTTGTGGAAACTTGAAATTTCTCAATTTGAATCATAGAATGGTTTGGGTTGGAAGGGACATTAAAGATCATCCTAAAGACAAAGCCCTGAGCAATAAGCAGGAACATCTGCAACTAGATTGGGCTTCTCTTCATCTAACCTGGAACACTTGGATCACTTCCAGGGATGACTCATCCACAACTTCTCTGGGCAAATAGTGACAGTGTCTCATCAACCTTATTGTAAAAAAAAAAAAGTCTATCTTATGTCCAATCTAAATCTACACTTGATTTTAGCCGTGCTTGTTTATTTGGGAGTGGAATGTCATCTCAGTACAACATATGGAGTATTTAGAACATAACTGCAAGTCTGAACCATTAATCTCATCTCTCACTGGAACTGCTACATGAGAATGTTGAACAATGCAAAGTTGGTTTTCGTCTTAACTCATTCTTCCCAAGCCTGGATCTCATGTCTTGAAGACAATTGTCACATAAATCACAGCTGATTGTGATTTTTTGTGTAAATACTGAACATAAAATAGCTCAGTTACATTGCCATCTCCCTGAATCTGTTCCTATTCTTACTAGAATTACCAGTGTTGTTACTGAGTTACATACTTTGGTGACAAGTAAGGGATATCTAAGTGCAGGGAAACAGGCATTTCTCAGCTCTAAGACCTTATAATTACCATAAGGGCAGCCCACTGATTCCAACATTTGGAAAAGGAGTTTTCTGTTCACTCTTGTTTTATCTAGACCACATATTCTTATGCTGCTTTACTGTAGCCTTTGAAAGCAGTTCCTTGATTTCAGCTGTTCTCTTGCCTGGTGCAGAACAGCGATTACAGGAATATGGGAAATCAGTATGGAATTCAGCTTGCATGTTCCTTAACAGTGTAAGACTGGCACCTTTAAAGAGTAGATTGTCCCCAAAACTCTCTGTAGAGGAGACTTAGGTCAGATGTTAATTAACAGAAAACTAAAAATAAGCATAAAGAATCCCAATAGCAATATCTAATTCCAATCAGCGTATTTTTTTACTGGCTATTACAGCTACATATAGAAAAAAAAAATTGTCCTGCGTTTACTCCTGAGAAGAAATACAATTTGCTCTTCATTGTATTCCAATGTTCAGTAACAATAACAAAATGGTGTTACTGTTTAGCCAGTGGCTTATAGGGATGTATTTTGTATTTAGTAATTTAAAAAAAGAAAGCAGTATTTATTTTTTTAAATTGGAGAACTCCACTGTTAAACATCTCTCCAGCTAATGTTTAATAACTACCTTGCTTTATCTTGTACCAGTCTTGACAATAATTAACCCAAAACAACTGCAGTCTTTTAATATAGCAACAAGTTTACTTTGACAGTTTGAATTTGCCTGTTAAATAAAGGCTTAAGAGTTGAAATCATTACACTCCTAAATGAAAAAAAATGAAGAAACTATTTTTTTTCCCCTCTTTGGAGCCTCAGGGCATCTTCCCTTGTGAGGAGTCAGCACTCGTGGGTGAGGTTACAACACGCTGGGTTTGGCTGGGACACAAACTGATCTCCCACAAAGATTTAGAGCAGCTCTGAAGTAGCAACAAGCATAAATCACGTGGAGGTGTTTCATTTGACTCTCTGCAAATCAAAGGCTCCAAGAAGGGCTGGAGTTGTTCCTGAGGGATGTCATACAGGAGGATTGCTGGCCACAAGCATGGGTAAAGTCCAGTCTCCTTGGGAAAGAAATCTGGGTTATGTGGGATGCCCGCAGAGGCATGAAGGATTGACAGATGAGGGAGATAAATCATGCAGCACTAGGATTTCAGCCTTGATACATGTGTTAGAAACATAAATGTCTTCTTCAAACCCAAATTTCCTGGGAAAAAGCAGATGCCTACACTGTCTGGGCATGGCATCAACAGCTACAGCTGTTGGCCTGGACAGTCAACAGTAGCCAAGCAAACTAAGTCTGGGTAACACATTTCTTTATCAGATATTTTAATCTGCTAATGAAAAGATCATATCCTAAAACATTTTAAAAAGAAAAGAAAACTTAATGTATCATTGTAGAGATCATAATTCTTTGCCAAATCTACACTATGCTCCAGTTAGACTTAGAGCAGTTTTACTTAATGAAGACATGAATTAAGAGGTGGAAAATAATGTATTGTGCTGTATGTAAAATGAGGAAAATCATGCATAATGCTTCCCCTCATTTGTACGTATTACATTTGTGATTGTCAAAAACAGGATTAACTATCCCTCTTGGGTTGTACATTCCAAAATGCTTAATCTATTCTCCCCTTGACACAACAGAATAACTTCCCATTCATACACAAGCATACTGAAAAAAAAAAAGAAAAAATCTAACCTGCTTCCCATCTCTCATTAATTTCCTACTACTTTTCATTAGCACCCCAAATCCCTGCACTTCTCATTAGTGGAAAAATAATTCACACATATAAAGTGCTGCATAATGAAAATCCAAGTTCAGGGGTGGTGGTGGGGAAAGAAACCTTGCTAAGATCCAGAACACATGCAATAGTTAAATGTATGTGATCACACTTCAGATCCCTTGAGGCTCAGAAACTCCCAGCATTAATTCCTGAAAATTTCTGACACCTGCTGAAAGGAGCGAAGGAAGTGCAGGGAAGGGTCTGGAGAAGTAATTGTCAGTTAATGATTCAGTTCATCTTCTTCTGGGCACTTCACCAACTGGGATTACTGTGTGCCCCACTCAGGAGGTGCTGAGGCCCTGGCACAGTTTGCCCAGAGAAGCTGTGGGTGTCCCATCCCTGGAAGTGTTGAAGACCAGGTTGAATGGGGCCCTGAGCAACCTGGGAGAGTGGAAGTTGTCCCTGCCCATGGCAAGGGATTGAAGCCAGTGAGCTGGAAGGTCTCTTCAAATCAATTAATTTTCTAAAATTTTGTGATTCTATTTTTCAAAGCTCAACACACTCCAGTATCCTCATTCTGCCAGTGGAAAGCTAGAAAAAAGTTCCCATCTGTGTATTGGATACTTCAATCTACATTCCTTGATGGCCTCAAGAAATGCTCAAAAAGTCCATGACGATTTATCTGCTCATTCTTGAATCATTTGGGCTTCTCTGTGCAGCCTGCCAATTCAAAGATGAAAAATGCCTGAAAGAGGTTTTTTTGAAATCCATTGTCTCATTTCCTGAATAATAGCCCTGGTTCTATTTCATTCCTTTCATCAAGTGAGCAGAGAGACAGTAGGGCAACACTATAAGTAGATAATTTATAAATAATTTATAAATGTCATCCAACATTTTGGAACACCCAAGGTCTTTAACAAGGTTTAGATTTTCTTACCCAACTCTAGGCACTTAACTGAGAGGCTTAATTCAGGGCTATCATCACATTATCTCCTCAGTAGACATGGAAAAAATCAATGTCCCCAGGGGTAATCCTGGCCAGATTACAGTAGGAATCTCTTTGCTTCCCTAACTCTAGAAAATATCTATTTGGGTCTTATCCTCCAGAGCTCAGACAGTTAAGCAAAACTATAGTCAAGACCCATTTTTATTTGTTAATCCTCTTGCTATTCATTTCACCTTACCTTAAGTCTCATTAAGACACTTAAGGGTTTACAATGAGTCAAAATGTCACAAATTCAAGGGAACTCAGATAAATTAATCTGGTTTTATCCTGACACTAGCTTTTTTGTTCCTGTTCTCTTTACTCTATTTAGCACAGGGAATGTAACTGCATTGGCTATGAAAAGTGCAGGTAAAACACAGGCTGCTGGGTTTCATTCTTCATAGCCATAATATTTAACATGATCAAAGCATTACTAAAAAATCATGTGAGGAGAAACACAGAAACATAGAATGGTTTGGGTTGGAAGATACATCAAAAACCATCTTGTTCCTACCCCTGCCATGGTCAGGCATACCTTCCACTAAACCAGGTTTCTCAGAAGAGTACAATAAATGTAGGTAGGTGTCTTATGGTCCTGTGATCCCATTTACCTTAGCATGAGAAATTAGATTGAAAGCAAGATAGTGTAGTATTAAAAGATGTTCTGATTTTGTCTCTATTAGAAAAAGTATTCCCACTACAAAACATTCATGCATTCTGAATATTTTTCCATTTTTGCCTTCCACTTTTTTAAACACTGCAAAATTTTTTTTTATGTGAATAGGAACACTTTCAGAAAAAAAACTTTAGAAGAATAAACACATAAACATCCATGAGTGTCCCAAATCAATCATGAGTATTTCAGAGATATGACAGCACTGGGGCTTTGTGGAATGCAGCTCACTGATATTAGCTGCATTGCCATGTGAAAAAGCAATATTCACACTTCTGATTTATCTGATAAGTCAAATTGTCTCACTTTAACAGTTAAAAACCTGTGCAAAAGTGTGAATCAAATACTGGTTATCCTGGTACAAAAGAATTTGGTTTAATCTGTCATAGAGGAGATCAGAATCTTGCTTCGTCTTAGAATCATATTGGAGTTTACACTATGTCATTGACCAGAACATCTCAGACCATCTGCAGGCAGATATATCCTGCTAAATCTGGGAATGTAAAAGACCTTAAATGTACGAAATTGTAACAAAACTTGCTTATATTACATTAGAATGCATATGTGATGCATTTATATTCTATACACATTCTGTCTATCCAGTTTATTAAGCAAATAAAATAGTGCCTATGGTAGTGCAAATTTTTATAGCTGTGCTTTCTCACTCTGCAAACTAATTTTATGTCCATACATCAGGAGCAACTTAACAGGACCCAAGACACAGAAAACCTGAGTGGACAAAAGACACCTTAAGAACCTACAAACCAACAACTAGAAAAGCCTTTTAGCTGTAAGTCAGCAGACTTTTATGTCAAGCTTGGCTGACTAATTATTGCTTATAATTTGCATTAGGATTAATTAACTAATTAGAGAGGAATGTCTGAAGGCAAAGTTATGGCTCTGCTTGTCAAGCTGAGGACTTTAATTATTCTGATATTTTTAATTATAATCAGCTGCTGAATGAATATTACATTGTCAGCTACTATAGCTGGAGCTGCAGTGGGTCGGGGAGCTGAAGGAATTGTGGGTATTGTGCCACCACTTCACCTGGAACCATGGAAAGGTAATGCCAACTAGGCAAATATAATAGGAAAACCTTCTGGCTTCAGTATTCATCAAAAGCCTGTACACAGCACTATGCAAACTGTGGCAGTTCAGGGTTATGTATCTTTTCAAGAGTAAGGGAGCAACTTTTCCTCGGGAACATTCCCAAGCCTATATTCTTTTTTTGTTTGGCTAAATGCCTTCTTGGTGAGCTAGAACTGTTGCTTGGTCTCTTAGCTTGATGTGTATTGCTTTGGTAAACTTAATGTACAAGGGAAGGTAAAGAAACCACAGCCCAGACCTGGTACAGATAAAAAAGCACTTCTTTCTACCCTCATATCCTTGGCCTGATTTAGGTGGTTATTTAAGGCATGCTGAACCATCATAGTCTGAGTGCTGAGAACATCAGTATTGGAGTTTGGACCTAAACCAAAAGGTTTTTAAATTTAAAGGTTTAAATTTCAGCAAAGAAACAACCAGAGGAGTTATGGTGAACTCTGCTCCAGCCCTTAACTATTGTATTTCCCCAAGCCCCCATTTTTAAAATGTGAATGTTGAAGCAGAGGCTGTGAGATTGTATCTGTTGGGGAAAGGATTTAGGAAACCCCAAGATGTCTCGATTCCAAGCACGGAGGATTTTCAGTGCTGCAAGGAGGAGAAGCCCTATCCATTGCAGAACAGCATTGTTTCTGAGACACAACATATCTGATTTGTTTGCCAAGACTTCTGTGATATCTTGGCTTAAGGGCTTGATCTCACAACCCTGTCAGGAGTAAGTTTGTTCAGCAATTTACTGAGGCCACTCCTCTCCTGAGTCTTTCAGTGATAACCATCACCACAGCATATGGACACTTCATTATCCCTAACAGATACAATCTCACAGCCCCTGTGCCAATGCTCACATTTTAAAAATGGGAACTGAGGAATAGATTAACTAAGGGCTGGAGCAGACTTCACAACAACTCTTCTGATTATTGCTTTGCTGAAATTTAAGATGAAATCCTGTCACCTGGTTAAGGTTCAAACTTGGATACTGATATTTTCAGCACCTGGAAATTGATGGTTCAGCATGTTTTAAATAACCTCTAAAATTCTCTGTACTATTTCTAAAAATTTTGGTCTGCCTAATGCTTTCCTATTCTTATTGACTAGGCACATTTACAGGGCAGTTTAACCTGACTTTCTTCTGCCAGGAGTATAAGGACTCAGTGTGGAACACCAGATGGTTTGGGATGCAATTTGTCCCCTTGAAGGCATGCAAATATTACTACTTCCTGTTTCTGTAAGGATGAAGTGTGAGATCAAAATTCAAGGTGCTAAGCACCCTGATGTGGATTAAGCTCATATCTTTCAGGCTCTGAGTACTTTGATTGCCAGGCTATTCAATATCATCTCTTGGGTACTTGAGGAGGAGAGAACACAAAATTCACTGAGTATATAGGGAAAAGATTAGAGGAAGGCTAACTCAGGCTGGTAGTTGGGGTGCTCAGCTGAGAAGGGGTCACAATTCTAAAAAAAAATCCTCCAGATGCATGAGTTTGTTACATAAGGCTTTTAGGGATCAGGAAACCAGAATAGTCCTGGAGACAAGTCCTGGAGTTCTTCATACTTCCCTTAACTGAATATAGTGAAAGCAGCACTTGAAGTGTCAATAGAATTGAAATTTAAGTATTAAATTTAGGATTAGGCAGTCCTAAAAAATAAGCAAACTCTGTCATTGCCAAGGGATTAAAGACTTTTGGCCTGCAACCTAATTAGGCAAAAATTGAAGGCAAATGAGTCCCACACCAAATCTCTCTTTGCCAAGTCTTCTCATTGCCTTCTGTTCAAGGTGCAGAGAAATGAGTTTCCCAGAGTCCAATAAGTCCTACATAAATTCCAAATATGATATGGATGTGTAGATCATTCCCCACTGACTATAGAGGGACCCTGGGATAATCTCATCCCAGTCTGAGACAGTTCAGTTAAATGGGATGAACCTAGGTGCACATATAAACCCAATTACGATTTACAAAACAATCAATTCTACAAATTTAAATGCTTGTCCTAATTAAGTGGGGGTAGGAGACTTAATGTTAACCACATATCCTACCTTCTTTTCAGAGACAATGGAAAAATTTCCTTCTATACCTTCACTCATTTAATACCACAGAAAATTCCTGAAAGAATATAAAAGGATCACACTCAATATCTGTGATTTGGAATAGGTAAAAAAAAAAAAGTCCTAAATTTTTCAGTTAGGAGATAACTTGAGAGGTGCAAATTGATGAAATAGAAAATTCCCGAAAGAAAAGATATATCAGTCTGTAGATGAGATTTAGACAGACACCTCTAGAGAAGATTCAAGCCCAAGATCAGAAATCAACAGTGATGGTGCAAAATCTGAATTTATTTGTGAATTGTGTTTTCAGGGATGTTCTGAACAAAAGTCTAATGAAGTAATTCCAAATTTTGGATGAAAAATATATAGAATACAATGCTTAATCTCAAATACAGGTCTCCCAAGGTCTCATTATTAATGTTCAGAAGAGTAAAGTATTGAATTGAAGTCTCAGCAAAGGAATTGCTAAGGCCTCTTAAATCCCAGAGTAAGCATTTATGGACCATACTCCCCAATTAAAAAATCCCTCATCTTCCCATGTGTTTGTAGGACCATGTGTTAAAAACCAGAAAAGCAAGCAAACAAACAAAACCAATAAAAACCAACCCAGCAATTGCTTTGGATGAACACAGAACATAAAGGTGAACAAAATCTGCTGGGAAAGCCCCTTCTTCCTTGCTCTATCTGTTAAAATAGCTTCAAAAGCAAAGGTAAACCAAAAAATTCTTCCTGGTCACCTTGTGGATGTATAAAAAAATAATCCCACAAATAGTCATCCATTTAAACTCTCCAGTATACAAATTATCACTTCACACTCTTGTTTGACCCAATATTGTTCTCAGTTCTTCCCAGTGGAATTTTTTGTGAGAATAGCAGCTTTCCAACATTATGCAATTCTCAAAGTGAAGTTATTTAGACTGAGCTGTTTTCTGTAACAATGAATGTTTAGGCAGGCGTCTTGGGTGCCCTAGCAAAGAGGGAAGTAGAGGGGAGGGAAACCATGGAAGGCAGATTGCCATGGGATCATGTATTTCTTCATTACCTTGTGCTAAAACAACGAAATTCAGGGTTTTTCACACTGTTTGGAAGCTTTGAGTAATTCCTGTTGAAGAAAAAATTGTTTATATGTTTATATAGCCTTCGCCTCAATTATCATATACAAACAAATGTACTAAAAATAAATTAATTATGTCAGCAAATGTGTAGCATTTCTATGTATTTCATAATTAAGAAAGAAGATATTGTACCATTTTTAGATCCATGCTCTTCTCTCAATACTTTATAAAAGAATTGTGTGTGTGCACTCTGAAACAGTATATTTCTATTTAGGAAATTAAGGGATAACATCATGCTGGCAAGATATTTACTCAGAGCATACCTCCAAAAAGCAGAATATGTTATAGTCCAAATGTATGCACATGTTTAAAAAGTTAATGTTTTAAGCTTTCTGCCTTCTAGCCAAGTATATCTAATCTAATTAGTGCTTTCCAGCCAAACATGGCCATAAGCAGGCCCAGAGTACTTTGACAACTCTTTAAAAGACACTGCTCACCTCAGGCCTTTCCTGCTCCTCAGTCTATCCAAATTTTTTGAATGTACCTTGCAAAATGGGACTTAGTTTTGTGAGTTTGTCACTGTTTAACTCCATAACTGTTTAACAAGTGAGCTTAAAATGTCCAGACTTAATCTTGTGTATGAATTGTCCTATACCAGGGTCAATAAACAGAATGTCAGGTATCCTGTCATGAGAGCAATCCAAAACATTCGGGAGCATTTGTACACTGGTTTAGTGGAAGGTGTTGGAAGGGCCTATGACAGGAAATTGGAACCAGATGACCTTTAAGGTCCCTTCCAAGCTAAACTATTCTGTGATTCTATGAAAAACTCAAAGGTGCTCACCAAACAGCCCTTGAAAACATTTCTGTTCTAGGTATGAAAAGATTATTATGAAATAGAAAAAACAATAGATGAAGTGTGGACATTCATGACTTGGAAAAGAAAATTAAGAAATTGTTGGAAAAGGTAGAAGTCACCTAATATAAGTAAGCAATTGATCCTTTCAGATATCAATTTGTGATGGTGGGTAGCACACCTAGAGTTCCAACAGACTATACAGATTGACTTGCCCATAGATCATTCTCTGTGCTGCAAACAAATGCAGATCTTTGGGGATACGTCCCCTCTTTACCCACTGAATATATTGCTGAGAACTAACTCTTAGTTGGTTCTAAAATTTGAGGTGAAGCAATGACTCGTCATATGTCCCTTAAATGCACACAGCAACACAGAATCAAAAAAAAAGGGGTGGAAAGAAACACAGTGGCTCATCTGGTCCCTCCTCCCTGCTCAAGCAGGGTCATCCCAGAGCACAGGGCACAGGATTATGTCCAGACAGTTCTGGAATATCCCCAGTGAGGAGACTCCTCAGGCTCTCTGGACAAGATGTTCAGTGCTTGGTCACTGCACAGGAAAGAAGTTCTGCCTCCTGTCCAGGTGGAACTTGCTGGGATCAGTCCCTGCCCGTGGCTCTGGTGCCATTGCTGGGCCCTGGGGCAGAGCCTGGGCCCTGCTCTGAGCCCTCCCTGCACACAGGGACACCCAGGGCTGAGGGCCCCTCTCAGCTGTGCCTCCTCTCCAGGCTGAACAGCCCCAGCTCCCTCAGCCTTTCCTCCTCAGGGAGATGCTCCAGTCCCTCCATCATCCTTGCCACCCAGTACTGCACCCACTCCAGGAGCTCCAGGTCTCTCTTGTATTTGGGAGCTCAGAACTCATTGAAAAGAAACTTATTTTTCCCTTCTCTGAGCATCTCAGAAACATAAAACATCAATGCAGAAAAAGTAAAGGCATCATAATTCTGCAGCTACAAAGGAAAACATTCTTTGGTAGTTTGAAATTTGTTATATTGACTTTTTCCATAGCTGTGGGAAATAAAAGCAAAATATTTAGTTAACAGAAAAAGATACTTTGTAGACTTCCAAAAGGACTTAGGGGCAAGAGAAGGCCTCCACTCTTGTCACTTTTTGTGACACAGATTGGACTACAGAGAAAAAAAATTATTTTCAATCTAAGGAATATAAACTAATTGTTTTCAGTGTTTTCTGATTTGTGGTGGGGAGAGGGGAGGATGTGAAAGAGGAGGAGTTATTGGTCCATAGAGTTTTACCTTTTCCGCACCTGTGAAAAACGTTTGCATAAATCTGTAAATGTATGTACAAGATGAATAAGGTAAAGATCACCAAATGGAGCTGATTTCTGCCAAGGGCCAAGGAAAATTGCATGGATTTATTCTGGAATCATCAGGGGCTTGTTGCCTTTCTGCATTTGATCATTGGAGTCAATGGCACAGGTGGGTTCCTTCCATCTCAGGGTATATTCTGATTCTATGATCCTACACATTTTGATCATTGGTCAATTTTAGGATCTATGTGATGTCCAACATAAATTTCAGAATGCAATTTTTTGAGTTCCTATGAGAGCCTTATTTGCCAACAGGTGATCTATACATCTGAAAATTTAGACAGCAAATCATATCAGGATTATTGTCCATGAATTTGCTGAGGAAGAGACCCAGGATAGGAAGAAAAAAACATCAGGGAAGAGGTCAGAAAATAATAGCAGGCACAATTTCAACCAAACCTAACGAATCTTGAAATCAGAAAATCTTTCATAAGACTGTTCTCCTTCATGATGTTCAAATTTAGGATTTAATTTAAGGATCGATAAAATATTTGTATAAATCATAGCTTCAAAATTAGTTTTTTTCTTTAGCTGTTAATAGCTATTCTGAGGCTTTTGTTCTGTCATACAAAACTGTACTTGAGTTTGTGAAATCGATAAGAAAAACAGAATTATTAATGGATATTATTACTTCTCATTCTTGCTTCCCATTTGATCAGCAAATGTCTAAAATGAGAAAGGAAGCAGTTGTCAGGACTATCATGTCAGTCCCTACAGGTTCCAGGCAGGAACCAGGTTTTCTTTTCCTTCTTGTTTTGAATCCACAATGTTTAATCTTGTTCCATTTGTTTTGGTCTAAATAAGACAAAAAAGTAAGAAAGATTTTTCAGCCCATAATCCAGCAAACATGTAGAAATTTATGTGAATATCAATGCTCCATAGAACTACTTCATTTTTTAATTGGTGTTTTCAATCTTTTTTTTTTTCTAACAAGCTGTGTTTTAGATGAAGCTGTTCTTCATTGCATTGATAGCACTCTGATGTCTGTGGCTGTCAAATTTCCTAGGAAGTTTAAAAAACTGCCAAATATGGATCTATTTTGAATTAAATCCAAAGGCATTTTTTTCTGACACAATTAAATTATTTGGCTTTGAATTCCACAACAGACACATTACAAAGAGGAATAAAATAAAATATAAAGAATTAGCTCAATAAAAACTCAAGGAAGAGAGATGTCTGTTAGGGAAAAAGAAAATTGTAGAATTATGGAATCACAGAATGCTTTGGGGTTGGAAGGCTCGTAAAGTCCATCCTATTCCAGGTCTTCTGCCATGGGCAGGGACAATTTCCACTATCCCAGTTGCTCCAAGTCCTGTTCAAGTTCTGTCCTGGCCTTGAACACTTCCAGGGATGGGGCAGCCACAGTTTCTCTGGGCAACCTGTGCCAGGATCTCACCCCCTCACAGGGAAGAATTTCTTCCAAGATGTACAAGTGGAGCCTGTATCTTTAAAAAGATGGTTAAATATTTTTCACTCTCCAAAAGAAAGAACTTAGTAAAAATTGAGAGGACTTTGAGACATCTCAGTATCTGATTTTCAGTTTATATCAGTTTTATGAATGAAAATTCATAAAACTGATATAAAAATATAAAATTCACCTTGCCAAGAGTATAAAAATCCACCTTACCAAATGAAGGAAGCTGCCAAATTAACCAATGAACATTCCTTGTTCTCTTTCCTGGCAATTTCACAGAATCATGGAGTCATTAAGTTTGGACAGGACCTCCATGGTCATCAAGTCCAATATTTGAAAATGACATCAGGATATCCATGTATATAGACAGAGGAGGATCCATTGCACTCTGGGTTGAAAAATAGTAAATTATCACAAATTTTGGGACATCAATTATCAAGAATCAAGGGACATTCTGGTTACTGGGTGATACTAAGGGAGAAAGAAAAGAAGAAATCCAGATGTGTCCAGGGTTAGAAAGCAGACAAGTAAGAAGGGGCTGACATGCAAGTCAAGGGTATAAATTTGTTTCCACAGGTACCCTGGGGTCACAACACCAATCCTCCCCTGGTAGTTTGATTCACTTACATCAGGCAATCACCACCTCCTTCTCTTCAGGGTGCTTATTTTTCATTGCTAATGGGGGACTCTAATTGCAATATTCTCACCACTTTGGTGTGGTGCTGTCAAACAGCGCCAGCGAGAAAGCCAAGGGGAGTCTGCAGGCAATGCCATCCTCACAATGAGCCTCTCCCATCACCAGGCACTCTGGCATCCTTACATCCCTAAAAATTAAAACCTACAAAATTAATCATTTCCCTTTAGATAGCTAGATAAATCCTTGCCTGCAAGATCTGTGTGCTGGGGGTGTTCCTTAATGCCATATAAATGCTTAGCCATGGGCTTGCCTGGGTAATCACGCCTAAACTCTGCCCTGGAGGCAGCCATCCCTGGCACTGATGAGCCACTGGAAGGAACATATTGCATGTTTAGATTAAATATAACTTGCAGACCTTTTCCCTGGAATTATCTGCTCTAAGAAGTATTGGTTGGGCTATTTCTGTTTTATTCAAATTGAATAATAAGATCTCTTTTCCACCATAGGTGCTGTTATACCAAATGAACCTTTGGTATAAAAAAGAAATTAGATTCCTAGCATTGGTAATTATAAACCTTTTCCAAAAAATATTTTGAGCCAACTCACATACCTTAGGCTGTATAATGAGTTATATTTTTGTGGTGTGCTGGCAAGGACCTTGGGATATTTTTCACCTCCTTTTATTGCTCTGAAAAAAACATCAGGCAGACATTTGCTGCACAAAAGATTTCCTGGGCAGGGATATTGGGGGACTATTAATTCCTCTCATCTTCAAAGGTACTTCCAATGCATTTTGATTTTCTTTTAGGAAAGTCCAACTAAACAAGAGAGAGCACATTTTATGTGACTTTTGCCCTGGATTCCCAGAGAAAGGATTCTATCGTATAGGATATCTATATAGGACACAGAATAGCCATTAAAGAACTAATTTTATATTTTCCCCTCTTCAAGCATTCAATACAAAGGAAACCCTTAAAAATTCCCTTCTCTCATATTCTTTGCCCAGATGAAAATTCCCCTCACTTTTGTCCATGTAAACACAGAATTAGTCTCCTGCAAGTTTAGGTGGTGGCAGTTCCTGAACACAGTCATATTTTGCAGATAACAGGATTAGCTTGGATGTGGGTAATAAGTTGGTGAATCTCCCCCTGGCCATTTCTCAACACTGTGAGAGCACTAATCCTTTATGCTTTGATGTCTTCTAGTTTTCCATCAGGTGCAGCTCGGCACTTTTGTCCTGGGGCAGTCAGCGCTCTTATAAGATCTCATAGTGTCCTCATTAGCTGCGCCTATTTACCCAGCCAGCCTGTTGAACCCAATTTATAGTTTATGTGATTAATTCCCAAAGTACAGTAAACCCTAGCTTTAAGGCTCTCTATTATATGACTGCATCTCATATAAGGGCAAACACTAGCTACTGCTCTTTTGTTATATGCCTTCACTATATATATAAAACTGCAAGAATTTTGCTCTGAACTACGCTTTAAACATCATTATATGTATGTTCTTTCAGACATGCAGCCTATAAAAATGTTGCAAGTTGGATCATAAAGAAACGTTCATGCACAACGGTAATTTTTGGTTGTTTTCTGGTTTTGTTTTAAAAAATCCATGTCGTTACCATTTTATATTAAAATTATTGATATTGTTGAATGGGTACCATAATTTAGAACTGTTTACCCATAGAATTGCAGGTGACAAAGGCTTAGCAGTCAAAGTAGTAGCCTACAACCACTGGCACAGTTTTTTTTCTTAAACATGAGGGGTTTGTAGATAAAAGACTTACGTTGTGAATTTTTATACAGTCATTTAAGTCAACTGATGACATCTGTCAGCTCTGCTGTATTTCCTCCTATAGGGATATGAACTATGTGAGTCGGATCTCTGCTAATTTGCATGTGAAAGAACACTGTACCTTTTTTAAAAATAGATGATCATTTCCAGCTCTCTCCCCTCACGGGTTCATAGGGACAGGCATCCTGCAGGTCCTTTTTTAACAGTTTTCCAGCCTGTAGTTTCCAAAAAGGCCCCATAGCTGCTTGGAAGTCTCAGTTTCACTGGATGATCCCCCTCACAGAAGCAAAATACAAAACCAGAAAATTTCAAAGCATTTTGGCTAGGATGCTCCAAGTGCTGAGAAGGGAGGAAAAGAGAAAAACTCTGTTAAAGGAGAGCATTCAGTCGGAGCACAGATAACCAAAGTTTTTGTTTAAATGAAGACCACATTAGAAAAATTTATGACACCTACTAAAAAATACTAAAAATATCAGAAGGCTAAACTGTTACTTTAAAACACTTCACACAAATGGAAAACATCTATCTCTGGCCACTGGAAAGCTAATTTTGATTTTAAATGAGCTTTGTTTTGTTCGGTATTCTTATTCTTGTCTGATAACTGGCATGAGATTCCATCTGGCCACAAAATATCCTTCTTTCCTGGAGACTCCAGGGAAGGTAGGCTGAAGATCTGTGACCTTCCCTTAAGCTACTTAATCAATGCATCTTGAACTTGACCTGGAGTGATGAACCACCTGGAAGGGCAAGAGAATTATTTAAACCTGAAGCCCTTTTGGCTGTTGGTATTTCCAATGAGACCAATCTACAATGATGCCTATCTACAGAGATCTGGTCTGGGACATCCAACACGGATTGCTCCACAGATTTATATGTATATAGAGTCTGATAACTATTTATTTATACATATTAGCTAGGTGCACATGAATATATGAATAATGTATATTTATTTATACATATCAGTTAGATGCATATGAATATATATGTTTATACATAAAACGAAACAAAACAAGAGAGGCTAATGCATTTCATCAGAATATAAAAGCTTTTTGCCTCACTCTTCCCCAGTTCACTTTGTTTCTGCGAAAGAAGCAGAGAGAATTCCCTTTGACTGAGAATTAGGCCCAAGATGGAAATGTTTGGCTACAAGAAGTTTTCATCAAAAGTAATTGATCAGTGTTCTGGCATATCAGCGAGGCAATTTCTGATTTTTTCATTGAACCTAATTTAAGCTTTATTGAGCATAAATTTAAGCTTCTTTCAACAGAGACTTTTGATGCAAATGACATTTTCTGGTCTTGGGCATGGCCATGCACGATGGGACAATGGTGTGTGCTGAATGTTTCAGCTGTTCCTGCACACTGAGTCTGTCATGCCCTAAAAGCTCTTGACCCATAGATTGCTTGTATGCATTTATTTCTACCCAAAGAGTTCTGGAGAGGATCTCTTCCTTCTTAAAATCTTTGCAACAATTTTTTTTAAATGTGGAAAACAATTTCACATGATTGTATTTATGTATATAATTTTTATAAATAGACACATTTAATTCTATACATAAGTAACATAAATATATTTGAAACATTTTATGTATTTATGACTTTATAGGATAAGGCAGCATACATCACTAAAGAACAAACTCTTCTATTAATATTTTGAACAAGAAGGAATAAAACAACCTGAATCAGGTCCCAGCTTCTATAGTAGTAAAATGATATGGGTTAGTTTTTATTGTCCTAGTGACCTTATGCTAAGAAATTTATTTTTCCTTTATTGAGTTGAAATGCTTTATAGGACCTAGGCAGGAAACTATGGCACTTGAGCTGTCTCAGTGTACATTAAGCTACTTTTTTGAGATACTGAATAATTGCCACTCAGAAATTGTGAACACCAGCAGTTCTGAAGTTCAAAAGCTGACCTATCACAGCAGTGCACAATAAGCATGTTTTCCTTCCTCCTCTAATGTTGAGTTTTGCATTGACTACTCTGAAGGATACATCATGTCTTGGAATATATTCAGCAAAATTAATAAGTCAAATAAAAGAAGCAGATAACCTTATCAGTATTTCCTTGTGTCGGATCGTAGACTGAGGAAATGAGCATTTGTATGAGCTTTTATAAAACTCTGTTTCTTCAATAATATTGCTGAGTATATAATGGGAAATGAAAAAAGGAGATTGCATATGTAATGGAAATTTTCTGATTTGTATTCAAAATGCATGTTCACAGATACTTTGTAATATTTACCAGTTCTAGTGAGCAGCACCTTGTTTCTCAATACTATGTAAAAAAGGACCCACAATGAGCTTTCAGTAAATTAATGATCCATAAATAAGAAATATGTTGCAGGGTTTTTCGCAAAAGTTTCAACTGAGATTTTCAAGAACGTGAAATAAATTTAAGCTTTTAAATATTTACTTAGGTATCCTAGGGAGTGATTTATTTCTTTTTACAGTAGGTGTCCTGTTGGTCCTGGTGATGTCAGAAAGTTCCCCCTGTGGGAATGGTGTCAAAGCACTGGTATGAAAAAATTATGTATTATTGCAATAAAATTCCTTGTAATCTTAGTACTGCAGGTGCTATGAGTAGAAAATTTAATACAAAGGGCAGCAAAGATTATTGGTACAATAATAACAAAAGAAGAAAAGTGTTTCATATGTTTAGAATGGTTTTCACCCAATGATCTCTTGGGGCTTTATAAAGGAATTTGGATGACAATGCCACTACATTGAAAACCAGAACTAGCAGCACCATTCCAGAACACACAATTAATTTCTTGGAATGAGGAATCAGGAAAAAGTCACCTGTTTGTATGTCCCATGCTGATGCAGATTGCACAAATAAATCAGAGACAATAAATTAACTGTGAACATCTATTTCTTTGTGGGGAAAATCTTCAGGATAGCTCTTGAAAAATTTATTTTTGCTGCTATTTTTTATATCCTTCCTGAAAATTCAAGATTCTGGCATAGGTACTTAATCTTATGGTCTTTCTGAATTATAGTGTGTAATCTGTACTCACTTCTAATGATGATTGAAAATCTACTTAAGATCAGCTCTTACTCTCAAGAGTAGCCAAGCAGACTGTTCTGTTACTGCCAGGTGTTTATTGTCTGGAGGCAGTCTCAGTAGAATCATAGCACCATGGAGTATCCTGAGCTGGAAGGGACCAGCAAGAATCATCAAGTCCAACTCCTGGCTCTGCACAGGAAAACTCCAAGAATCCCACCATGTGACAACAGTCTTTTTCTTCATAAGAAATCCTTTCTTCCTAAGATCCTTCCCTTCTGAATCCACAAGGCAATTTCGATATAAATTTTCAATCTTTATTTAAGGAAACAATATATATTCTCTTCCTTTCTTCTCTTTTATTTTTCCTCTTTTCTAGCTTATTTTTCATCTACTGAAACCAATATTGCCTTTGTTTATAGTGATCAAGCTTTGTCATCATGTTAATGATGATAAATTGAGTCTTCACCAGTGCCGATTATTAGGGATCAAAAACACTCTTTGGTCCATAATATTTAGTCATGAAATATATATTGAGAGCTCATCTGAGCTCTCAAATCCATTTGCATATTCTAACAGGTTTCAGAAACCTCAGCTGTTCCAGGACAATCTCTATTTCAAATCTTTCCAAAGCAATTCCCTTTGTTTATGGCCTACATGTCCTTACAGCCAGTGAAAGGGGATGATGTAATGTTCTCCAAGTCACACCTCTTCCTTTTTCCCACGTTCTTGCTCTTTGACATGAGGAAAATCATATTAAAAAATCCTTATGGCTTGCTATAACACTTTAGGGCCAGATATTATCAGCTTAATTTGCCCAGAGAATGTTCACTATGTCCATTGGTTAAGGCAGGTGCTATTCCCTATGGTCAGATTACATGTCTGGACTTTTTTCCCTATCAGTGGAAACCCATAGGTACATCCACAGAAGAACACTTGATTTTTATGACTAAGTAGACTGTGAATATGCACAGACAAGCACACATCTACTCTGCAGAAAGCCTCTTTCATGGGATTACTGAGGAAGTAAGAGTTTATTCAATATATAAAAACAGGGTTATAGAATTTGGACAGGGTACAAGTAATATCCAATAATTTCCCAATGTATTTAATACAAGTATTTCTTACTTTTATGTGTTTACTTCCCCAGGGCAAATGTATTGTGACTATTCCAGTTTGCATTATTCCTGACAGCATGCAGGAATGTAAAAAGGAAGGAGTTTTGCATCTCTTGCACATGCATGTTGTGCTCAGCCCAAGTCAGGCTAATAAAATTCTGAGCTGTCTCATCATATGCATTGATGCAAACGAACACAATGGAATACAGAGAGAGAAGCTGACAGGGAAATGGAGATGGAAGGCTCTAAAAATATTTTAGTGCACTGAGATGACTTTGGGAGGACAGTAGGAATGGATTGAGCAGTGAGTGTTGAAAGTGACAGCTCCATTCCTGTTAGAAGCAGATCCAACTCATGCAGCATCAGCCACTTTTCAGTCATCTTCATGATACCTATGTTGATGATTTTTGTTCCTAGAGGGTCATGGCTAATCTGTCCTATCTGTTCTGGATAGTTCCCATAAATTATTTAAGCAGTTTCTCTGTGACTCTTAATACATAGAATAAAAACAAATTTCTAATCAAATTTTGGTTTAGATATTGGTTAAAAAGTGGTCTACGTGAAATTAAAGAATCACTGTCTGCAAGTTTGATAGAATCACCAGGATGCTCCTGTCTTTTCCCTCCAAGCTGCTTTCCCAGCGTTCCCCAGTCTGTACTGGCACATGGAATTATTCCTTTCTGTTCCAAGGATTTGGCATTTTCCTTTCCTGAGCTCTAGGAGATCCTCATTGGCCCATTTCTTCAGCTTGTTGAAGTCCCTCTGAATGGCAGCATGACCTCTTTGCACATCAACTGCTTTTTGTAATTTTGTACCATTTGCAGACTTGCATCTATTCATCATGGCCATTGAAAATGATTAAGAGCATTGGCCCAGCAGTGTCTGTGGCTTCTGGATTTTGTGCCGCCAGTCATAACCCCTCCGAGGCTGGGAGATCAGCTCACTTTCAATCCACCTCACTGTCCACTTCTCTATTTTATTCTTGACCTACTTGCCTATGGTGGTTTTGTCAGACACCATGGAAAGCTTTTTCAAATTTAAAATTAACAATGCCCACTTCTCCCTCCTTGTTCTATTAATTTCAGTGCACACAGCTATCCAGTTGAGGAGGGATGTTTTTCCCTTCATAAGTCTGTGTTCCCTACACCTCATTGCCTCCTTGTGCTTCATACATTTGCAAGAGGTTTCCAGGATGAGTTGTTCCACCACCCTTGCAGGCTGATCAATCTGTACTTTTCTGGATCCTCATTCAGGTCCTTTCTGGAAGATGAGGGTGAGGTTTGCTCTTTTCCAGTCCTCAGGGATCTCTGTCAGTGGCCACGACTTTTCAAAGGTAGCTGAGAGTGACCCCCCCAGCTCCCTCAATACTCCTGGAATATCTCACCAGGTCTTCTGGGCTTGCATATATCCACTTGTATACAAGTTCCCTATGCTGGTCCTCTTCCACTGATGGTCAGTCTTCCTTGCTCCAAATTTTCCTTTTGGTCTCTGAGACTGCTGAAGGCAAATCTTACCAGGAAAAATCAAGGAAAATGTAACATTTGTTTCCCGGCTTTTTCTGTGTCATCTGTCACCAGATCCGCTGGCACCTTCAGCACCAAACCCACATTTTTCCTGATCTTCCTTCCCACAGAAGCCCGTCCTTTGACCTTTGTGTGAGAATCCACTTCCATGTGAATTCCTAACCCTGATCACTGGGTGCTCTGACTATAGTATCTAATATAGTATCACTATATTCCTCCTGGGTACCCATATATGCAAACTGATGACAACTATCATTTGTACCGTTCTATTTTACTTATTTTCATAAATTCATACCATATCAAGTCTATGAATATGAAACATTGTTTTTATCATGATTTATTAGGGTACTGACGTCATAAGCAGCCCTGGGCAAGAACTGGATATTTTGCTTTACACAGTTAGTTCTTTTTGGTTCTTCCAAAATGGTTTTTCTATTAAGTGAAACTGTAAAAAATAATGTTATGAGGGCATCAAAAAAAAAGCTATCACAGAAAAATTCTTTTATTTTGTCTTTCCTAAACTTAATATCCTTCCCCACAACATTGCTTTCTTTCTAGAAAGTAATCTCAAATAAGAAGATGGAAATATTCCATTCTGAGATTAGCGGGAAAAAAATCAATGGAATTGACAGTTTGAAAAAAAGTCTTAATTTTTGATGATAATGGAATTGTCTTTTTAATGTATATATATAACCAATTTCCAACCTGCAGTAAAAAATGACTTAAGAAGAAAGCCAAAGACTATAATAACTGTGTCCCAAACCATAATTTAACTAACAGGAGCAGACTCTTCTTCATGTCCTAATAAGCTTCTCTTTCTTTCATAAACATTTCCATCCCTTTGAAGAAAATTAACAGTACAATAGAAAAGCACAATGCAATAATTTACTTCCATATATATATACCTGTATAGGTATGTAGTGATATAAGCATCAGTTTGCTATGAACTCTAGGTATAAATATAGATGTAGGTATATTGTTTAGTCTTTTCTTATTGGAAAAAACCCCCATTTTTTGCAAAGTACGAAATCATTGTCCTCTAACCTAATTCCTGAAATACTGCAGAATGTAATAGACAAGGTCTGTGCCTTTAGGGAGAATTTCTTTTCATCCCAACTTTCCATGTCTTCCTAGGGCATGTCGTCTTCCACCTCAGAAACTTTGCCTGACTTTTCCAGTTTTCTCCTCCACATTCAGGCTTAATCCATTTCTCATCTGCTCTACCCCCCTATGGCACTTCTTCTGCTTCCATTGCGGACGTTCATAAGTCACAGTCTTTAAGCAACTGTTTTTTCTCAGCCATTCCCATGCAACTGACATGTCCTGCTTGGGGGAGTATTTCCTTCTTGCATGCTTTGTAACACACTTTCAGTGATTTTGCCATTTTACAGCCTTTTGCCAAGCGCTCTGTCTTTTCCAGTTCTGTTACTTGCACCATTTGTCAAAGTGGTTCAAAACAAAGAAAGGACTTTTGGGGCCATCCCAGATGGTAATTACAGGTGCCAAGGGAGGCTGCTTCCTTGTTCTTCTTGGTTCAAGCCTAATTTCACCCTTTATGAAAGATGAATCAGAAGAACAACATTGTTTTTGTTGAATTGTCCTACTGATTTCAGTTTAAGGATTCCATGAACTCTTTTTCACAGAAGGGTACCAGAACACCCCTGAAAGAAATTGCTGTAATAGGAGACAGAAACTGTGGAATAGTCTGTGTTATAGGCCATGTTAATGTATGACAATAAAGATCCACTGGCTAAAAGGTTTGTTCATTTTCTATAAAAATGGAATGGAATGGAATGGAATGGAATAGAATAGAATAGAATAGAATAGAATAGAATAGAGCAGAACAGTCCAATTGGATAGACCAACAATGATCATCTAGTCCACCCTTTCTCTGTTGCTTCCTGGCCTTTGCTGGTGTTGTTTTGAATTCAGCTTTTGGAGACATCAAAATACCAGCATTTATTCCTGCAATATTATTATGCGCTGATAGGTCACACCAAGATTAAAGTGTTCCTACTTCTAACTTTCTGTTAGTCATCCTGCTGTATCCTGTCAGTGCTGTTTGCAAATCTCAAAACATCAACATGTCTTGCTTTCCAAAATATCAAATATGCTGCTTTTCTTGGCGATATTCAACTCTATATCAGTTGTCTTAATTAAAAAAAAAAACACTTTTGTCTTGAAAATATGTCCATGGAAAGCTGATCTAAGATGCTAATGACCTTGCCTGTCTGTGTAAAGATACCTAAAGAAACCAATGTCAGGGATATAAGTCAATCTCTTTAGAGAAGCCTATGGAAGTAGAACTTTGTTTTTCTTTCTGAGATCCACGTGCAGCTCTTCCTAAACTCACTGCAGAATGTCCCACAGAATAGCCTCACTTAGGGTCCCTTTTGTGTCTGAACCATTGTGTCTGAACATGTTGACCTGTTCCATTGCATTTCAGAGCTGAGTATTCAACACGAGTTCCAAAGATCACCTGAATCTCCCTCCCAGTGTGGGCAGGGTTTCTGTAACACTTCTCCCAGGTAACAAATAACAGGATAAGAGGATGTAGCCTCAAGTTGCACCAGGGGAGGTTTAGATTGGATATTAGGGAAAATTTCTTCGCTCAAAGGGTTGTCAAAGGTCACAGGGTACTCATGGAAGTAGTGGAGTCACCACCCCTGCAGGAATTTGAAAGACATGAGGATGTGGTACTTGGGGACATGAGTTAGTGGTGAACATTTCAATATTTGACATTGTTGAAGTTCCTTCATGTTTGCAGACCATAAACTAAATTGTTTCACTACAGTAATTTTCTCAGTAGCTCAGGAGAACTCCAATGACAGGAGGGTTGGAACAAAATTATTTTTAAGACCCAAACCATTCTGTGATTCATGTAAAATATAAGGTAAAAGTTCAGTTGATGTCTTGATGGAGCTGCTTTTGACTCTGCACCCTGGAGAATATGACTTTCCACCATCAAATATGAGCACAGAGTGGTGCAAGAACCATCAGCCAATGTTTATGCAGTTCTCTGAAGCTGGAAAATGCTTCTCCATGCTTTTTCTTTTACTTTTTTTTCTCCTCAAATTCTGGCAGCCATTTAAATGGGACATTTTTACCCAAAGCACTATTTTAGCCTCTTATTTTCCACAGCTAAATTAGACATTTTTGTTCTATTCTCTAAAAAAATAATAATTAAAAGAATAAAAATGTCTGATTTGATTCCTAATATGCAGTGAAAGCTTAAGCTAGATAATAATTGCTAATATACTACTTAGAGCTTCCTCTGACTCACAGCCAACTGCAGAGGGCAAGTCAAAACAGCCTTGGATAAATAATTAAAGCATTTAAAGATGTTAGGCTTATATTTTGATCCTAATCTTTAGCTAGTATAAATCTGCCCAGCTCAATGGAGTGACTGGAGTTGCAAAAACTGAAGATTGAGTTTTATTTTTAAGACTTCCCTAGGTCATAAGTAAGTAGAGTTTGTATTTATTGATATTTCTACTTAGATGTTATTTATTTCTCATTGGCTGATAATTTCTGAAGCATTTTTTGAATGGGATTAAATGTAGATTATTATTCTTTAATTTCTGTACCTGCTATAGAGGCAAATTCAGGCAGCACTGGAATAGACATAATTGTATGTTTAGACATGGATTGGTCTCATATAATTTTGTCTGATAGACTAACATCTAGATCTAAGCTACACACCCTGTGTTCCTTTTAGGATCAGTGGTGCTGAAAAGATGCTTCGAAGATTTAACTCACCTGTTTCCTGGCAAGGAAAATACAATAATTTATATTATAAAATATCTCAGAGAATCTGGGCTCTAGAAGCACCTGTTTCTGCCTGCCGACTATTACTTAGAGAATACAGCTAATTTACACATTATTGTCAATTTTATTTTCTCTTAATAAAGGTGAGATGAGTTTTATGCCACTGAACAAGCTTGTCACTGAAGTACACTTGGTTTTACACAGGGCTTTTGCATAAAATGTTGTAGCTTAAAGAAAATTTCACAGTTCACCAGAACAGAGAGACAACAGATGTAAAACTGTTCTCAATAGTAGTAAATTCCTTTGTAGTAAACTCTTTTCAACAAGCATGTTGCAACTTTCACCACCATCTCTTTGCTTGTGTTCTCCCAAAGTTATATTTTCCTGTGTTTAGCCAAAATTAACATAGTTTTGTCTACATCTATCAGGTACCTTGAATACCAGTGAGGATTTCCTTAGTTCTGCTATAGCATAAGAATCTGTAGGGGCAGTGGTCAAGTGCGTGGATTATGGACCAGACTAGGACCAGTGAGAGCATCATTCCACTATCCCATAATTATAACCTCATCAATGGGAATACAGCAGTCTGGCAATGGCCAGAAAATGGCCAGGACTCCTTGTTTTGCTTTGCCTGCAAGTCTTGATTGGCCATTATTATTACTCTCCTGTGGAAAGACACAGTGGAAAAATGCCACTCATAGAAGTGACCTTCTTGGTAATCCCCAACATTTCAGTAGAAGCAGGATCAGGAAATTCAGATTTCCAGGGCTTTTTAATCTTCAATTTTCCTGCACTGCCAGAAAAAAAAAACCCTAAGTTTTACAGTGGCAGCATTCAGTTTTTCCTGCAGTCCTCTGAGTGTTTGAGCTACTTGTGCTCTGACAGCCTTAAGGGGAATGCATTGGCTGCCAAATGGAGCTGGTGTTGCTTTCAGGCTTTAGGGCTCCACATACTCCTGTTACTTAAATTGTGGCATATGAGGAGCATTCCGAGCAAGAATAAAATGAGATAGGGCTGCTACATTACTGGAAAGTTGAGATTTCCTTGAGATAATGAGTTCTGGGGTCAGAGCAATGGAAGTTTTTTGGCAATGAGCATTCCTCATTCAGCACTTTGTACCTTTGCTACATAAAAGACACAAAAATCAAAGGAGTTTGGGAATGAGGTCAACATAATTTAGTCAATATAAATGCAAGTTTAACTGAAATACAGTGAACCTTTTGTACTAGTTATGGTGATCACGATTATAGCATTTGGGGATAATCAAAATGGCAAATCTGCTTTTTTGTTTTTTTGGGCAAACACATATTTCACCCCTCCCAGAAATCTTATTTCCACCATCCACCTAACCACAGGGATTGCACCATTTTTGAATAGTTCTTGTCAGAAGGGATAAAATCCAGTAAAGCACATCTGGATCTAAATCCAGATGTCTATTTTAGCTGAGCATACAACCAAAGTTTTATGAGATAGATCCAAACCAGAAAACAGCTATATCCACTCTGGCATGACCTGAATTCATCTCTGCTGTAGATACTGAGAACTGAGAAGGTATAATGGGGAGATAATGCTCACATTTAAAAATTTCTGTGAAGACAATTCTATCCACTCATCCTAAGTAAAATTCCTCAATGAAAACTCAGAGGTATTCAATGTCAGTCTTCTCCAAGCAGAATTGCAAACACAAAGGTACTGAAATTCTCAGAATTACAGACTCAGGAATCTCTGTTTTGTGAAAAATTCTGAAATGTGGTTTTCTTTTCCTCACATCTCAATGTCTGTGACGTTCTACATATGCACATATGTACAACTACCTGAATTATGTTAGGAGTCAGAACTAGACACTGATCCACAGAATCATAAAATCATAAAATGGATTGGGATGGAAAGGACCTTAGAGCTTATCTGGTTCTAAGCTCCTGCTATGGGCAGGGACACAGAGAACTCTGAGTTTCTCTGAAATCTCTATATAAGCATCAGCTGTCTAAGCTTCCATTATAGCCACAGAGAACTCATTCATATTTAAACCAAAGATGACCAGAAAGTGGTTCAGCTTACTCTTAAGCAAATTCTTCAGTTTGGGCAAGAGAATATCTGCTTTTGGACTCAAAATATTTCTCTGGTGGGATTTCCACTGAGTGAAAGCTTGTAGACACCTATGAGGGGCACAACACTCTCGTCTGAACATTGGCATCTACTGCCATTTTCCATTTTAGATGGGGATAAAGGCCATGAAAAAGGGCCTAAGGACAACTGGCAGCTGGAACACAGGTGAGAACATCCCAATAGCAATGAACACTGATTAAGCATCTGAAACATAGGTCTGTATTTAGTCAAGATGTAGATGATTTCCATTTCTCACTTCAACCAGTCAGAGAGGAGCCCTGGTAAATGTTATCTACAAAGAAAAGGCAGAAAGAAGAGGGACAAAATTGTTTGAAGAAAATACTAATGAAAGCATTATAACTGTATTCAAACGCCTAGAAATCAGAGACAAAGAGGAAAAATAAAAGTATTCTCTATATTCAATGAGTATGGGAGAAATAACTCTGAACAAAACCTTCAGTAGGAACACCTCTCTAATGAAATGGATCATACAAAAACAGAGCAGCTGGAAAGGCTGTAGTGTGTCCATGCCTGGAAGCTTTGGTGAACAGGTAGAGGACATGGACTGGTTTTCCTCCTGAGGTCTCTTCTAGCCCCACTTCTAATGATTCTGTGACTGTATTTTTCCATGTTGGGGAATTGGAAAATGATCACTGTGGGTGGAAATGGACTTACCCCCATCACACAGGCCTCCTGACACCGCCAACAGAATTTTAAATGAGGAGCTAGACAGTCTGTAGCTCTTTAATAGGGCTTTGCTGCCAAGGGGCCCAACATATTTCCCATAATGAGGCAAGGGTAGGAGGAGAGAAGAGGGAAATTCCTCCATTCTTTATATTTCCATAGTATTTTGTAATTAATTTGATGCTTTTACAGAAAATTAATTGGGTTTTGATAATGAAATAGAGAGAACTAACCAGACACTAGCAAATTAAAAAAAATTAAAAAATCACAGCCTAATGGGCCCCCACGTCAGACTGATAATGCTGTCTCCTTCAGGTGCTTGAGGGAAAAATAGCCCAGGAGGAGACACTGTGAAAGTCCTTGTCAATTGAAGGGTTAATCTGCCTTCCTTCCCCACTCCCCTGCTCCCTCACAACTAAAGCTAAGCAGATTAATTAAAACTTAAAAGGATTCTGATTTAGTTACAAGTAAGAAAGTGAAGTGCTGCAGCCTCATGCCTATAATTCACCATTGCAGAGCAACACTTGGACAGGCTGAGCTGTAATTACCTCATGATGTACTGTGTTCCCTGCAATTCCTCACAAAACCTCCCTTTTAGGTTTTTCTCTGCCTTACCTCCTCTCATCTCACAGCACTCCCTGGCTGAAGGCATTTACAAGTGGTAAATATTAATTGTTAGGGAGATGACAGCTGTGGGTCAAGCAGGGGCTGATGGATCGGCTCCATAAATCCAACAGGTATCTTCTCCACTTCATCTGTCACCCCCTGGTGAAACAGAAAGCTGTTCTAGAATATTTCTACTTAATATTTCATTTTTTTTCCCTCAATATATTACCAGAAGAAAAGCAGTAAGAGGAGGAAAGAAAAGAGAATCACAGTCGTGCATATCTTCCCATTTCCCACTAAGCAGTATGAAGTAGAGCAAGTTATTAATTTTCTACACATAGCAGTTAAATTCACACATTATTTACTATAGGAAATAACCAATAATTTTCTGTTGTAAGATCTGTAACCCATCAAGCCCACAGATTCTAAATACAATTCATCCTTTGTGGAGTTCCACACAGGCCAGGCTGGATGGGGTGTGGAGCAACCTGGTCTAGTGGAAGGTGTCCCTACCCATGGCAGTAGATTGGAATCTTCAAAGTCTCTTCTAACCCAAACCATTCTGAGATTCCAGGATTCTCTGAGATCTGGCAAATATACTATACACCTATTTTGATGTTCTTAAAAATGTGAGAATGAAAACACTTAGGTGTTATGAGTTAGGTATTTGCATAGAAGTGATTTTCCACCTATGAAGACGTTCTACATCTACACGTCTTGTGAATCCTTCCAGGGATTGCAACTCCACCACTTTCCTGGCCAGCCTTTTTCAAAGCCTGACTGCCCCTTCAGTGGAGGAATTTTGCTTAATAGCCAATCTAAACCTATCCTGGTGCGACTTGAAACATTTTGTTCTTGTCCTATCACTTGTTACCTGAGAGAAGAGATTGACCTCCACAGGGCTCCACCTCCTTCCAGGGAGCACTTGCTAAAGACTTCCATAAAATGAACTGGGCAGATCTGTCCACTGGAATGGAATGTGCTCCACTTCCATTTTGAGAAGGTAGAGGTTTGATAGGGAGACAATATTGAAGATATACACCTAGAGATCTTGAGGTAGCGTTATTTCACATGGAATCACAGAATATCCTGAGCTGGAATGGGCACACGAGCTTCATAAAGCCCAACTCCTGACCTTGCACATGACACACCAAGAATCCCACTGTGTGCCTGAGAGCGCTCTCCAAATGCTTCTTGAACTCTGTCAGATGTGTTTTACTTAAGTAGCAAAAACATTCACAGAGGATGTATCAGCACTGTATTCAAACCACAAAAAGAAGGAAAGATAAATAAATAGATAAATAAATAAATAAATAAATAGGCCATCTGGGCTCCTGATATCTTTTTGACTATCGAGGAGAATTAAGCATTTGTCTGTAAATCTCTCAAAGCACTGGGTTCAGATTTCAGTGCCATTTGGTATGCAGGGGCTCACAAGGAATGATCCAGAGGTGGTAACATCCCCCAGAAGTGCTGAGTTAGATCTAGCTGGCCCCTGCAGATGTTCAGGATACCTTTGGCTTCTCAAATTACACTTGGTCTATCCATGAGACACCTGAACTGAGCCTCCAGCGCTTGTCAGTGACCAAAAGACCTTTTTAAATCAACTCAGGCTGCATAATTCAAGTATGAAGGGATGGGCTGGAGCAGCAAATTCCCTCACTGACAGTTTAAGGTGGATTCAGAGGTTTTGACTAGTGTCATGACTTTGATTTTCAGTGATAAATTAAAAAGAAGAAGACTTTCAACAAAAGATTTTTTTAGGATGAATGAGGAGACAACAAAATTAGAAAATACATATTTTTCAAATGTCATGTCTGGGATCATGCAGAGATTTTCTATATGAGAACAGAGGTGTATCAACTCTTGGAATATTTTATTCTGCAGGTCTATAGATTTGCTTAATCAGCCTTAGTACTTATTTACTATATACCAGTTCCCATTTGTTGGTGGTGGGTCTTTCTCAACTGCTTTTTTATTGACTACCAATCCAAAATTCACTGTTTATGATACCAATAATTTATTTTCCCTTTTTAATAGATTTATAAAGCAGATTTGTTGCTGGGTTTAATCTTGTTTATCTTCAAACTTTTTTTTCCTGTAGAAATCTTATGATTTCTAGATTTCTAGATCTTGTAATTGCAAGATTTCTTTATAGTCATAGAATTTGTACCACTGGAATATCAGAGTTTCTATTTAGATCTCTAAACAGTAGAAAAAAGAAAAACAAAAAAATCTGGTACATATGTTCAGCTTTTATAGTATAATTTCTGCCAATTGCAAGGGAACCATTCCCACGTTTAAAGTTGACTGCATAATATTTGGGAAAATGCATCTGGTTTGGTACTCTTTTAAAAATTGGGAGCACTTTTTGTGGCAGTTTACAGGGCTATGAACTTTGTCATGGAATGGCCCTGCTGTCAAGACAGTGTCTTTTGCCAATATCATAAATGTTTCTTAGATTTGATTGATTTATATATCACTGAGAGATTTATTTCCTGCCAGAGTTCAAGAAGTCATCAACGGCATCAGGGTGGAACTGCTTATAGCTGGGCAGTTTCTGTTCAGTTCAAACCAAAACAAAGGTAATTGTAATTATTTTTTTAGAACTATGGATCTATTTTCAGTCCCTGAAATCTCATAAACAGGCCTTTTTTTGCTGTTGGGTTGGTTTTTTTGGTTTGTTTGGTGTTTCTTTTGTTTCTTGTTTGTTTTCGGTTTTGGTGGTGGTGGTTTCGTATATGCGGTTTTTTGTTCTGCATTTTTTGGTTTGTTTTGTTTGTTCATTTGTTTAAGAAGGATTTATAAGAAATGCACAGTGATGGTTCACATCACAGTGAATATACAACATTCCTTTTGGTTTTTCTGGGTTACATCAGGAAGAACATTGCCAACAGATCAAGGAAGGTGATGCTGCCCCTCTGCTAGAGCACATCTGGGGTGCTGTGTCCAGTTCTGGGCTCCTCAGGACAAGGGAGACCTGGAGCTCCTGGAGTGGGTGCAGTGCTGGGTGGCAAAGATGATGGAGGGACTGGAGCATCTTCCTGATGAGGAAAGGCTGAGGGAGCTGGGGCTGTTCAGCCTGGAGAGGAGACACAGCTGAGAGGGGCCCTCAGCCCTGGGTGTCCCTGTGTGCAGGGAGGGCTCAGAGCAGGGCCCAGGCTCTGCCCCAGGGCCCAGCAATGGCACCAGAGCCACGGGCAGGGACTGATCCCAGCAAGTTCCACTGGACAGGAGGCAGAACTTCTTTCCTGTGCAGTGACTGAGCACTGAACAGAGACCAGAGAGGCTGTGGAGTCTCCCTCACTGGGGATATTCCAGAACTGTCTGGAGACATGCCCTGTGCTCTGGGATGACCCTGCTTGAGCAGGGAAGTTGGACCAGATGAGCCACTGTGGTCCCTTCCAACCTGACCCAGCCTAGGATTCTGCCATAAATATGACACAAGTCTTTGCAATAGAACCAGCACTGGTAGCTGCCCTTTAAAGTTCTGACAGGAAAAATCTTCCCAAATTATCAGGAGCATGTGATGTGCTCCTCATCATGTGGCCCTGTACATTGCTGCAGAGAGGATGAATCCACAGGGGTCTGTGCTAGAAGTGTAGCACCACACCAAACCATAGGATGTGTTTGTAATTAAAAACGATTTCCTCTGACTCTAGGGCTAATATTTTTAGACTAATTCTCAACTGGTATGTAAAAGAAGATGTATTCAGTAAGACCACAGACTGTAGAGACAGCTTTTTGGTCTCCAGCAATGGGCAGTTCTGACTGCTTGTTAGGAAGGAGCATAAAGAGGAAAATATGCATTGATGTTCCCACATTTGAGCTTTCCAGCCTTCTGCAATCTGTGGCTATGCAATTTCCTGACCTGGGGGTTATTCCTTTGTCTCTCGTAGTCTGTGAAGGGTTTTCCTTCCATGTTTGTATCTAATTGCTTTTCGAACCCGTGAAAACTTATGACATTCACAACATCCCAACATCCCGTGGCAATGAGTTTCATAGTTTAATTTTGTGCTGTGTGAAAAAGTACTTTCCTTTAATCATTTTGAACCCACCTTTAGATAACTTTATATGATACCTGCTAGATTTTGTATTACAAGAATAGCAAATAATTGTTTTCTTTGCCTCCTCCATGATTGTCATGATTTCATAGACTTCTGTCCCATCCTGAAACAATTAGTCTCTCCAGGCTGTAGATATTTATTTCAGTTTATCTCCCTTTACATGGAACCTGTTTCATACCTTTAAGCATCTTTGTTGTCCTTTCCTTATTTTGCCAATTTTCTATATTTATACGAGTTGTACTGTGTGCAGTTATTTACACCTGTTAAAAGCGATAACATTATTTTTTCATGCTAATACAGGAGCATTTTAAACCCATTTTTGAGTACAAATATGTGAGATTGTGGCTAGTTTGGTTCTGCACAATCAGTAAATATCAAGTAGTTTCAAATTATGGAAAAAATCTGTTCTGATTTGTGATGAATTCTGGGTTCCACATTTTTTAAAAAAAGAGATATATTTATTTAATATTTGTTTTGATTATTCCATCTGATGTTCCTCAATCTGGTGGAGAGAAAACAATATGTTCTGCTAATGACTATGTTTTTAATGTCTGATGAATTTTCTTCTGTGAGAGAAGGACACAGCTCTTTCAAACTCAGCAGCTGAATAGATCTATATGCCCTAAGGCAGAATGTTGTCAGGATAATGACACAGCTAATGTAATTAATTAACCCTTTTGAAGTCTTAATGTTTCAAAATTTCAGGTAATGGTATTTAGGTAGCCATTTTATTTTATTTTATTTTATTTTATTTTATTTTATTTGGACTTATGTAAGATTGCAGTTTGATACCTAAGCAAAAAGGCCCTCCCTCAAAAGGAAGAAAAAAGAAAGAAAAATAAAACCTGGTCATTCCAAATGAAAAAAAACTAAACCAGATATATTATGGAAGCAGAAAATTGTTGAGGTATAAAATTTTTAAAATTGCATTTGCCACATCATATGCTAACCACAAATAAATCTCCAGTACAAATGTTTTATACTGTAAAAATAACAATAATAAAAAATCATTTATTTGGATATGAAGCTTGAAACACAGGTTCAAAACCATAGCGTGCTATGGATTGCAAATCAGAATGTGACCTTGGTTGCAACATTTAATTGCTGTGTGCCTCATTCCATGATCTTTTATAAAGGGGGACAATATCATTTCCTTATCCCTGATTTTATCTGGCTTGTTTATTCAGACTAGAAATAAAGCAGGATCTGGCCTTTTTTTTAATGGTAGGAACAGCCCTTCATGCAGGGAAGTTCTGAATTTCATACAAACCTTTTGTTACTGAACCCTGCAGATGAGATGACACTCATTGTTGATAAATATGTCTGAGCAACTAAGTAATTTGAAGTTGCATTTTAATTCTGTTCGAGTAAGATGAGTGAAATCCTGGTTTGATTTATATCAGTGAATATCTGGAATAATTCTGTTGAGCTCTCGGGGGTCTTTCTCATTTACATTGAGGTGACAAAAACTTGCATTAATTGCTTTTATTTTTATCTTGGAAGTGAAATTAAAGCATGTCTGTTACTTTTAGATTATATTTGGTGTCTTTTTTAATCCATGGAAAAGCAGTTTTATGCTGTCAATGAAATGTCTTTCTGTATCAAACAATCCAGTAAATTCATAGTCACTGTATAAACGAAAACTCTTTCTGAGAACTGCTTCTCCTTTTCTGTGCATTTTTCTGTTCTTTTAACAAGTATTTCTGTTTGGACACTTCATATGTTTAAACTTGTGATTATCCAGGTCCTGAGCATTGCAAAATCTCTGTGAAGCTTCCTGCTAAGCTCAAAGATTTGCCATTCCTGTAATAATGCTTTCTGTAAAAGCAGCAGCAGAACTGGCAGCATAGCTGGGAAAGACACATGCTTAACTCTCCTTTAATTTTACAGTTTTGAAATGATGTCTGCTTCACCAAAACAAGGTTATTTTTAAAAAAATTAATTAAAATACCAAAAATGTCAAATTTATTATGGTAATGTTAAGGTGTAGGTTTAAAACTTTTATTTGTATAAAATTAAGAGGAAGTCAGACATGACACTCCATAATAAAGATAGGTCAAATGATAGGCTTTAAATTATTCAGAATTGATTTTTTATTTTAGTTTATTTTTGATTTTTAAAAAAAGGTTAAAAAATAGAATCAGGATGTTGGAAAAAAAATATAGTCAGTGTCACAAAATTGTAGAATCCTTGAAAGATTTGGGTTGGAGGGGACCTTGAAGCTCATCCAGGTCCAACCCTTCCCATGGGCAGGGAAACTTTCCACTATCCCAGGCTGCTCCAAGCCCTGCCCAACTTGGCCTTGGATACCTCCAGGGTTTGGATGCTACTGGGATTCTACTGGGTATTTTCCAGAGTTATTCGCACTCCCAAGGTTCCAGGTAAGCTCTGGAATCTTTCAAGACAGAGATACTGCAAGCTCATGGTCAGACACAACAAAGAATGATGTCTGGAGGCACAGCTGTCATTTCCTGAGCACACTCAGGATATGACAAAATGAAATGGAATTCCTGTGGCATTGGCAAGAAGGACCCTCCTTGCTCCTGGGCATCCCCACCTTGAACTCCAGGCCCTTCCTGATGCTGGATAAGGAACTGGACTGCAGACTGTTTTACCTGTTCACCTCTTGTCATGCACACACACTTAAAGTGTTGGGGCCAGTGGAAGCAAGGCACGTGTTGTAAGGAAATCACTCTGCAATTTGCACACCCAGTTGTTTTCTTTCCTATTTTCCACCTCTAGTTCTTTTTGATCCTGTTGCTCTCTCCTCTCCAGGAACTTTTGATCTACTGTGGAGGATATGTATGGTCATACAACAATACAGCATAAGGTTTTTTAATTGCATATATTTATTCTCCATCACAGCAAAATTTATATCCTAACAACACATCAAGCCCTGCCTTTGACATCCCTTGCAAAGATTAACCCAGAACTGTGGGGAAGTGTTTTAAACACTGCCCATGGTTCCAGGAATCTAGATGAGCATTACAGCAGCTGATTTTGAAGCTATCTTGAGGGAAGGGCTGACGTAACAGCCAGGTACACCAGTTTTCTACCAGCTGAGAGATTCTCTGTGCCAAGGCAGCACAAAGATCTAGTCCTTCGGATGATGCTTGGAGCATCTTGGAAAAAATCCTATTTCTATGTTTTTTTTTTTTTCCCTGGGACTGAGCATTCCAGAGAGTGTGTGTTCAATAGTATGCACATGCTTTAGTAGCCCAGAATGCTGGCACTAATCTCTTTTCGATCCTGGTGGCAATATCAGAGTATTAACAGAGGCTTTTTAATTATGGGCTTTTAAACAGCCATACTTAGGAAAAAAAAAAAGAAAAAAAAAAGGAGATATGCAATATAATCTTGCCCAAATGTTATTTCAATGCCAATAAAAAACAGTGAATAGACTGAAGGCCTTAGCAAATAAAACCATGTTATTTCACTTCAGGGATTGCAATTGTTGGCCAGGCTCAGGATTTTCACTGAAAATGAGATTGGTGGGTTTATTTTAGCCTGAGTAGATAATTCACATTGAAAAATAGTTTGATAATTATTCTCATTAGTCACCTAGGACAGACCAAGATGTGATGGGTTTAAGCTTTGGCAGGGGAATTTAGGTTAAATTTTAGTAGTTTAAGAAAGAAAAGAAAAAAAAAAAAAAGAAATGTCAAAGAAGAGGAAAGAATGTATCAATTCAAGGAAAGATCTACATAGAAATAAGAAGACATACTATGAAATGATGAATAATGAGAGATGCCAACCTTACCAGGGAGGTGTCTTGATTGGAAAAAGTGGTCCTTAGGTTCACTGAAGACAATAGAGCATTTTTCCTTTATTTACAATTTTTTAATTTACTAATTATTTGGACACATGGATGGATGTCCAAAGAAGGGCAATGAAAATTGTGAAAGGAATGGAGCACAGGTCTGATGAGAAGCAGCTGAGGGAGCTGGAAAAGGGCTCAGCCTGGAGAAAAGGAGGCTCAGGGGGGACCCTGTGGCTCTGCACAGCTCCTGACAGGAGGGGACAGCCAGGGGCGGGTCTGGCTCAGCTCCCAGGGAACAAGCAATAGGAAGAGAGGAAATGGCCTCAAGTTGCCCAAGGAGGGACACAGATTGAATACTAAGAATGTTTTCATGGAAAGATTTGTCAGGAATGGAAACAAGCTGCCCAGGGAAGTGGTGGAATCACCATTCCTGGAAGAATTCAAAAGCCATGTGGATGTGGCACTTGGGGACATGGTTTAGTGGTGGTCTTGGCAGTGCTGGCTTAATGTTTGGACTAAATGATCTTAGAAGTCTTTTCCAACATAAATGGTTCCATGATTCTAGGAATTTTCTTATTATTTCTACACAGCTAGAGAAACAAATCCCATTTTGTTATTTAGTCATCAAATTGGAGATCGAGGGAGAAATATATTTAAAATTGGGCATGTATCTCCATCCCTTTTCCAGGAGCTCATATCTTTATTATATTAGAGTTTTTCATTTGGACTTATGGATTTTATTATGGATTTTTTGGTTTCTTTTCTGTGTGAAGAGTGGAAGCCTCATTTAGAACTGAACAATGACATGTTGGTATTGGACACAAAATTTGCCTCCTGAAACAGGAGCATTCTGCTCCACACAGAGACCCCTAGATAGCACTGGAAGATGTTTTCTCCCTGGAGTCAGCCACAGTAATTTTGAACATTATTTCTTTGAGTTTCTGTCTGGAATTGAGATGCCTTTTGTCCCAAAGATTTCAAAAACCTGGGATAATGCATGACAAGATAATTATGTGATGTACAAATAAGCAATAGTGGAAGCTGTAGAGCACTGCAGAGTATTCAGCGTATTCTGAGCACCAAGAACTCATGGATTAGAGAAACATCACCTAGTCCCCACTCATTACAAAATCAAGAAGACAGAAAATGGGTTTAAAAATGGGTCCATCTCTGGCAATATTCAAGGTCAGGTTGTATGGAGCTTTGAGAAATCACGTCTAGTTGAAGATGTCGCTGTTTATTGAAGAGGGGATGAACCAAATTACTTTACAAAAAAGTGGTTGGAGTTGGAGTCCTTTCCAACTCAAACTATGCTAAGATAAAATAGTAATACTATTATTATTAATAATACTAATCTTACATTGAAATTACTACAATGATACGAAAACTTTCAAGACTGTCTGTACCATGTAATCAAACCCTTGACCTATCTTATTGAACTTTTCTGGAAATAATTTTCCTTCACTAAGTTATCTGTCAAGACAGGCTCTGATGGTCAGCAAGGAGAGACTAGATCCCAGGGAGAACAATTTATCCCATCACAGAACTGGTGCCTTCTTTAGTTAGATTTTATTTATTTATTGATATTTCATATCTGTCTCCTTTCAACTACAGCAGGAGCACAGCTGACTACTTCAGACTAAATGCCTAATTTTGGTATTGGAAAAGTTAGATATGATGACCTTTGCCTAGACTGAAAATACAAAGTGAATTCTTTTATAAAGACTTAAAATTGCTGTAACTGTACTGAATCAACCAGCAGTGATTGATGACTCCTCTTGGACTTATATGAATGTGTCAGAGGAACAATATTTTATTTACATCTGAGAACCTGACCTTTCTGAATTGCAGCTTTAATTCAGATGGAAATAGAATAAGGAGAGAACTCTGAATTATGTGAGTGAAGTACCTATAGGTCTGTGCTGAGAGTCTTGGAATTGATGTTTGGTGCCTAAGAGCTGAATGAAAATATCTGCTAAGTGTGGTGGCACTGAGAGGGCATAAAAGTAGTGTGGAAAGGTTAGAACAAGACTTTAGATTGTCCCTAGTAACTAAACTGGGAATTACTGCTGAATCTTTTGGTCCAATAACGAAATCAATTTTTATCCTTTTCAGTCTAGTAGATTTGCCCAGAGTAGCAGAAGGTTACAGGAGTCCATCAAAGGCTACGGACAAGAGATTTTAAATGCTGTGAGGCTGAGTGTGTATTGGATATATCCCAAATTCACTGGAATATGTGTAGTGCAATTTAAAGAGGGATGGCAAGTTGGTCAGCTCTAAAATCCTACTTCCCCATGAGATTTTCTTTCTATGAGAATGAAACTGTGTAGACTTTTATTTTAGGATTTTTCCTATTTTGATGCAGATTTACTGGGCAGTTTCTAGTATTCAGAAGCTTTTCAGATTCTTTAGTCTACATATAAACAGTAACAATCTTTGAAGATTAGACTTTTTCTGACAGGTCCCCATAAACTTCCAGATATAATTGGAAGAAAGTGCAAGAAAGACTGGAGTAAACCTTAGAATCTTTCTATTGACTTCTGTGCTCTTTGCATTGGACTTCCATAACTACAGCTTCTCTTGGGGCACTTGAAATACTTTTATTAGACATCAGATAGGAAATACAAATGTGTGTTCAGCACTATGGAACTCCTTTGGCACAGGCCATTACAGTTGAAATTTGGAAGCAGTTTACTTCTGTTAATTAATTAATACCAATATATAACTCACAAAAGCAAGAGCTTGACATGTTGTTGTGTTTATTAAAAGCCTCCGTGCACAGGATATTTCATTAACCTGCCTCTTTAATATTATAAATACACATATACAGGTTTTCAAGGTACTTACTTAAGTATATTGCTTGTAACACCCCAGTGAACAAAATCTGAAATGGACCTCAGAACTAGTTTTAATTCCCAAATGGAAATAGCTGAGGGTACAGCTGCCTGAGTAAATGAAGCCCTGCTGGAAGTGGACACAGGCACTAAACTGTGGCTGTTCAAACTGTTCTATATCCAGAACAGTTTTCAGCATGGTTTCGTTCCAGGCCAGCTAGTGCTGCCCCAGATGATTTCGCTGAATATCTGGGGTCTTGGTGTGGGCCAAGGACAATTCCTTTTGGGCAGTTTGGATGTATTCATGCTGTTTTGGAGGCTGAGGCAATTCACTATTACACACAGACCAGTCTGAGCCTCCTGCCCTAAGGACGAGAGAACAGGTCCTGGCACTGCTCATTTCACTGATAAACACCTGAATGTTTTTCTCTTCCAAAGGCTGGACCTGATTCTTCAAGTCTAGGGATGTTCAATATCTTGACAGCAGTTATCTTTCCTGTCTTGAAACTCTGTGCAAGTCCTGTACTGGAAAACCAAATTTTTAAATTAATAAAACATAGGAGAGCTGCAATATATGTCTGATATAAAGATGTTCCCAGTTACATTTTTACTATCTCGATAAGGAAATTACAAAACCTGGCAGCAGGTTTCACTGCTTTTTCGCCATTTCAAAGAGAATTCTGTCACCAAAGCAGTGTGCTAGGATGTGTGTTCATATTACCTCTGTTATTTTATGATTTGTCAGTGAGTAACAGGGGTGTTGCTTGGACTTCAAGATTTCCCTCCCCTCGTGCAATAATTAAGCTCTGCCAGCAATACTGAAACGTAAGTTGGACTAGTTTGTGATTAAACTTAGGAGCACTCGGAAACACCTTCTTACATCAGGCAGGAGCAGAATATCAGAGAACAAGCATCATTAGCATCCACTTTGAACTGAAGAGCAAATTTGATCATGTCTGTACTAATTTGGCATCTCTCTTTCCTCTGAACACTCCTTGTAACACAAGACAATCATTCCTGTAGCTTGTTTGTTCGCAGCAATCACAGAACAATCTTAAATCAGTAAAATGTGGTGCATCTTAACTGAATACTTTAAATTCATACAACAATTTGTATTTTGACACTATTTAAAAAAAATTTTTAAGGGATGTGAAAATCATTATTGGTGCATACAGGAGAAGTCTAGGTAAAACTGCAGTTATGCGATCAATCTTTTCTTAATCCAAACAATTCATTACATGTAGTAGAAGAAAAATTTTTTATTTTTCTAACATGACAGAAAAATTCTTTTTTTTTCCATGGAAATTATGAAGCATCATTTTCCTAAGTGAATGTGAAAGAATATGCATCATTGTAAAAAAAGAAGAAAATCTTTTCAACATGGAGTTTTTCCTTTCCCAACGTTTCAATATTGCAAGTCCAGAAATTTAGATAATAAATTTCAACTCCAGTATTCCCCTGCACACATTTTCCCCCCTTCTCATTTTTTTAAACATTTGGAACCCTCCTACATCTCTGAAAATGTTAATAGGCTAATTATCACTGAGTTAATTTGCAAGTCATATTCCCTCCTGCCCCCACATTAAAAAAAAAAGGGAAATCTCCTCCCCCATTTTATTTTTCGGCAAGTTAAAAAAAAAAAAAAAAGGCAAGTGAACTTAGCCACAAAATAAGTCAAGGGAAAAATGAAGTACTAATTAAGAAAGCTGGGGTTTTATGCAAATGACTTCTTCACCGAAGACAGTCTAATGAATGTGCCCTGAGTCGATCCGTGTGCGTTTTCGCCAAGCTGACAGCTGGCTCGGAGGAAGGTCAGACAGAATCAAGCATGCACAGAGCATAATCCTTCAGATTGGCAGCTCTGCCCCCTGGTCACTGTTTGATTATCTCCCAAATTGCTGTATTTCACAGAGATAATGATTTTTTATGGTCACAGATTTGAAGACAACTGCTGTATCCTGAGGGTTGTCGTTCTGCAAGGAGACACTGCTGCTTCCTTCGGTGAAGAAATGTGGGGGGAAAAAAAGTAGCTCTGTCTTTTTTTCTCCCCTCTCTCTCCCCCACTTTCCTTCCCTCACCTCTCATTTTTCTATTTATTTCTTCTATTTATTTATTTGTTTGCACTTCTTGTGGCCAAGAGGAGCCCCCATTCCTAACCATTGTCCCGGTGTGTTCCGGGGATGTTCCGCCACAGACATTCCCGCGCTGAGCCCGGCCACATCTCACAGAGATAACAAAATTCTCCAATGAAGTATGAAAGAGCAAACATTCAGGAGCAGAGAAATCCAGCAGGGAGGGGGGGAGAGCCTCTGAAGGAATTCTCTGCACATGGTTGCTGTTCATTGCTGCTTGGTGACTTGCTGTCCTGATGGCCAGATATGTTGGGCCTCGGGGGGTTGTAAAAAACCATCATGGGCCTGGAAAGGGGATAAATGCCAGAGGCAGCCGTGGTGGAGATGGTTTTCAAAACAGGCCAGGTGCAGATGTACAAACAGCACAGCATCTCTCCCACGGTTCACATCCCTGACATTGGCACCTGTGGATGGATTTTCCTTTGAATCTTAACACCCAAAGGGGTAAATGCTTCTAAAAATGTAGGCAATCCAGAAAAAAAAATGGCATTTAGTGCTCTGTGAAGGATTCAGTCAGACAAACTGTATCCTAAAGAGCTGGTTTTGCAGTATCTGATGAAATGCTTTTCCCTTGGAAAAATGTTATCAAAAGCAAACTTTGCAATAGAAGATGTTTGCCAAGATAGGCAAGGGCAGAAATTCTGGAAAAAGAAAAAAAACCACAATTTCATGTGTAAGCATTGTATTGTCCTCCTTTGTCTCAAACCATTAAAAAAACATATCTGGGTGTTTTGATCACTTCATGGACAGATTGAGGTGCATAACTAAAAACTAAGAATTTATTGATCTTTTTATTTATTAATCTATTTCTTCAATATTTGAGATGTCCATTAATTGATTTATTAAATTTAATTTCTTTACATATTAGTAGAAAGAGAGGATATTTTATGAGTGTGGATGGATGTTGCCTGTCTGAAAAACAATCTTTATGTTATATGAGTTACCTCTTTCCATTTAGTGGATCAAAAAATAATGCTTCAGATGAGAGAGAATAGATCAGAGGTAAATTCTCAACACAGCTGAGATACAGTTTCATTCAGAGCTGTAGTTGGAAACTCCTTTTCCAACAGCACTGTGAAGATGTGAAAAAAGGGGTGTCAAATCTTTCCTCTGGATCAGGGCAAGAGGAAACCAATTCTCTATACACCCACTCTATCCCCAAATTCTTCATAAGGAAAGCATGAGCAAAACATACCAAGAAATACTCTTCCTTGAGTATGAAGGGATTATTTTGATCCCTGCACTTGGATATGAATGATTTTGAGGGGCTCGCAAGGAACAGACTTTCTGGAAGAGCAGTAAATTCTAATAGGGATGTCCTCAGAGAAAAGAAGATAAAGTGTTACGATCATATTTTCTGAAAAATCTCTTTGCCCAGAATTTTCTCCTGGGAAGCTGAGAAGCTTCAGAGAAAAACGAAAGCAATAATTATCTGATTTGCTTCTCCTGTGTTTTGCTGCTTTGGAATGTGTTTGGACATTGTTTACCAACAGGTGATTGTTTCATTGGTTTTGGCTGTGAATTGTTTTGACTTAATGACCAATTGGGGCCAAGCTGTGTTAGACTCTGAAGAGAAAGTCACAAGTTTTCATTATTATCTTTTTAGCCTTCTGGCTGTATCCTTTCTGTATTCTTTAGTATAGTTTAGTATAGCATTCTTTAATATAATGTAAATCATAAAATAATATATTCACTTTCTAAGAACATGGAGTCAGATTCATAATTTGCTTCCTGCCACACACAGGGCACCGCACAAATACAAAAATAAAGCTGCCTCATGTCTGTACACTTGGAAAGATTGGTTGGTATCTCCTGGACAAAGAGGAAGCCTGAGATCAGGACTAGCAGGAAGGTCCTCCCAGCACCAGTAAATCTAACATCAGGTAAGAAAGAATATCCAGAGGGAAAGAAGAAAACAGACATGAATTGAGTCAGATCCTCTGAGGGTGTTTGTTCCTTTGGAAAAGGCCCTATTTCAAAACTGGTCGGACAATTCTGAGAACTCCTTCTTCCCTGTGAGGGTGGGGAGGCCCTGGTACAGGTTGCTCAGAGAAGCTGTGGAGTCCCCATTCCTGGAAGAGTCCAAGGCCAGGTTGGATGGGGCTTGGAGAAACCTGGGATAGTGGAAGTTGTGCCTGCCCACGGCAGGGGGTTGGACTGAGATGAGTTTTAAGGACTTTTCAAACCCATTCTATGACTCTTTGAAATCATTGTAGCATTGACTGATGGTCCTCTAGCCACAGTGGAGGCAATGCAAGCAAAAATGAGAAAAAGTGCTTCAGCAGTGAATAGAACAGTATCAAATTTAGATGTCTGGAAAATTTGGAGCAGATGCTTACCACTGCCTTGGAAACTCCATCTTTCTCTCAGTCCTCATATGCAGACTCCACTGTACACACTGAACCTGTTACTGGAGGAGCATGACATCCAGCTAGAATCACAGAAGGGGAAATCTGTGAGATGAACTGAAATGCACAGTGAACAATTCATGAATCAGAGTGTTCCTTTCCTGTCCATACTGACAAGAGCTGGAGCGTAGATTGACTTGATCTTTTCAGCCTCTGTCTATCTTTGCTTGAATAGGCTTTCTCCTTTATCATCCTCAATATGTTTAAAGGCTTGCAGGGAAATAATGCAAGAGCCCTCCTGTGGCTGATTTCTACACCTACCATGCACATCCTCACAGCTGTAAGACACCAATAGTCAAGTGACCAGAAGTTTCTGCTTTTAATAATGCGAAATGTGCTCTGAGTTATGGATGGAAAAAGCTGATTATGCTAAACTATCTTCAAGCCTGGATAGGGATACATCCTACAGCCAATTCACACTTATTTTTCTAGGCACCATCCAAGCATTTTTTAAATTCCCACACAGTGTTGCTCACAACACTATTCTAAGCAAATAGCTCACCCTCAAAACACATTTATCTAGAAATTTACCCACAATTTCACATGGGAAAAGGGGATCCAACTAAACCTTCTCCTAGTACCTCACATATTTGTTTTCAGTTTTTAAAGCCTGCAATCTTCCAATGTCTGTAGACTATTTCTTCCCCTCAGGGCTGTATGAAGTGCTTTTAATCCCTTCTTTTAAACTGATCCCTCACAAGTCCCCACTCTTCTCCAAATGCATTTATTCTTTATTTTTTTTTAAAGTCGTAAAGAAATATCCAGATGGGTAAGGCACTCCCACTTGGTTGGATCAGAGTTTGCTCCTAAAGAGTGTCTCCTCTGCTGAATTATGTGGGGACATTGCATTGGTGGACTTGGAGGAATTATGTGAGGACATTCCCTTAGATTGCACAGATCACAGTGGTGTTTTCTTGACCCAGGACTCATAGCTGGGCTTTAAGTTTTGCATGTGTATAATTTTCCTAAATCTTATCCATTATTAATTTTTCGTTGTAGTATATGTTCTTTGCTCAATGCAGGATTTAGTGTCCTTAAATCATTCTCTGCATGAAGAGTAACTTGCCAAGTAAGGTGAGCTCAGTAATGCTCTCAGGGGGCTGAGCAGCCTTAAACACACAGCACAAGAATGACAGGGTAGCTAAAGATGTCTCGAAACTCCAGCCTGCATTGACAACCAGCAGCTTGTTCCTCCAGCCAAGCTCTCAGGAGCAGAACTCAGACAAGAACCTGTAGTGTGGTTACCATACTCCACCAAAAACCAGAAGGCACAAACCAAGATTTCGACTCAGACAGCACAAAAAGAGTGTTAAGACTCTCAGGCTAAATGAAAGTGTATTTATTTTATCATCTGAATCATGCATGGTTATTCTGGCTGCCTGCCCACCTGCCAAAACTTGGAGAAGAAATCACACTGTGATAGGATCCTGGAGGAAAATAAATAAAATCCCTCAGGCTATTAGAATATTTGGCATTAGCCCTGTAGAAAAAAAAAATAATTTATTTGCTAACTAATAAGGTGTATGAACAGTGTGAGCCCTGGATAGCTGTGGTGGGAGAGATTAAGATTCAGGTTGGTGCTGTCTTTCATGCAGACTAGGGATTTTTACTGCACTTTTTCACATCACACACGAATGCCCCAAGCACCAGCCAAAAGATCTTTCAAAGTGGGTGATCAGCAATTCTTTTCCTGATGCAAGAAAATGCTTCTGCAGCTTCTATAAGAACAGGTGAATACATTACCTGACAAAATTAATTTTGACAAAATAAAAATTTTTCTACATATAATGATTTAATGAGGAAACTCCTGACTTCCTCTAGGAACTTGTCTTTTTTTATCATTGACTTGATAAAAAATCTGAAGTCTACAGGAAAAATTAACTCTCCTGCCTGTCTCATTTCAGATCTATGCCATAATTCTGCAAGCACAGCATAAGGAACTGTATATGTTTTCAGTGGAAAAAAAAAAACTAGGAAAAGATTAACATTTTGAAAAATGTGAAAGAAATGGAACAAAATCCATGATCTGAGTGAATCTGGAAGCACCAGTAGACAATGTTCAACATCATTAATTGACAACAGCACCACTAGATTAGATGAACTCTTAAGAGAAGCAGGGAATGATGCTGCAGGACACAATGAATAGATTATCAGTCCAAAAGGACTTCTCACTGGTAGAGCACTGGTACAAAGCCAAAGTGGTAGTGGAAGCACTGAATCTTTAAATGCATTTTAGGGGTTTTCAGAGCTCAAGTCTGAGTATGTCTCAATGAAAAACTAAGAATTCTGCATAAACCTAAATAAATTGGAAAGAAACTAAAGTTGGCCATGGGGTGAAAATTGTTGGTCTCAATGGTAGAGTACATCTATTGATACAATTAGTGATCTAATCTGTGGAAATTTATTGTCCTCATTAATGCCCAGTAACTCAGTTGAAACAGTTTATTGATGACTTCCAGAGGCAAAGAATATCAGAAAAAGCGAAATGAAGGAGTGAAACCCTTCAATTCCCTGTGCAAAGGAAGTCCAGTTTTAATTTAAGACAGAGACTAAAAGGGAAAAGGTGTAAATTCATGGTTTTGGGTCACATCAGAACATCTCACCAGCTGCATACAGCTGAGGCTCCCAACTCAACACCAATGTCCCATTTAGACATGCTCTGGTCCCTCATGCAGCTCCCAGCCAGGTCTAGCTGGTTCCCAGCTGAAGCAGGGCAAAATGTTCCTATTCCTGGAAGTGTCCAAGGCCAGGTTGGATGGGGTTTGGAGCAACCTGGAATAGTGGAAGGTGTCCCTGCCTGTGGAAGGGGTGGAACTGGATGAGCTTTAAGGTCCCTTCCAACCCAAACCATTTTGTGATTCTGTGATCGCTGAAATTTCTGTCATCCCAGTAGAGTCAGTGCAGAAAAGCACACAGAGCTCACTCAGGGGCTGTGGTTTGCTCTCCAGAGAGAGAACATCCTTTCTTTCATTGAGTCTGTGTTTATAGGCTACCTGAACAGCCTTTGTAAATGTCTAAAGTAGGAAATCTGATCATTACACAACATTTCTACCCAAAGAAGCTGAATGGCCATTCTTATTACTGATCTTTACTCTGTTAAGACTTTGTCAGCTGGGCTGCACTTGCTACAACACTCTGCATTATAAAAAGTGTACATCACTGTGCTTTATTGATTTTTTATGTCCTTCCTGGTAACAAAATGAAGTAGTTTCTAATCTTGGCAGTGTTCAGATGATGTTTGCATTGGCTCACTTTGTTTTTATGCAGACTGTGTGTAAAGAAAGCATAAACTTCTTTGAAAAAGCTGTAAAGGCTCAAACTGCATCTCTGTGGGGGGAGGGAGAGAAGGGAGGGCAGGGTGATCTATCCCAATCAATTAGGAATACCCTGCAAATTAGGCAGACATCAGTTGCACAACTTCACCCATCCTCCCCAGCCATGCCCCTGGATAAAAGAGAGAACCACAATGGTAGTTAAAACAATTATCATCCAGTGGAGCTTGATTCTAAACTGCTCTGCTAGGAAGTGGCAAGGAGCATTCAGCTCCTGACGCAGCAAGCAAACGTTTTTTCTTCCCCTTGGGTAGAAAAGCTCCTGGCTTTTTAAGCAATTCTGTACCTCTGAACTAGTCCTTGCAGGGCTTTGGGGTAGCATGCCAGTGGCACTGGATCCCATTATCATCATTGCATGTCACTGGAGGCAACAACAGGAAAGAGCTGCAGAAAGGGCTGGGAATGAGAGGAGACATTAATAACAGTGCACTGCTCTGTGCTGACAAAAGCAGGAGAAGGTATTGTGAGGGCTGCTGGAGAGGGGAAGGAAGGAGGAGAGGTGGAAACAAAAGGCATAAAAATGAACTAATATAGGATAGAAGTAGTTATGAAATAACCTTGGGTAGAAAAGTAGTACTGGGTAATAACAGGTGTAATGGCATGTCGAGTTTCTATTTTTTTTTTTATTTGTCAAATCACTGAGGTTTGGGTTTGCAAAAAATTATCCGTGTATTTCAAAAAAAGAAAAATTAAAAGCTGAGCTTCCAAAAGTCCGTAAGTAAATGAGGATTCTGTCCCAATGTTAAAGGGAAGTAAAAATGTTCATACTAAAAAAAACCAAATGCTGCGTCTTTGCTGACCCATTGAATCCTGCTACAATTTCTTGGCTTCTTGGCTTCCTTAGCAGTCTTCCAAGGGCTTTGAGCCTAGAAGGGCTCCAAGAGAACCAGAGAGGGACTTCTAGGAAGAACAAGGGAATGTCCTTAAGCTGTTAAAGGGAGATTTAAATTGGGTATCAGAAAGAAATTCTTCTGAGGGTGGGGAGGCCCTGGCACAGGTTGCCCAGAGAAGCTGTGGCTGCTTCCCTGGAAGTGTCCAAGGCCAGGTTGGATGGGGCTTGGAGCAACCTGGGATAGAGGAAGGTGTCCCTGCCCATGGGAGGGGGCTGGAACTGGGTGGTCTATAAGGCCCCTTCCAACCCAAACCATTCCATGATTCTATTCTAGGCCAGCTGGCACAGTCTAACTGTATCCACTCTTGCTACAAATAACCTTCAAAATCTGACCTCATAAACTGTAGGCAGACTCCCCACCAACTACCCTTGCTGATATTATCTCCAGTTGAGCACTTTCTTTAAGACCTCAATGTTAATAAACTGGAAAAAAATCACCAGACAAATATCCATAATTTCTGGCTGCATCCCAGATTTCTTTTCCACTAAATCATCCAGCCTTATGTCAGTTTACTGCAATCACACAGCCAAAAGTTGTAAGGCTTCTGTAGCATTCTTCAAAAATCCAAGTCAAAAACCAGAAACATGGAATGAGGTTCACTTTCTGCCACTTTCAAGATCTTGTTGCTGTAGTCTTCCTCATTCAGCTTTGATTCTCAGGAAGTGAAAGGATGTGAAACTACTAAAATGCAAGTAGTGTGATCAATTTTAGCTGCTTTTTAGACATAATTTTCACCCTCAACCATTTTTTCTCCTTTGACTCGATGGAAATCCAGGCAGTCACCCTGTATACCAAGTTGCATCATAGACTTCCAGTTTCACTCTGATGATTCTCAGTTTGACATTCAACCCTCCAGGACTTTACTGCTTCATGACACATAAAGATTGTCTTATTTCCAAATCTCATCATTGACCTCTACATATAAAATTGATCAATTTCCACCAGCCAGTTCCAATTATCTCCCAATTATAGGCAGCTCTTAGATATTTTAAATCAAAGGAGACCATTATGATGATTAGTCTAATTTCTGTCATTGCAAAGAAAGTAAATGTCATCCATTTTGTCCAGTTCTGAGTCCCATTAACTTCCCTTTCAGTTTGGGCAGTGTCAATTTAGTAGTGGCTCCTTCCCAAGCTGAACATCAGGGACTATACAGGTCTGCTTTTCTTTCTGAATCTAACTGATCTATTATTTCATCTCCAGATCTGTTGCATTCTCAGAGTGGACAAAAGTGTAAAAAATTGAAAATGGGCAATTTCTGGTTGGAAGATGGGATCTTTAAAGAATCTTGATGTTGCAACAATAGCATTTCCAGCCTTTTTGAGAAGGCTGTTGAAATGCAACTCTGACATGGACATGAGCTTTGAACTCCTTTCTAGGTGAGATATCCACCACATTTTGGTTACTGTGTGGGTCCTGTCCAAGTTCTTCTCCATGGATGCATCCTTGCAGAATGAAAAGTTCCTAGCAAAGTCCTTGGAAAACAATGGCTACTGTGTTTTTTTTATCCTATTCATATTTTTATGAAATGCAGGAGCAAGGTCTTCCCTCTTAGGTGTCCACGGCTTCCTGAGGAGGGGAAGTGGAGAGGTCAGTGCTGATCTTTGCAGTGTGGTGTGCAGTGATAATACACATAAGAATGGCTCAAAGCTGTACCAGGAGAGGTTTAGATTGAACACTTGGAGGTTTTTCATGGCCAAGAGGCTGCTCAAACACTGGAATAGGCTTTCTAGAGAGGGGACTGATGTCCAAGGCCTGTCAGTATTTGAGAGACATTTGAGCAGCGCCTTAACAACATGTCTTGGTTAGCCTTGAACTGGTCAGGGAGTTGACCAGATGATCATTGTAGATCCTTCCCAACTGAAATAATTCACTATATTCCATTCTAGTGTGTTCTAACCTGAAGCTTTTGTTTTCAAATATGTACTACAGCAGACCTGGAAAAATTTGTGAAAATTAGTAGCACATCTATTTTTTTTCCCCCATGACAGATTTTGGCCAGCACAGACACTTTTTGGTACTTTTGGTACCTAAAGCCTCAAAGCCTTAAGGCAGAAACACTGGGACAGCTCCATGTAGGCTAAAACCAGAAATCAGCCCTGGCCTAAATAGCTTAGGTAAAAACAAAGAGAAAAATCCACCCTGAATTTGTTCTTGCCACAGACAATTTAAAGCATGGACAAGGTCTTATTGCCCAAAATCAGGATTACACCACCAACCCAGAAGGTGTTGGATTACTTGGGTCAGTTAGGGCCTCTACTGCCTTTGTCATTGTCTCCACCAAACTGTCCTTAGCCCAGCAGCAGACTCAGCTAAGGACACAGCTATTTAATCTCCAGAACATATTCCATCCACATGCCTGAGCAGACATTTAGGGAAGCTTTTCAAGAATATTTTTTATATCATTATCATCAGCAGTTTTTCCTTATGGATGTTTGCAATAAATAAATGCTTGGTTTGGGTACACTTACAACAGGGAGGAAGGAAGGGTAGGGGGAGGGCTGTGTTCTCATTTCTTGGCAGATATAAAAACCCACCAAACTATTCATATTTCGTTCTGTTTGGAATAAATAAAAAACAAACAAACATCACAAAGCACCCAAAGGCTTTGCATAGCTGGAAGCTTTATTGATTCATATACCACCCACATAATCTGCCAAAATGCGCTACACTTTTTATTTTTTAATTTTTTTTTATTTCTTCTTCACAGGAAAGTCTAGCCCTCCAAGCTCATTTATTCAAGGGAAAATAATTAAATAAATCCTTTAAACACTACTAAACCTACTCTGGGAGAGGCTTTTGGTTGTGGCTCAAAGGAAATGCATTCTCTTGTCCTGTGGGAGTTGCATGAATTGTTGGGAACATCATGCCCAGCCCACGGAAAAGAGATGACTTCTGTCTGTCATAGCTGTCAGAAAACTGAGGTTGTTAGAACAGAGTTCCTAGCAAGGGAAAAGTTCATATCAGGTCACTAAATTTCAGTATAGTCCCTGGAAATCATGTCATCACCAAATGCCAACAGTTATGCGAAAAATGCAGCATGGTCTTTTGAAAAAATTTCTCTGACTTCTGTTTTGAGTGGGAAGAGGAAAGAACCCTCCAGATGTGCTGTGGGGCCTTCAGGGGGTCTCAGTGTGAAGTGAAGAATGGTGGAAATGGGATTAAGTATGGAGAGTTACAGGACTTCTGCTCTTTCTGTTCAAATCAGGTGTGGTTTTCTGGTGTGGTCATGTCAGGTGTGGTATTAGCTAAGTTCCAAGTGTCCATCCAAATCTTGGGATTGCTCTGTTCCTGGGGAAAATTGGCACAAAAGAGTTTTCATGTATAGAACTTTTATTTTTCCAAAACTGGATGGATGCATCTAGACTGTTTTCTGGGAGTAATTCCTAGTCCTAGGTCATGAGCAGAATCTGAGAGAAATTTCACTGGCTGATTTTGTTGAATGTGAAAAACCCCCATGCCATGCCAAACTTTAGGAATGGTGCAATCCCAATGCCAGCTCTTCCATAAGGCAGAATAGACAACATTGGAGGGATTTGATTCGTTGATTGATGACCCATCCCTGGAAGTCTCCAAGGCCAACAGGACAGGGCTTGGAGAAACCTGGGATAGAAGAAGGTGCCCCTGCCCATGGCAGAAAGTTGGAATGAGATGATCTTTATTGTCTCTTCAAGCCCAAAACAATCTGTGATTCCATGACTGCTGAAAGCAGAATTCTTTTTCCCTTCCCACACACAGGAATAAAGTCCTACCTGGTGAGAAACAACAAGAGCCTTGGTTCATTTTCCTGCAGTTAAAAAGTTAAGACTAAAGTAAAAAAAAAAAACCTGAGATCATGTAAATCCAAGCCACGTGTATTAAACAGAAAATCATCCTTCTGAGTGCCTAAATTAGTTCGTCAATAAGATGCTTGAAGGGCAAGATTTCATACTTGCAGACCGTTGCCAGCAAAATATAAAAAGGAACAAGGCTTTTATAGAATTGTATATTTCTTGGATGGCAGTTTAAAAATTAGACTTAATTGAAGGCTAAAAAGAAAGCATTTTCATTGTTGGGAATGAAGGGTTTAAAAAAGAATTAAAGAAATTTTCAACTTGGGTGTAGGGCATAATTACAAAAACATTAAAGCAAATAATTGGTAGCACTGTAATTTTTTCCTCCCCAGGTAACTACCATATGTATTACACAGTGAATCATTGACTCTGTCCCTCCTATCATTAATTACTGTGATGCATAAATAATTGGAAAATTATATGTTCCAAAAATGATTTAGTAATACATTTTATGCAACTAATAAGCACAGGCTTTTAATCATCACTAGACATGTTATGATAAATTTTGCTCTCCATCTCAACTCTTCTCTTATCTCTCACTTATATGGCTGCCATCTCCTTGCATGCAAATACCACTAAGCCACTTGACATCACATACTTCCCAGTGGATGCTTTTTACTGGGCTTTATTCTGCCTGACATTTGTGGTGCTGATATTTTGGCTTGAAATTCATTTGAGGGTATCCTTAGCCTCACAGAAACACATTAAATTCTTTATCCCCAAACCATAAAGTATTGTTTAATTTAAATGGAAAAATCTTAATCTGTTTTTTTCCTCATCCATTTAAAACAGCCTGTACCTTTTGTTTTGCACAGCGGGGATATTTCAAATCTGCTGCTGTAGATTGAACTGAAAGAGCTGAAAATCTACTCTTTTTAATTAGAAACAGTAAAACATATTTTAACATGTGCTGATCATCATGGTACCCGTTATTTCCTTTCTTCAGGTTTAACACATTATGTTTGACACTCCATCATCAAGTTATATGACTCAACACCTTAAGGAACAACTCAGCCTGGAAAAGCACAAGAACCACTGATATGTCAAGATGTTATTTCAAGTTCAACCCAAGCAACACAACCTGTCAAAACTGTTCAAATTAAATTTCCCACTCTGCAGCTAATCATTCATGCTTACTTTTAGTGCTATTTACAGTTGTATTGCTCACAGAACCTGCAGGTCTTGCACACAACACAGAAATTTGGGTTTGTGACCGGCTAAGTGAAGGTGATAATGAAATGGTTTGGTCCATTAAATTGTCTTCAAATAAGTACAGAGTTCATAGGAATTTCATAAAAATCATATAATAGCCAGTGTTTTATCCAATTGTACTTCATTTAGACACTTGCAAAATAATTGACTACTCCAACTATTAAAAATGTTTATTTCTGAGACAAAAAAAACGCAGTAGGCTCTGTCTTCGATGGGCCCAATACTGCACTCTTGAACCTTCCATCTCTTCTTCATGTAAATGAATAAAAATTAGTGTTTCCCATTTATTCATAGCTCCTGTCAGACAGCTCAATAGCTCAAGTCTGGGTTTCTGGATAGTTCAGGCTGATGCAGCACAAGGAGCAACCAAACACAAGACATGGTCTTTATTGATTCACTGAACATGAAAATTATTAAGGACATGTGACACCATTTCAAATCAACCTGTGCCTTTGTGAGGCTGAAGAAGTTACAAATATTGGATCAGATTTTGTAACTAAACTGAGAGATGATTCAGTCGACATCAGCCTATGAAATAAAATGGTTTGAGTTGGAAGGGACTGTCCAGTTCCAACCCCCTCCCATGGGCAGGGACACCTTCCACTATCCCAGTTTGCTCCAAGCCCCATCTAACCTGGGCTTGGACACTTCCAGGGATGGGGAATCCACAGCATCCCTGGGCAACCTGTGCCAGGCCTCACCAACCTCAGAGGGAAAAAAAAATTCCTTCCCAATATCTAATCTAAACCTGCCCTCCTTCAGTTTAAATACAACATCTCATACTTACTCCATGTATGTGAAGGGTGACTACTACCTTGGTATCTCCTACAAGTCAGGGACTGGCTAAGGGACCTTTTTTGTTATACAATCACCTGTTGTAAAGTTTGATTCACAATTCCTGCTAAGTGTCTTGCTCCTGTTCTGTGGAAGAGATGCCACACCTGGAAACTCATCTCTATAACTTTGGAAATCTTCATGTGCTTCCAGTAACCCCTTTTGATTCAGCCAGACTGCTTCTGCTACCCTTAGATGAGGGGTTTGTGGGGGACAAGTGCTAGGAGCTCCCGTGGGGGGGATTCCAGGAAAGCTTTTATATAAAATAACATGTCCTGACCTTATGGAAGTAATTCATAGATGGAAATCTGGGTTGTTTTTGGGAGGAAAGGCTCAGCCATTGAAGTCAATAAGGCATATCAGTGCCAAGAGTTCCTATTTCCTGCAGAAAATATGTGCAAGAAGAGTCTTAAGTTGTCTTTTTAATTTTGTTGTGACCCAAATCATGATGGAAAACACTGCAGATATTCAGGGGTCTTTTTCACAGTGAAATGCATGAACAGTTGAAATAATCTCTGGCAAAAACATGATAAAAGAAAGTTTGACTTAACCATAACAACATCCACCCTCCTTTCATTGAAAACAGCCTTGAAAACAGGTGCTGGAGATGTGTGGAGCATTGAAGGTGGAAATGTGAGAACTGAAATAATCCTTTCCCCATTTCCCCCACACAACAACCTACTTTGGCTCTCAGGTGCAAATCCCTCAAAGCAGCTTGTGTTCCATGTGGAAGAGATGCAATGTTGGATGTGACAACATTCACTCCATTCCATCTCCTCACAGGAAGCTGATGTGATGAACAGGTACAACACGTGCCTCACTGCCCTGTCTCACTTAAGTTTGAGTAGTTTAAAATTTGTTTTTTTGTTTTGCTTTCAATATGCATAACTGTTGAACTTCCATGGCAGAGGGTGGAACTGGATGATCCTTAAGAGCTCCTGCAATCCAATCCATTCCACAGTTCTGTGATTCCATGGATGAGTTTAAGAGACTATGACCATGCTTTGCCACTGCTTACTTTATTGTTCCAGACTACAATGGACTGGAATCTCAGTAGAAGGGAATAACAGGAGGCAATACCCCAGGTCAGTGATATTTTTGAGGGAGTTCCAGGTTTGGAAAGGTTAATATGCCTACTGGATACTGCCTATCACCACAGGGAAATTATAAAGAAGGAGGAAAAGGGTCTACAATACAGGTGTTCTCATGTCCTTAATAGCAGTAAAATAGGTTGGAAAATTGTTCCCAGATAGGTGGGAGAAAACATCTTATCATCAGAGACTTGAAGAGCCCAGACTTATCAAAAAGAAAATGAAGACACAGCAGCACTACTTTTTCAAGGAGAAACTACCCTGAACTAATAGACTGTTTAATCAGGCAGGTAAAGGCATAACAAAATCCAGTGGCTGAAAGCTGGAAGCAGAGAAATTCGAATGAAGAATTAGATACACATTTTAAACTGTGAGGGCAATGTGGAACTGGAACACATTTCCAGGGCAAGGGATGGAGTTTCCAACATTTAGTGCCTCTAGATCAGGCGTAGATAAACTTATTCAGGAACTTTAATCAAAATACTAAACTGAAAACAGAAGGAAATGTTAATACCTTTCCAAGGGCTTTCTTGTAATGAGAGTGGATTAGAAAATGCACCTTCATGGCATGAAGACCTGAGAATTCTTCATTCTTATCCCAGTGGGATACAAACATAAAAGTGGACTTTAGCAGCTTGGTGAGATGAGTAGGACAGAGACAAAGCAGGAGGAATTCAGGGGAAAGGAAAAGAATGACCAACTAGGGTCACAGCCACAGGCTTTTTTCAAAGGATTGGAGTCTCCCTTTCTTTCCATGACGGCATCCTTTGTGCTCTCCTTGGAAAAACACTTGGAGGAGAGGATGCTGGTGATCCATCCTCATAAACTAAACAGCTCCAGGAAATATTCCTAAGCATTGCAACTTTACAATCTATATCATTTAACTGTGTGAATGAGAAGCTATTTGTCTCTATGACCTTCACTCTCACCCCATCCCTTTGGAAATGAGAAAAAGCCAAGTACCCCTCTCAGAAGGTCCTACAGATGCAGCATCCCTGTCATCAAGGAGCTGAGGGAATTCAAGAGCATGAACTTAGGTCATCCTGTGCCAGCTGGCCTTGGTGGTGGAGAATTCAGTTTAGGCATATTGAGTTTACTGGTATGGGCATAATTGTTGTTTCCCTAAGCCAGACTGGTTATCCAAGGGGATACAAAGTGGTGCGAGGTAACTTGCAGTTGACCTCAGAGTATGCAGGGAAAGATAAATGGAAAATAAGGTCTAGGAACTTGCTTTTGCTTAATATTTCCCCCACAGCTCTTGAGATAGTCACTATGCTGGAGTTTTTGTCTGTGGATCCATGAAACAGGAATGTCCCACTTCTTCCACCTGGCAAAAGAAAAGTATAACTGTTGTAAGGCCTTTTCCCAAGGTGACACCATAGTAAAACCAAGGAGGAAACCCAAGATTCATTTCTTACATGTCAGGGTCTCTCTTACTTGGAGTTATCCTCATCTGTGCTCATCCATGTGAGGGAGGGAGGTGATCCTCAGGGACTGTTCATGTGAGGTTGGACCATATTACTGCACTTTCCCTTTGAGAGACTTTCTTCTCTCTTGCCTCCCTTCCCCAAATCAAATCCATTTACTCCTTTCAGGCAGGGATAGAGTCTCCAGTGTCACATTAGACAGAGTTTTCATTGACCAGCAGCCAATATATGAAGCCAGTATATATTGTTTCAATGAGTCTGTCTAAATGACCTCAAGGAATGGATTTCAGGTCATATCATGGACTGGCACTATCCAAACAAGACAGATCAAGACAAGGTTTTTGGTGTGTCAGATGCAGTTTTAATTTAGATTGAGACATGACAACTTGTCAAAGGAATGTCATCAAACATTAGTGTTTCTTTTCTTGATAATACAATATTGTGTGTTTTTATCAGAGGGCTTGTATAAAGCAAGAACCGACCCTCAACTTTATCTTGAGCCTTTGTTGAAAAGAGAATGCAAAAGTGTTTCTTCCAGTGCTCGGAGTAAGACTGACTTACTTGCAATAAGTATGAGACCGTCCCATTGTATTTTTGAGTAGAAAACAAGAAAAATTTATGACTTATTTATCATCCTTCACAGATACTTGAACCCAAACTTTCCAAATTGTTGTGCAATCATGAGCCATGTAGTCACCCATCATGAGATAATTCTTACTCCATCTTGTGTAAGGCTTGAAAACAGTAGTTCAATTTATGACATCCAAAGAAATAATTGCACATTGGATAAAAAATTTATCCACTTCCCAAAGAATTAGGTGCTTAATGCAAACTCATTGCAAGCCCCAAATCAGTAGCTACTCAGTCTTCCCCCTCAGATAAGATTCTGAGAACCATTTTGCTGTGAACAGCCTCTTAAAATGAAATTCCTTCTCCATAACAACACACAGGCTAATTTAAATCACTGACCATTCCAAACTGACTTTCCCAGCTGACCATGAGAGAAGGGCTGCAAGGGGCTCGAGAGAGGGACTTTTAACAAGGGCATGTTGTGATAGTTCAAGGGGGAATGGCTTCAAACTCTCAGAGGGCAGGGTTAGGTTAGATTTAAGACAGAAATTCTTTACTCAGAGCATGGTGAGGCCCTGGCATAGGTTGCTCAGAGAAGTTGTGGCTGCCCCATCCCTGGAGGAGTTCAAGGCCAGGTTGGATGGTGCTTGGAGCAACCTGAGACAGTGGAAGGTGTCCCTGCCCATGGGAATGGGATGGAACTGGATGGTTTTTAAGGTCCCTTCCAAAGCATTCTGTGATTCTATGATTCTGTGATTCTATGGTTCTATGATACTGTGATTCCATGATACACTTGTCTCAGATAAACCACTCTCTGAGTTGTTTTAGAGAGTGTTCCTGCCAGTGCAGAAAAAAAAACCTGCAACTTTTAGCCTACACTTTGGAGAAAATTGTTTCTATCTCTGGAGTTCACCAATTTGATCCTCAAAGGCTGGGCACATTCTTTCATAAATTAAAGAAAATAAAAGAAGAGGTGATAGACTTTGGAAAATTATTGTGGATCCAAGCTGTTGCTGTGACAACACTGAGTTTGGCATCTGCTCTTCTTTGTGGAGCACATCTCAACCTTCATCTGCAATCTCATGTGTCCCACCACGAGATTTGTGTCCATGTCTCTTCCATAATTTTATATCAACTTCCTGGTAGTTGTGATGTGATCTTTTCTCTCTTTATATGATCTTGCATAACATACAGCTTTGCTCACTGCACAATTTTCCTGGATCCTTAAAGAGGATAATTGAGAAAAGGTCACATTTCAGATGAGGGAGTCCCACTTCCCAGCAATGCCCTACATCCCATATCACTTTCTTAAACTACCACATTTATCTGCACATTTTTCCCAGGAAGCAGGAGCTGAAGTGATTGACTCATACATTAAAAACTTAGTCTGCACCACCACAGAATCACAAAACCATTTAGGCTGAAAAAGAGCTCCAAGATAATTGAATCCAGCTGTTTACCTGCCACTGCCATGTCCACCACTAAACCAGATTCCATAGCAAGTTCCTTCCATAGTAATATTTTATTTTTTAATAAAGAAGTCTCTGAAGTGACTCAGATCTTTAAGAGATTGATATTTTCTTAAAAAAAAACTCGAATGGGGGAAGCAGTTAGTTAAAAAATGAGAAAACAAGAAAGTCAAGGGATTGAAAAGATAGTGTGGTGAGTTTCTGGCACTTGATGGTTATTGTTGAGTTAAGGATATATTTACCTTTTCCTTCTTCCTGCTGCAGTGAAGCTAATTTTGTCATGTTTTTGGGAATCATCCAAAAATTATTTATAAGATGAGGACTAACAGACTCTGTAGCATTTACATGCCGGGGGGGTGAGCCTGGTTCCACTCTCCCCACCCGAGGACTCCTCACCCCTGACCTCTCCCCTTCCCTACCCCGTCTCACCTTCCCTTCATCACAGCTTTGTGCATGAACAAAAAAGCAACCCTGCTTTGCTATCAGATTACTTGTGAATGAGCAAACTGGGAGGTTTCCCTTCATCACTTCAGGTACAGGTTCACTGAAAAATTTATCTCTGACCACAAGCCAGGGCTGCAGCCTCCCAAGTGGGAGAAACCGTTCACTAATTTGAATTTGTCAGAGCGGAGCTGTCTGGTTGCTTTTATAGCTGGGGAGGACAAAGTAATGATTTTTTATTTTTCTTTTACTATAAGCAGGCAAATATATTAAATAAAATTGGGTTTTTCAAACAGTGTCTGTGAATGAGTTTTTCTGTGCTGTTACAGGAGCTGGAATTGTCAAGCATTAACTCAAAGCTAATATTTTGAAGCAGAAGATGTTTCAAACTGACCTGTATTGCTCGAAGGTCAAACTCAATCCCCTGATATTTAATTTCCCTTTTTCTTTTTTTTCTTTTTCTCACTTTCATTGTTTGCTTTTCCATTCCCTTTCCTTTCCCTTTTCTTTTCCCTTTCATTTTTCCTTTTTTTTTCCTCTTTTCTTTCTCCTTCTTCTCTGCTTTTAAAAATTCTCTGCAAGTATTCAAAAAACATGTGGATGTGCCACTTGTGGACTCAGTTCAGTGTGGGCTTGACAGTGCTGGACTCAATGATCTTTGAGGTCTTTTCCAACCCTAATTATTCTATGATTGAATTCTATTTAAAGGAGCAGAAATTCTTTAACACCCACAGATCAACACACCTTAAAAATGTCTGTGTATTTATCATTTATGTTGATTAAAATTCTAAGGATGGGATGAATAAATATATATGTGAAAATTTGAAGAAAAATAGGAAAAATTATTCCAAAATGCAAGCAGAAGTTTTCAACAATTCCCAAAAGTTTTGGAGGTGGGAGAGTTACTATTTTATATTTCCATCACCCCAACCCCAGCTCAGTTCACCGTCTCTTGTCTGAACAGTAACTTCCAAAAGTTTTGAAAACCCTAATAAAGAAGCTCAGATAGAACCTAATAGAAGATAGACTACAAACTTTTTCAAACACCTTCATGGAAAAATCCAGTTTGGTGAAGCCTGTGTGCATAAAAGTCGTTCTCACCTACAAACTTCACCTCACCTCACCTACAGCAATGATGGAAGCATCACAAGACTTAAAAGGAAACAAACCTAAAAAACTCATAAAAAACTCCAAACCAATCAACCAACAAAAAATCTTTTTTTTTTCTATTGTTTTGAAAATTATTTTAAAAATATCTTTTTTTTCTTAGGTATTGTTGTCTATGTTGAAGTCAATTGTAATGGAGAGCTTAAGTATTTGCTAACTTGAAAAATATGAGAAGTTTCACTGATAAATCACAAAGCCAACACTTGTGAGAAGAAGTAACACACACTCCTGGACAGAAACTACTTCTAGCAATGGTAAATCTGATTTTGACAGAAAGAAAGAGGCTGTTTTACAGCAACAACAAAAACAAAGTGAGCTGGAGAAGTTGATCATTGGTCTATGATGTGGTTTTATGTTACCACTCTAAGAAGTGAGACAGTGGCAAAACATTTCAAAGAAAAAAAAATCAAATTAAAAAATAAGTCTTCAAATATTCAGGAAAATCTGTTTTGCTTTCTGAGAATGAGTGATTAAAATATTTGACTAAATAATTTAAATAATTGAAATGTGATTATGATGTGATGAAATAATTGATGTGATTTGCTTTAATATGACAACATTTTGCCCTTACTGTTTGAATTTTTACTGTACAGGAAAGTCAGAAGCATATAGTAGTTAAAATTTTGAAAAGCTCTTTGTAAGTGTGATTAGCACATTTTCATATGAGGAAATGCACTGCTGCTGTCTACTTTGATTATTTTTTAAAATCTCTTTAGAAAAATCAAAATTAAAATTATGATTAAAAGAGAGTTCTATGGATGACTTATCTGTTATGGTGGGAGTCCATCCAATTTGCTTTTGTGTGATCACCAAATATGTGTTTATTTTTTGAAATGGATTGCTTATTAACATGATAATTAATTATTTTTTGGTCACAATTAGATTCTATATGACTAAAAACATAAAAAATAATATGTGCACAATGAGTATTTCTTGTTTCAAAAGGTACCAAAAGGAAACTGTTCATACTAAGAAATGTGTCACACAGACTATTTCACCTCCAGTGTTTGTGATTAGGGTTCTAATGCTGTACTGCTTTTAAGCGTGACAATTGCATTTTTACATTGGAGTGACTTTAGTCAATGAGGAGAGAAAGAAAAAAACCCAAAAAAACAACAAATCACCAACAAAATAGCCTGATTATTTAACAAGAGAAAAATGAAAATAGTCAGCTCTATCTCCAGAAAGGAAAAAGGTACACAGACAAACACAGCCTTCTATTAGAAATGCAAGCTTTTATTATTATTATTTTTAAATAACAAAAATAGCAAAACATTTCTTTCTTCATCATAAAAAGCTGACTTTGATCCCCAGCACAGTCATTGAGTGGAAAATTGAACTACACTATAATTGCTTTCCCTGTGACCGATAAAGTGGTGTAACAAATTTTGTGTTTGAATGATAAAATCAGCAATTGGCCCCCAGCAATTCCTTCGACCATTCCTCCAAGGACACCAGCGTCCCATCAGGCTCCAGGGCTAGAGCAAAGGCTGAAGAACTGTAAACCTGCTCCAAGTCGTTGTTGCTGCTGGAGATTCACTTTCTCTGATGATGTTTTAAGTTTTTTTAAATATAAAATGCTATGTGAAAAGCTTTTATGTATTTATTTGCTTGGTTTCAAAATGATTTGGCTCAGTACTTCTAGATCACCTAAAAAAAAAAAAATAAATAAAATCAAAGAATCAGATGAAAGCCTATTGCAGCTATATAAACTAAAACTATCCCAAATAAAATATATTTTACTCCAGAGTAAAATCTGGTTAGAAGGAGAAAATTGCTTTCCTCATAAGTACAGATAAGTCCCAGAGCTTGTAGATGCAGAAAACACGTAAGAAAAATTTCCTCCCAAGGAAGGGAGGAGGGTTATATTTTAAGGTCATTATGATGAGGTTTTAAGGTAAGAAGTAAATCTTTATCTCTTAACCACTGAAGTTGAAATTAAAGGAGTCAGAAACAAATGGAAAATTTAGATAGAAAGATATATATTTAACTCTATTTATTTGTGAGTTTAATTAAAGAAAATGAAGTGAGAATTGAGTGTTATTTTAATTTACACCTTAAGCTGATTATAGACTTAGAAACCTCACATTAGTTCCCTATTTTAAAAGTTATTCCTCTTTGTTTACTTTTCTTACATGGCAAATAGGATTTTTATGAGTGGAAATCTCATAAATTTCAATTTCTGAGAGCTTCTCTCTCAGAAATTCCCAGGAGCTCTACCCCAGGTGGAATTTTACTGGGTAGCACCCAAAAACCTCTGCAGGTGTGGGTGTCCTGGAACGAATAAATTTCACTTTCTCCTGGCAGTCACCCTAATTTATAATCACCCACCCTCTTGCAACTGTGTGAGTAGATGGGAATGAATAAATTATTCCCTTTCTCTCTCCCTCTCTGTTATTCCGTGGGTTTTAGAGATATTTTTATATCCCCTGCTATTTTCATACTTTCTACGTTACCCATCCCTAATGGAAGTGCCAGGTTGCTACCTCAGCTGAACTGAAGGTGTAGAGGTGAGTGTTCAGCTGCTGGAAACTGTCACTTTTTCTTGTTTCCTTGGTGACAACAGAGATGCAATATCCCTTTCCTCATTTGCCTCAGTTTAGGTCATACACTGGATTATTTTGCATTCCTACTGTTAAGAAAAAATAATGATCAGGAAGCCACCTTGAGATTTTATGTGAGATGTCTTCACTTTGAAATGCAGAAATTAATGCTGACAATTAATGCAAATTAATGCAAACAATGCACATGACTAATGCCATGTCCTGCTGTCTTTATGTCCCTTGTTGTCATTTCACTGATATGGTTTACAACATGACATAAAATTAGTTCTAATGGTAGAACTGGTAGTAGGCAGAAGAGTAGATGGCAATGGGACAAACAGGGGAATGAGCAATCAGTTTCAGGATCTGAGACTGGATTGCTGTGAAAAGAAAAAAAAAAGCACAAAAAATTCGAATGTTCTGTAGTCTTAGATCATAAATATGAGCTTTGAAAGGATTAAAATTTAAATTCTGACTGTATCCATATTAGTTAATCAAATAGTTATGTACTACAGGCAAGGGGATCAAACATTGCAATTGTCCAGGTGTGATGTTTCTGTTTTCTGGATGATATCCTGACACAGTCTGGGACTTGGCACAGTCCAGAGACCATTCCCAAAAGGTATTTTGGATGTAGCCACCTAATTTTGGAGGTCCAGTTTAGCACTATGGACATAGACCATCCTACACCACCTGGCTCAGTGTGAAAGAGACCTGGCACTGTTTAATATATTAATATGGAACTAGTTGTTTCCCACATTTATTAATACAGAAATAATTGTGGTTCCACATCACCTGCACAGGCAGAGTATAAGAGGGAGCCTCCTTCCTCATCTAAAGCAAATCTGCTGGGATCTGTGAAGGCTGCCTCCTGCTCTGCTGTACAGAGTGTGTTTGGATGACCATCAAACCAGATCCATGAAATTTTAAAGGTCTTTGGAAAAAACCATTGTTTAAAATCAGAATATTTCACTGATCCAGGGTTAGATTTCCACCCTTCCAACAGCTGATGTGACAAAGCAAAAGGGGTGCTATTCATCAGGGAGAGACTGCAATATGTCTCCATCAATGGGATCTGGGAGTAGAAATGTCTTGAACTGGCTCTGGTGGGGTGGGGTTTGCCCTGTGGAGCTGTGAGTGCAGGCATGTGGAGCCAAGCCCCTGCTCCCTGCCTTGCCCTCCATGGATGTGGAGCAGCCATGTGCTGCTGTTGGATGTCCTGTGGTCCTCCTTGGTGCTCAGTGACAGCTGGGCAGGCAGAGTTACACATGGATCCATTCCACACACCTTCTGCCAAGTCCTTCTCCCCATACAGAAGACAAAATGTTTACTTGTCACACGCACTTCTTAAACCTTGTATCATCAACAAGGAAGGGTCATAAAACAAGATATTTATCACCTGGTAGAATCCTTTGAATCACTTAGCTTTCTGTGTTGGCTTTCCCTTTTTCCACTACATCATTACAGTCTTCCTCTGACTCAAGGAGCAAATCAAAGTAGGAAGCATCTCCTGTGGACCACAGCAAACTGACGAATTATGGAACAGGAGGAGGTTTGTGGCACCAGAGACGTAAATGGTTCACACATTGAGATTTTGAAGAAAAACACTGCATCCTGCCCTGCACACATGGATCAGCAATTCCACCTTTGCCTGCTAATAAGGGGAACACAGTGAAGAAATGGCCAATGTAAATCTCTGGTATCAATAGTAACATCCATTTTTGTCTTTATCTAATGGTTTTGTGAAATCAATAATAAAACCAGATGCCACTGTGTACTGGTATGCTGGAAATCAATGCCAGCACTCTGAAGCTGGCCTTGTAGTCTGCCCTATAGAAATGTTTGCTCCTCTGAGTGGATGTGAGACACAAAATTATGTGGGATCAGTCCAGCTGGGTGTCCCTATGGGAAAGCACAGCCCATGGAGAGCCACATTCCAAGAGAAAAACTCTTCTGTGACCTTTGGAAATCTGCAGTTCAATGGAATGTCACAGGTTGATCCAAGCAGGCTCCTGCTGCTGCTTTGTGAGGTAGGACAGAGAGAGTCCGTCTTTAAGGGTGGCAGTGACATTGGCCCAGTGTCTTTTGGGCAAGATGGGTGCAGTCTGTGGCAGCCACTTCCACAGATTGATTCAATTCCTGGCTGCTTTGGGCAGCCCCGATCTGAACTGTTGCAAGCACAATTAGATGGAATCAGAAAACACTGCAGGTGTTAACTTTGCAGAGCAGGTTTGTACAAAAAACACATTGGAGGATTTTATGTATTGATTAAGTGGAGTAATATTAATATATCTTTTGCCTCTAGTCAGTTTCCCTCTCTTCAGAACATCCCCAGTTGGGAACCAAGATATTTTCCCTTATTCCAGCTGAATAATAATGCCATAAACTTTGGTGTTGCTGTTTGACCTGTGCCTCTTCTTTCTCCTGTATTTTATTATATTTATTTTGTTTTATCTAGTTCTCCAGAGATAACAATTTCACTGGTTTCTTTCCATCCTCCCTCTCACGTGTCCTCCCATCCCACCACTGACGCAGTGACTGATGGTAGGCAGCTCTGTCTCCCTTGACCTCGTCAACATCAGAAAGCATTTTCAAATCTCAGTCATCTCTGACAGCCTTTGAGCAGAGAAATGAGACAGTCTCCCTGACACAAAGGCTTCTGGCCTGGGGTAAAAAAACTCCTTTTGAAACAACAACAACAAAAAAAATTCCCTCAGAACACTCCACACACCACACAGCTTTCCATTCATCTTGCTCTGCAGCCCCTCTACACTGTATTAGTTTTCAGGGATTACAGTTTTTCTGTTTATTGTTGGCCAACCACCACACCTAAGGTACTTTGCTGCTCCATTTTGCAATTTTGCAGGAAAGAAAGGCACCAGTTTTTGCACAGAGCAAGTGTAATGCCTGGCTCTGTTTGGTTCTTGGCCCTAGGGTTAGTTTCAAAGGTTTCTTCTGCACACAGAGGCTGATATAAGCATATCCTGAAGAAGCATGGGATGTTTTTCTGGAGTAGAGCATGCACATTTCTTTTAGATGGAGGCACAGGAAGGGTTGTGAACTGGTCAAATCTCCTCTTTCTAGGCTACTATTTCTGTTTTGTGAGATCATATGAAGTACAAGACTCTTGCAAACATATTACCTCTCCAGCACCTTAGGACAACACCTACAGTCAAGTTAATGTCCTACTTTTCCACTTTTCTAATGGAAAGATACTTGCCTGGATGCAAAATTCATCACTTAGCATTCCAAAATATACCCCTATGAATTTCATTGTTATTGATGCCTGGATTCATAGAGATGGAAATTATGGGCACACCAGCAGGGAGGGGAAGGCGAGTGAATGTATTGAGTCCCTCGACGCTGGCTGAGATGGGACAGCTCAGTTGTTGATTCCCACAGCCCCCAGCCTCCTGCAGTAATGTGGAACTATTGTTCCACGCTTTTTATAAAAACAGACACGTTTGCTGGGGTTTTGCATCTTGCCACATTGAAGGGACAGATGTTTTTGCTCGTAATGTGAAAGAATTTCCTTCTATTCTTCTCAACAGTGCTCCATGAAGATTTGTGCTGCTTCTCAGACCTTCTGCCGAGCTGCCTCCACTTGCAAATACACCCTGGCTTTGAATTTGAAGAGTTTAGGCAGTCATCAGTTCCCCAAAGCAACCCAAATTGAAGAGGATATCTGAATATTTCACAGTAAGAGAGCAACCCCTTGATGTTCTTTCTGCTGCACCAATTGTTTATGACAAGAGCACCAAGGGAAAATACCGTGATCCTGATTCCTTATGTTTTCATCGTGTTGGGCTCAGATCTGTTCTGATAAGACCAACAGCAGCCTTTGACTCCATTCCTAATCCAGTCAGACTGCTGGGGAGCAGACCCAGGGGGTGAAGCACAGGTAAAGCACTCCTGGCACGGCGAGGCACGCAGAGAGCTGCTGAGCCACTTGTCGTGGGCTGCAAGGCTGGATCAAATCCCCAGCTGTGACTTGTGATTTCTTTCTCTTTAAAGGCTGCAGGCCCATCAAATTTGGGCGAATAGCTACAGATAAATGTCCAGAAAGACTCACCCTCCTCAAGAATGGGCACGTCTTTATTGGAAAAGAAGGAATTCTTGCTGAGGGAAGAACTGGAAAAGTCCTACTCAAAACGAACTGGGAAATTTGTGCTACGGATGGGACCAATCAGAATTCCCTTGTCAATGCTTCTGGTTTTCACAATGGAATAATAAATAATAATTATTACAAAGTCCCCCCCTGGTGTTTTGGTTTTTATTTTCCATTCTTCTCCCTCCTCCCATTTATCATAAAGGAAGATTATCAATATTTATGGATCTTGTACTCTCAATTGCAAGTTTCAGTTTTGATTCATAAAGCTGGATCAACCTTTATTTCTGGCACTGTTTTCATGGAACATTAAGTACCAAGATATTTAGATAAGTGCTTGTAAAATAAAAATAAAATAAATAACCACTAGTTCAGCTGCAATAGCAAGATTTTCACATTTTCAAAATTTATCTGATAAAGAAATGAAAACTCAGTCTAATGCAAAACACTATGAGATTTTTTTCTTGTCTGAAGTAGAAAAAGTAATGAAAAGGAAGGAAGAAGAAAAAAAAATCTGAAAGTTTGAAAGCGACAGTTTTTATTACACCTGGCTTTTGTTAATTAGCAAAAGTATATTTTCTATAGAAAATGTGATTTATTTTACCAACCAAAGCCTCAAGGAAAAGACAAGGTCTTCTAACAATTCAAAATATTTAGTTTTAGAACAAACCTTTGGGCATACAAACTCATCTTTATATTTTCATTGACAACTTTCCTCTTCTGTCTGGGATTCTAATGGCAAAGAAAATTCCAGTGGCCAAACAACGAGAAGTTACTTGTCAGGTATTTACAACTCCACATTTTCATCATTCCTTGATGAGAAGATTGTTTGCATATTTATTTTTCAGTTTTTCTCCTTTCACTATTTAAAAGAAAGCCAGTGAGTGCTTCAAGACAAATTTCAGCAGGTAATGCCTTTATTTCCATGTTTTTCCCAAGGATCATTCTTTTGGATGAGAACTTCTATATTTTGTTGTAGCTTCAAAGAAGACTGGTAGGCACATTGGTTCTTCAACATGAGTAATGAATATCTTAATTGAATGGAGCTTAATTATATTCTTAGGGAGTCTATTAAAATGGTGTCCAATCCGGAATTCTTGCAAACCTAACATCATCTGATTAAAAAAAAATAAATTAAAAAAAAAAAAAAAGGTAGGTATCTGATTCCACATCCCATTCCTGGAAATGTTCAAGGCCAGGTTGGATGGGGCTTGGAGCAACCTGGCTTAGTGGAAGGTGTCCATGGCAAGAGGATGGAATGGGATGATCCATAAGGTCCTTTCCCACTCAAGCCACTCCGTGATGTTATCATAGCCCATCAAAAAATGGCCTTGCAATAGGTGAATCAAATATTTTCAATTGAAGATGTTTTAAGGAAGGATTCCCTCCCTCTCCCCACATTCGCCCTGCTTAGGCGGTTCTCAATCAACTTGCAGTTGATGCAGTTATTAACATTTTGGGCTGGATTGGTAGCTGTGGTTATTTAGAGAGTTAACTCCCTTCCTCAGCAGGAGTCACCTATATGCAAGGTTATCTACCTAAGCCACAGATGACAGCAAATAGAATTAAGCTAGAGCTGATTTCCTCTTCCCTTCGTGTTTCTACTTACTGAAGAATTTTCACTCTGGGGGAAAAGAAAAAAGGCAAACACATGGTCCTTTTCTAGCAGTCCAGGCAAAGAAGCCAATGCAGAACAGCAACTAGGGGATGATTTATTGATCAAACTTCATTCTCTGAGCAGTATTTAGCATCCATGCACTAATAAAAAGAAACAGACAGCTCTGCTGGCTCCTCAGTCCTGGCGCTTACTGTTAATTCCTCTGAATACATTACCTGAATCAAACACACAAGGCTGCTCTTGGCTTTGTCCCATTTTGAGCCCCAAGGTATGATTTCCATGGACCAGCATTGAAAAATACCTAAATATTTCTCCCTGCTGCCATCTCTCCAGCCACTCCCAGCAGTTGAATCACAGTGTCTTGACTGTATTAGGCTCCAGGGGGTAAGCTTGTTTAGTAATAGCCCTGACCTTTTCCTAGTGTTGTCATTCCAAATGACATTTATGGCATAAACAAGCAGTGACACAAAACTGACAGGCCAAGTTGCCATCTGAGAGAAGAATCAGAAAACAGAAAGAAAAAGCCTTGTAAAAGCACTAGCTAATTTAAAACAAAACAAAACAAAATCTCCCTTCAAGTTCCAAGCATTCCTCCCTTAAGTTGCAAAAATTGTTTTACTGTTTGATAAAGCTTTTACAGCCTTTATCTTCCCCAAAGTGACATTATTTTAATTCTAAAACTAGGCTTTCATAATTCTATGAAAAATGTAGTTGGATGAAATTTTTCAGGATTAATGTTAGTATCGTTTAAAAAAAAAATTAAAATTGGCACACAAACATGAATGGAAAGTTAATTCTCCACATTTTATCTGCCTACGAGTGCCTCGTTGATGCTTATCTGTCTCTGGTTCATAAAAAGAGATAAGTCAATGTATCATCTGAGTCATCCCACCTTTGCATGAGAAGAATCTCCTTGGGGTGTTCCATCTCTCAATCAACTATGCCAGAAGTTAAGATGACTAGTTCAGACAACTTATCTGAACTGTAGGTATTTAAAGTTAGAAGAGATTAATCTTATCCCATATCACCATTCTGACTGCATTCACAGCTTGCAAAGGATCATAAGATTATTTATTAAATAATGGTCACAGCTCCTAAGATCCTCTCTTAACATCTCGGTTGGGGGCTGGCTTGGGGTGATGGTATAATAGAGTTTAGGGATTTCCTCTGGATCCAGGCAAGAAGAAATTCCATGAATTGTTTCTCTAGGACTCCCCAAAAAGAATGTCTATCAGAAATTTGTGCTAATGATCCCATCTTGTGTTGCAAGACTTTTTGGAGCTCATTCTGAAAAAAGCATGGCCTTTTTCAGGGATGCTGAAATATGATGATATTGATATTCCCTACAAAAAGAGAGGGGTGAGAATCCAGGTCTGCTGGGTTTTATTGTCTGCTCAGATGGCAGTGCTTAATGTCTGTCAGCACTGAGCTCAGCCAGGCAAGTGGATGGG
>JANCRA010000036.1:8110517-8240231 GCA_024362935.1 Setophaga petechia
GAACAGAAGGAGCTGAAACCTGCAAATACAAATTGACACAAATAATCATGACACCTTTGTATATAGGTTATTGATTATACCAGGAGCTGCATGAAAATGGCAAAAGCATCTTTAACTATCACTCTAAATACTGTTCATTCAAATTCCAAACAATTAATGAGCTTTAAAAAAAGGTTCAATAAAAGGTTCAACAAAGAGAAATTTTGGGGGAACAATGCTTTTCATGTTAGAAATTCTCAGACAGTCATGCTTGCTCATTCATGCACACAGCTATTCATCATTTGCTATCCTAGCTGCTTATGTCACCACACACTAGCTTAGAAGTTAAAAATCAAATCTGAAGCTTGAACCCTGGAAGAGAAACAGAGTAGTTTTGCAGTTCGAGTTCTGTCTCACTGTTAAGAAGGATAAGATCTTCTTGGAGTAATTTATCATAAGACCACAAGTATTTTTTAAGTAAAAATGGACATGGGAGCTTAAGGATCCTTTACAAAGGGATCTTACTATCTCTGTGCAGTGTGTACCAGCCTTTAGCCCCATTTCCTCTTTGCAATATGTTTTAGCTGGTATTTTCTGAGTTGATAAGGTGAATATGAGTCTCATTCCAGCTAGAGCTGGACTCTTAAAGGTGTTTCATATATGTTGCTCTTAGACTACCTTTATTTGAAAAACATATCTACAGACCAACTTCTCCCATTTTAAGCAAGATAAGAAGTTTTTTGATAGAGCTTAGCTGGAGAAAAAAGCAGACTAGGTCATGTACTTCTAGATGGTAATAAATACATGAGATCAGTTCCAGTTATATGTTTACCACCATGGAATGTCGGTCTCACCAGGAGCCTGTAAGTGTGATAGCAAAGAAATTTATTTCCCAGCACAAATGTTGTTTTGCTTTTCATGTTCAAAAATATAAATATTCTAAATAATGAAACCATTTCTGATGTGAAAAACAGTTTTAAAATTCTTTGTGTAATCTTTAAGAATTAATCCAGACAGTTATAAATAGATTCTGCTGCATAGCAAGGTCTTTGCTTGTCATGTTGACATCAAACTTATATTTTTTCCCTCCAGTAAAGCTGATTCAAACTATAACAAAGATATGTGAGGCCAAGCCACCAGCTGAGGTAAAGGGGCTCGATTGTTTAAAGTGAATGAGTCAAGTTGATTTGCACTACCTAAGGTTTAGACTCATGTGGTATGTTTGATTCTTCTCTTCTATGGTTCATAAGAAAAATAAAGCAATGTCAAAATGATTAACCATAAATGGTCTTACATTTGATCATCTTTGTGCTTCATTATAAGTACAGAGTCAATCCTAACAATAGTCTCTCTATAATTTCTTTATTGGTATGCAAAGTTTGCACAGTAAATATTTCTTCTCATCACATTTTTCCCCCTTTTCCAACTAGCTCTCAAAGCAACCATTCCAAACTAAATAGCACTTGAACTGGACTCTTATTATGTTGTACATACTAATTCTGCTCCCAGCTATTTTTTTTTTAAAGCACGAAATTCCCAGATTACAAAGCCTGCTGCATCATGTGAACTCATCTTTGAAATAAATCCTAACTGTAGATTTCAAAGCTCAAACTGACTTGAAACTGCACTTCCTCATCAAAGATAAATGTTTAGGGCTAGTGTTCTTGTTTGATCCAAGAAATAAGTCCTAGGCCTCAGTCTTCTAGAGTAAAATCTTGATTTAATTCAAGCCACTAGCAAAATTCCTGTTGTTTGTTAACAAGGTCAGGACTCCAGCACCAGATTTCAGCTCCCTGAAGTTCAGGTGCAGAGGGAGTTCTGAATCCACATTCTGAATTCTGATTTTTGTGTTTGTCAAAAAAAAAAAAAAAAAAAAAAAAAGAATAAAGCAAGTTCATAAAGAGCACTTTTCAAAGTAAGGCTTACACAACCTTTGGTGCTAAATTATATGTCTGAAATTTGGATTTACTGGAGAGAGCCATGTTGAATGCAAGAGGCTTTGGATTAGATCCTGCTACCACAGGGTTACAAATTGCAAAAGAAAATTAATCACACATAATACATTCCATTCCATAATTTAGACCATCCTTTCACAGCTTTAATCTCATAATTTATTTTCTAGTATAGTTTCCTGTTTGTATCAACAACATCTTTTTGGGAACAAGAATGCTTTTGATAATTATTTCCACAAAGAATTCTTTCATTTTGTCTTGCAGACAGAGAGTTCCTGAAGACACAACAGGCAAGGCAAGGAAAAGATATTAAACTATTACAGACTGGACAGGATTATAGGTCATCCTATAGAATATCACCTTCTGCATCAAAAAAAATTTTCAGAGAACAGAATAAAACTGCACAAGATAGTGTTTGGAGCTGGAGACCTGTGTGTCTCAAGTGAAATTGCTCCTTCAGTTACTCAGCTGAACAGTGGACTTAAATTAAGAAGAATTTAATAATTACAGGAGTTACCTGTAAAGTAAGGACTATGATTTTTGGGGTAGTTTCCATAACAAGGTGAGAACTGTGTGCCTCAACCCCAGAATCAGAGTGAATTGGCCCAGTTTTGTCAATAATCACAAAGCCTGGGAAGAGGAGAGCAAACACCTTGAATCTAGACTAGATGAGTTTTGGGAGTTCCTTCCATCTCAGGACAGTCTCTGATCCTCTTTAGTCTAAAATAAAAACTCTCACTGATGCATGAGAAATGCTGTGATTTTATTTTGTGTTCAAATAAGCAATACATTTCTTCTAGGGGCATTGCTTTTGGACCAGTCATCTTTTAGATGATAAGCTCAAACTCAATGGCTACAATTTCAATGGATGTATTAGCTGAGGTAATTCTTTGTCTTTCTGTCTAAATGGGGTTGGACCAATCTCCTTTTAGATTTGTCTCTCTTTTTCTCAGGACACCCTTCTGTAGATGGTACTAAAATGATTGAATGTTAGACACCTAAACCAAGAAAAAATAAATCCCAATCCAAAATACTTTAAAACTCTGTTTTCATGACCAAGTTCACCCATTTACTCTTCTTTTTGCTAGTGTGGATAAGGACCAGATTGCATTTTTCCTGTGTTACATTTGTGCAGCCTCAATCTCTGTATAAACTGAGTCCTTTCCCTTAAAATCCTGTGTGACACCATGGTAGAAATTAGGGAACAATATAAACAAAAAAAAACACCCATGAATTTTCTATGTCTAAGCTGGGTTCTCTTCTGTCTATGAGGACAAAACCACTGATATAAGGATTTGCTAGGTTTGGCCACTATATATATATATATATATATATATTTATTTATTTATTTATTTATTTATTTATTTATTTATAAAACCCAGAAAAACAGTTTAATGTAAATACCTCTTAATGCAAATGGTTACATTGCCCTTGGCTCCAATACTATCAATATAATTTGACAGGTATATCTCGGTCCTATTCCATTCTAAGATAAAATACTAAAGATAAATGAATCAGACTTAAAGACAACCATTTCATTTAACTGAATAATAAGAGAGATCAGGGTAGGCTTCATATGAAGACCATCATATTGTCATTTGACCAGAAAGATTCCACTTTTTTCTTTAGAAGAATATTTCCAGTCATCTAAAGTTTAAGTTTTGGAAACACCTCTTCTTAAGAATAATAGGAGTTAAACTCCTAAATGGATTTTACAAGAGAATTGAAAATTTTCTGAATAACATAATATCAGAAGTCATGCAGCAGAAGGCACATAATCTCAATGGTCTTTCATAAACATATTCATAAATCATCAACAGTTGTATAAGAATAACTTTACTAAGGAATTCTGCCATTGATTTATTTTTCCTTTATGTATCTTTTGAAGAGTTTTAGCACAGCTGAAAATTGTGTCGCTTTCTTTTGGATCAGCTCTATTTCGAACATACCAACAACGGTTCAAGTTGCAGCTTGATAATAGTTTGAGATAACACATTTTAAGCTGAGAATGCTCTTGGAAATTCTGCATGAAACCCAGCTAGTCTAGACTGGGAATTAGGAAACCATTTGCATTGGATTCAATTTTTTTCAGTGTATCCTTGCACAGAATGGGGAGTCCAAGGGCTGAATAAACCTAAAACTTCACAATGAAATTAAATTAAAAGCATAGTCCCACCAGGTTTCAAATCAAGATCATGGGAATCTCTGTGTTCTGGACAACTTCCATGAACTGTTATGTCTTTAATAATGATTCGTTTCAAATATGGGTCCAGAATGGTTCAAAAAAGCCCTTCACACAACAACAACAACAATAGCAACAAAACAAAACAAACAAACAAAAAAAAACCCCAACAACAAATACACCGTCCAAAAAATCTAACCAATGAACCAGAAAACCTCCTCATAAAACTCCAACAAAACCCAAGTCTTTTAAATTTTTATCTTGCTTGGATGTGGTAGTAATTCTTAAATACTTGGGCAAAGATAGGTAAACTGCACTAAGGCTGTAAAGTGTAATTACATTTAAAAACTTTAAGCTGGATTTGTGTGTTTTGAGGGTTAGAGCACCACAATAATTATGGATGAAGTAACAAGAAAACTTCCCCTTTCAGTTTTCAGAATGAAGATATGTGTTCAGTTGGATGACAAGAGGACTGAGGTAAACATTCATTCTAGAAACACCTTGTTAAACACTAACAACAATGGACAAAAATTTAATCTATTTTGCTAATTTATTTTTTAAATATTGAGAAAAACAAGTAGAACACAAGTAGTTAAAAGACCTAAACTCAAGAGACAGAGGAAATATTTTTATTTTTTCAAAGTCTAGTCATATTAGAATCATAGAATGATAAAATATCCTGTGTTCAAAGGGACCCAGAAGAATGATCAGGTAATGAGAACTCACATATTATTGCTATTATTGCTAGCACTAACAATAATAGCAAAAAAGACTAAACAAAACTCCAAATTGCATAGAACTGTGATCATGTAATCCATGATCCACCCAATATTGAGGCTGCATATTAAGGTATTTGTATGAAGCTCCTCTAAGTGAGAGTTTCTACTAGATTCAGTAAATCAATTTGCAGGAGAGATGTAAATTGACAAAGCTGATGTTAACTTGACTCATGCAATGCAACCTTGGTGTGGAAAAGAGCAGTGTGGTCTAAGCTCAGAGACAGATGAGTGCTCTGCAGCAAGATCTCAAAGGTGTTTCCATCTTGTTCTTGGATCGATGTGAAAGACAGGCATGAAAGGGTGAGTCATCTTTTACACTGGATTAAATCACTGGGACTTGGTGGGCTAACACCTGGGTGTAGTCCCTAGTCTTGCTCATGATCCAAGAACAGAGAGAAAATCCTTTTTGCTGAAATTATTCCATACGACAGTTCGATTCACGCAGAAATTAAATATAAGATGTAAAACCCAAATAAATATTTTATTATTGCCATCTATAGACATCATTGGATAAAGGACACTGCATCAACTCAAAATAAAGTTTGTGCTATGACTAAGACTTCTCCCACAAAATTTGCATGAGCAAGAAATGAAAACATAAGTGAACAGGTATGGGGGTTATTCTGAAAATATCTAAATTTACATATTTATATTATGCTAGATCTTCTGTATACACTCACATGAGCAGGTGTAAATAGACATGAGTGGGTCTGTTGTTGACTACAGATGGAATAACTTAAAAACAACCAAGGTAATTTTATTTTAAAAAACAGTAAAAAAATAAAATCACTTGCATTCCTGGTCCCAGCCTGAAGCACATTTTTACAGCTGAAAATAGGGGCTTATAATAAAAATGCTGACACAACCTTAACTATCGAGGTGCTAGCAGGCAATGCTATAATAAATAATGTGGGAAATATTTTACACTTCAAGGCAATTACATGTTCAGCCATCTTTAGGATTTCTGGGCCATGAAGGGTAGGGATTAGGTGTACTTGACAAGTGTAAAAGACCCATGACTCATGACTGCTGGAAGGCACAAATGAATTACAAAAGCTGAGAGAAAGCTTTTGTAATCAGTAAGCATAGGTAAAATATATATATTTTTAGGGATAGATAAGGATCAGGTAGATGTAAAGATACACACTCCAGATTTCATTCAGTGTGTTTTTTTAAGATGTGGTAAAAGTTGAGTTAAATGTGTTGTCCTAACTCACTTTTATGCATTTTTTGACTTGCATTTGTGCACTTATTGCTACATTGCTACACAAATAAGACTTTGAAATGGAAGTTTATACCTGTAGGAGAACAGGACCAAATAGGACCAGTTAGATCATTGAGTAGATTCTGGTTCAGAAGAGCTGGAGGAGATTTTAGTAGAGTTTAGATTCACAAAAGCTTTTAACAGCCTTTTTAACATTCACCCCCCAAAAATACCCTTAACAACATCTTTGTACACAAAGTACAAAACTAATGTTCCAGGTCTGAAAAATACTGGAAGTGACAAATATAAAAGCATAGAATCATTAGGGTTGGAAAAGACCTCCAAGGTCAGCAAGACCAAACTTCTGCATTGATTGAATGCTGCATTCTCTCCAGTCCCAGACTTTGAAAAAATTAGGAGTTTCAGTAGGCTGGAAATATTAGAACTGCTGATTAGGGACACCTTAAAAGTGAGTATCCAACTCAGAGGAAGAGAGAATCAGTTTTTGGGGAGATGTAGCGCACCATGACGTTTGAGAAGTACCTTTGACTTTAGATATCATTTTCCAGTGAGAAAAAATTACTTTGTGGAGGTATTTTCCTGTTTCTCTATGCTTGTTAGGAAGGAAGGCGGAGGCCACACTTCAGGCCTGTACATGCTGAGGTTCAGTGAGCGACCACTCACCTGGTCCCTTGGTTTATCTGAATTGGTCTGTTGCAGTAGAGCAATCAAATCATTTTTATGTCATCTCTCAAACAGGATCTGCCATCTAAATCCCACAGCAAACCATTCTTACCTGTGTAGTCATGAGGGTGGCAAACCCACAAGGAAACCAAACTCTCCTGATCTGTCGCTTACAGCGCCTCTACAACCTTCCCAGATATCTTAAAATGCTGAATATTATGGTTTCCAAGAATCTGGTAGAGGAGTATGTTTTTTTAGAGCTGTTTGTCTCTGACGTCTACTTTTTAGAAACAGGCTTAAGAATCTCTCATCCTGGGCAAAACCCAAAACACAGCAACACCCTCCTGCCCATTTTGCCTCCAACTGGCAATAGATCTTTAAAACTTGTCTGGATCCTAGGCCAAGCATACCTAAGGTCACGTTTGAGTTAATGAGCTTTCTTTCTTCTATGTACCACACCAAGTGTGGCAGAATATTAATTTTTCATGGTTTTCCCCCTCTTCTTATCTGCTTCCACTCTCTTATTTCTGATTTTCATCAGTCTTGGCTATAAGATACATAGTAGATTATGAGGATCGAACATCAAGCAAGCAAGAGATTTCTAAAAAAATATTAAATTTGTCTGTCTTTTCCACACACACACAAAAAAAAAAAAAAAATTAACAGCCTGTAATTTAGAGAACTCCCACAATGAAGGGGGTCCAGGGGTTGGACTAGCAATTCTGGTCTGTGAAGGTCAACAAAAACTGTGTAAATGAATATAAAGCATACAGAATTTTATTCAAGTGCTCAATTCTCTTAAATTTTGTTCTTTAGGGAATCCTGCTACCATTCAATATTTTTGCCTTACTCTTTTTAGCTCCAAGTGATTTAACGCTCCTTCACCCTCACAATAGAACAGCGACAGTGCAAAATTATGAATATTCAACTTCCAGATCAGAACCTGGCATGAATACCAAGATAGATATACACATTTCAGTATATATCAGGGTTGGATAGCAGCACGATAGCTGAAGACACTTAAAATAACGTGACACCAATTTATTATCATTAGAAATAAACCCTTCGGAAAAGACCCTAAGCATTATGTTAGCATTGATATGTCAATCCTGCATTTGAAGGATGGCAAGTCTGAATCCCAGCACAGCCTTAATTAACAGAAAATAATTAGCATCATTTTCCCAGCTGTGAATTTGAGAATTTTTTTTCCAACAGAATCCATTGATTGATAATTAAGGAGGAGTTAGTTGTAATAAAACTCCCAGTATTGCAATTTCTAATTGGCCTTTAAGGACATTTTACAGTTACAGTTACTTTGTTCCAGGCATTTTCTGACTTTTTTTTTTTTAACCAGCTTTAATAAGGAATCCTTTCTCAGCAAGGTAAAAAAGATGCAGATGAATAGAAAAAAACCACTGTACTGTTACATTTATGAATTTAAAACCTCTCATATAATACAGTCCATTTGATTTGTTTGGGTAATAATTGATGGTAAGTGAACGTAAAAAGCTTTGAAGTTTACTTTGAACAACCTAAGATTTATCCAAGCACTTGAGTCTTTGATTAAACTGCATTATCCCAGAGATTTATGTAAATGCTTGACTTGATGAGTAGTGAATGCTCCTGTTGGCTTCAGTGGGATGGAGCATCATATGTACAGTTAAGCAGATATATGTATATCCTTCAAGGAATGCTGCCCTAGGCTGGAAATCTTATAGGAATGGATTCAGCTCAGGACATGTCTGCTTGTTTCATATTTCCAGCCAGTCCACAAATACTGCTCATACCGTGTCCCCCAAGGCACTCAGATTTTAATCCTACAAGTAGAATTGATTTAAAAGCATCCATTTAATGATTTTTGTAATATCTGTACATTGACATAATTTTGAATTATTTTCCTGAGCTATCTGAAAATTTCAAATGTTGGATGAAAACAATCTGAAGCCTTTCAGTGTTTCCTCCTTTTTTTTTCTCTCCCTCATTTCTGCTTATTCTCCCACTTGCAAAGAAATCTTGAACAGACCAAAAAAAAGAGAAAAAAAGATCATCTTGTATATCTAAAAGCAAAAATAGACAAAATATTTTACTTAAATTTATTTATACAACAATTTATTTTTTATTTTTTTAGGAACAATATTTATAAAGACAAAAGATCAGAATTTTACATAGCAGAAAATCAAGGTCATCTGAACATACAAACACAGTGCTTCTTAAAAAGTAACTTTCATATTTGAAGCCAAAGTGGAGATCCAAACTGGCCCCTAATGTTGTGAAAATAGATCTGAATAATTAGACTTGGACCTGCACTGGCGTTATTTGTGGTCAGTACACAATGACTTAAGCTTGCTTAATTCAGACAAACAATTAATACTTCATTAATGGCTGCTACTACTGGCAGAAAAAGAGCCATATGATAAGGACTTTTTGATGTTGTTTCCACTGGTTATTCCTGTCTCTTTCTTGCCGTGTAATTTTATTTTATATATCTATGCCAGTGAAAAAAACATTTCTATATGATCAGAGTGTCCTGACTATCTTTGGAATTCAGATCAGCTCAGTTTCTCCATCTTGGGGATGCAATCAGGCTGCCTTTCTGTCTTTCTGAGGAGCATGTCAGATCACTTTGCTGTGACTGCCTTACATCCTGGCTGGACTAATGCAGCTTTCTCTCTTTGGAGATCATCCAGATAAGACTTACAGTCCTTACAAATTTATTCCAAGTGCGTCTGCTGCATTTTGTTAACATGAGCTGAGCTGGAATGTCCTCCTTCATTTCAGTCACAGAGATCACTGGGATGATTCCCAGTTTGAAGGAAGCAGCAGAGCTGGACATTGCTACTGCTTCTGCTCAAGAGCACTTAGTTCTTCCTCTCTCTTACAGGCATCACTTCAACCTCCAGAAGCACAAGAATTACTGAAAATTCATGGGTGTCCCCAGCTGGTACTGGAGCTGCTGGACTGGTTGACAACAGATCAAAGAGGCAAGAATGAAATTGAATGGGAAGGGACCTTAAAGACCATCTGCAACCCCCCTGCCATCAACAGGGACATGTGCAACAGGATCAAATTGCTCCAAGCCACAACCAATCTGGCCTTGAGCCCTTCCAGGGATGGGGTGGCCACAGCTCTTCTGGGCAACCTGGGCCAAGGCCTTACCGCAGAACAATTTTTTCCCAATATCCAATCTAAACCTGCTGTATGCCAGTTTGAAGACATTCCTCCTGTCACTCTATTCCCTTGTCAAAAATCCCTCCCAAATAATTCAAAGTGACACCACATAGAGATGTAAAAGCCCCAACCTAGGTTTACAGATTATCTACACAAAAAGAATAGGGATAATTATTCCCACCAACTCTACTATTCCCTAAAACTAGAAGGATCATACCAGTTTGGTTTTATTTACTGACAGGAATACACTGTATTTGCCTAGGCCAGCAGGCTGCTGGAAACAGCAAACCCCGCACTCCACATCCCACTTTGGCCAGCCTGGAAAGCTGCTGCCACCGCAGGGGGAGGGATGAGGGAGCAGAAGGTTGCAGCTCCTGCTTATAGAGAGGGCTGACACTGGGACAGCAGTCCATACCTTCCTTTCCCACCTCCCTGGAGGCAGCTGGGGCATCAACTGAAGGAACATGTGTGTTTAGATCCTCAGGGATGCCTGGGCTGGGCACACAACTGGGATAACCCCAACAAATTGTAGGCGATGTTAACAGAGCCTGGCTGTCCTTTGCTGCTGAAGACAGGGATTTGCAAACATCACACTGGGATTTCTTGTGGGTGTTTCAGGAGAGAATTTATCCCAGTCAACCTCAGCCTTCTAAGAGAGGGTTGTCAGGTCTAAGTCAGTCAAAGAGGGGGCTGAGCATGCTGGAGAGTGTCGCAGACATCTTTTTATGAAAATCCTTTCCTTAGGATTTTTTCCTCCTCAGAAGCTGAGAGACCTCAGGAACAAAATGTAAATGATGGTTATCTGCTGCTGTGGAATGCAACAGGTGCATCTGTGATTGGTCTCATGTGGTAGTTTCTAATTAATGGCCAATCACAGTCAGCTGGCTCAGGCTCTCTGGCCAAGCCACAAGCCTTTGTTATTCATTCTTTCTTTTTCTATTCTTAGCTAACCTTCTGATGAAATCCTTTCTTCTATTCTTTTAGTATAGTTTCTAATTAATGTCCAATCACAGCCCAGCTGGCTCGGACAGAGAGTCTGGGACAGCTGCCTTAGTAATCATTCTTTCTTTTCTATTCTTAGCTTAGCTAGCCTTCTGAGAGGAAACCTTTTCTTCTATTCTTTTAGTGTAGTTTTAATGTAATATATATCATAAAACAATAAATCAAGCCTTCTGAAATATGGAGTCAGATCTGCATCTCTTCCCTCATCCTAAGACCCCTGTGAACACTGTCACAGGAGAACTGTTTGTTGTACTTATTTTAAAGATATTTTAAGACCAAATCTATACTGACTGCCTTAACAACTTGAATGATAGTTTTGAAACATAATCCTAATTTTATGATGTTATTTCCCCCCCATATTTGAAAATAACTTGAAAATAATTTCAATCCTGACGCAGAATTGTTTTCTTCAGTGGATTTAACATTGTGTTAGAGAACTTACTGTTTCCTAAACACATTTATCCTTTTGGAAACCTTAACCAAAACACCATTAACCTTCCATCAAATCCTTCTTCAACGAAAAGGTCAAATTAAATCCTGGGGTGTGAGAAGGTTAGACCTGCTTGCCAACAGCATTAAGAATCACTTTTATCAGCCTGTCAGTGATTCCTTTCTAGTGGAGAAAGTCTTTCTTCTTAAAATATGTAATTTCAGAGAAATCAAGGTAGGAAGATATTTCAGCACCTTGCTTAGATCATTCTCTTGCCCCCAAACAGGATCAGCTACAGTTAAGTGATTCCTGTTAGATGCTTATCTGGCTTGTTCTTAAAAACTTGTTAAGCTTCAACAACCCCTCAGGACAATCAGTTTTAGGTCTGCAGTCAGCATATTTTATCTGAGACCTCTCATGAATCTCCCTGGCTTGGCTTTAAGACCCTTAATTTTCCATTCCTCAGAAAATATCACAGAGCCATGGAATGGTTTGGATTGGAATGGACCTTAAAGACTGGTTCCAACCACTTGTTATATAAAGACCAGTTCATTTCCCTCCTTTGCAGCAATCCTTTTACCTCTTTAAAAACAGTTGCTGTGTCTCTGCATAAATTTTTAGTCCATTTCAGACTAAATAAATCCAATGAAAGACTTCTCCTTAAAGAACAGCACTGTTTGAGTTGGAGATATTGATAAGGATTGAACAAACAGCAATGTGTTCAAGGTGCTGCATACCAACTCTGAAGAGACATTTAGGATCCAAAGCACACACTGGCTGGGATAACCTCACTGATTTAGGACAGCAGCAACAGCTTTCACAGGGAGCAGCTCAGAAAGGAGGAGCAAAAACTTGGATACTTTGGATACAGTTTTCAGAAAATGCCCATATCAATATATTGCATTTTCACATTTTATAAATTCCATTAGGTTTTGCATTGAGATGAGCAGGGGGAGGAAACGATAAAAATATGCAACAGGAAAACTAATATATTACCATGAGGTATAACTAAATGCCAAAGCTGTAATCTAAAGGACATTTCGCAAAACATGGATCAAGGTTTAAGTACAAGTGCCAATATCCACCTCCAATACTAATATTTAGAAAATAAATATTATTAATATAAATGAGGTCTGACATCTGAAAGAGGCAATATTTTTGTCAGTTCCATTTAAATTGCGTGGGCATAATTTCTAAAACTGTCCATAGGTTGAGGAAGACAAATATGGATGGAAATGCTAAATTCTGCTTTTGAGAATCTCACTTTAGAGCAGAAGAACATTTGCTGCCTAGATAAAAGTATGAGATCTGTGCTGCCAGCACCCCTCCACAGGATTTAAGTACCAAGTTTTAATAAGCATCAAGCATTTTTTCTTACCTAAACTGTACTGGAAAAATGGTGTGTAAGTAGGTATGTCATGGAATTTCTTTTTATTTCCATATAATATTTTCCCCATTTTCCAATGAAATGTCAGAGCCTCACAGGTATGTGCAGTGTCCCACCCCTCCAGCATGTTCTTCAATTTCCCTGCCATTAGTGCTGAACTGAGGACAAGATGTCAGAATGCAAGCTCAGAGCCCTTTCACTTCACCATGCAGTGATGAAGCACATACACTCCTACAGAAGCTGGCATTGGCAATCTCCAGGAATGTGAAAATAAGGAACTTCAGCTCTGTGGGATGAGGGAGCAATGAATCTGTCCTGAGATCATTGCTCTGCAGGAGCCCAGAGCATGTTCAAACCACAACTGACCAGCATGAACCAAAGCACAGCATAGCCAGGGAAAAGAGAAAGGTTCACAAGAGCAACAGGGTTTTGCCAGTGATTATTTCTCACAGGACCAGTTGCAAGTTCAAAGCTTGATTAAAAGTGGTCCATTTTCTTATTCTGTGATGTTTGCTTTGTGTACGAAAATTTCCTGACTAAATCACTAAAATAAGGGATGGGCTTTCATCTCTTTTCATTCCATGCCTGGGTAGTTTAAAATCTTTGTCACAACCCTGATTGTCAAAATTAAATTTTCTGTTGACCTCATTTTCTGATTTTTTTAAAATAGATTTTTTTTTCCTTATAGAAAATACTTACTGTGTACTGTTCAGCTGTAAAGGAGATCAGCATTTAAATTCCTACTTGGCCATAGGATCCATTTGCAAGCCAAGATCCATTTGCAAGCCAAGAAATTGTCTTTCAGATAATTTCTTCCTCTTCTAAAGATTAATAATGAAGATATGCAGTTAGTGAACCCTTCAGCTGCTGCCAACATGAGGTCTATGCAGGAAGATCAACTCTTGACCAAGGAAAATGTTGCTGAGGAGAAAATATGCTGATTCATTTTTCTTTATTGCTGCATGGTGGCTCTGGTGTAGTAATGATGCTGTGGAATGCAAAGATAGGAAGCTAAGGTTAATGGGTTGTGAAAATCCATAAGTATCAAAGCATAAAATTTTTTCTTTAGCAAATAGGGTGTTTTGTAATCACCAAGCAATCTTTTAAACTTTAAAAAAAATATATTCATCACATGAACCGACATAAATAATATTTATTAAAAAAAGCATGTTGGACCCATGGGCACTGATTAAATACAATGATTAAACCTGAAGCTATTGCCAAAGTAGATGTGGTCAGATGTGATTTTAGAGGAATTTAGAAGATTTTTATTAATGGTCCCCTCACTGCTTACCCTTTTGGTTTCCAACAGCAATTTCTTTTAATCACTAGACTTAATATACTTCAAGGTGCTGAATTCTGTGTCAGCTGTAAACAGGCAGCAAAACATTTACATGTTGGCTTCCTTCAGTGCCTCATATTCAATTCAAGGAGTGAACAATGAAGCAGCACTGCTGTGCAAGATCCAAATTGTGCTGCTGGCAAGAAGATTCTCAAATAACTGTGGATCTCTCGGGAGAAGGAATATTATACTATGGAATAGAGAGTATTTGCCATAGAGCAAGCTGGTCTATAGGCTTTTTTTTTCCCCCTCTTCTTTCATTGTGTTTATTTATTTGTTTGTACTGTCACGGATGTCATGTGAAGCCAAGAAATGCAATAAGGTTAAATCTATCTCAGGGAATTATTTTGATCTGCTATTAAATGAGCCACTTCACCTTGCCTATGATATGCCATCATACATTGGTATGAACATTTGGTACAATCAATCTATTACACTTCAATTTTATGGCTGTATAATGAGGTTTAATTGCTGCTTTATTAGTCTGACTAATATTAAGTGCTGGTAATTGCTTTGCATTCAACTTGACTCTCTCATTTAAATTACACATCCAATATTTTACCATGAAAGTAGACCACCTTTTTATCTAATGATTTTTTTTGCTTTCCTCCTCGCGGTACAAGAAAAGCCCATTTGGGGTGATTTTTCTCCTTTGTAGAAGTTTTCTGGCCCTGAGGAGCAGAAGCTGGAAAAGCTAAATGTTGTTTTTGGTAAATGCGCAGGCCTTTGGCATTTGAAAAGTGAACTTCAAATTGCCTTTTGACAGAAATATAATACGGTTTTTGTGCACTAATGAGGGAACTGCTAAGGTGTGTAAACACATTTGCAGTCCCACTGAAATCCATGGGTCTACTCACACACTTTAAGCTATGCATGGCCTTGGGGCAGTGGTAGAGTCAGTGCTTGCTACCCTGGGGCACACAAGGAAAACAAGTTCAGCAGGATGCAGGATGGATTTTGACTGACAAGCCACAGACCCAACATTCCTGACAGGCAGGATGTTACTGCACTGCTGCAGTCACAGGCTCAGATGCTCAGACCTGGATCTTTGGAAGGCAAGGACTGAGCTTCAATAAATTCCTTGGTACAAGAGAAGAGAAAACCTTTTGCAGACTCAGCCTTGTTCTGTGGCTTCCTCACATTTACAAGGACCTCATTGAGGAGATGAATTGCTGGATTGTTCAAGTCGGCAGCAGTTTTGTTATTTCACTTGGCTTCTCCTGATTTCCTTTTTTTGTTTGAAATAAACTCCATCTGATTTTGCAGGGATGAGCTCAGCTAGCTGAATAGACATGCCAGTTGCCATTAATATCATCTGATCCTCCAGTGACAGCTGGCTGATACCACCCTGCAAGCACCTCACGAGATAAAAATCAGTCTGTATTTTGGGAAAAGAGGCCTAGTGCTGTATGGTGCTGCAAAATTGTATACATAGCTCTGGGGTGAGTCAGGTGTCTGGTTTGTAGGTCTTTAGACCTGAAAATACAGCAATTGAATCAGTAATAATTTATTGCATTTTAATGAAATTCTCTTCCTGGATCCATTAAATAGTTAATACAGGTAGAGACCTTGAAAGAGTCCAATATCCACCACTGGATATCTATAGGGTTACAAACCAATTGCTGAAAAACTCTTAGAATAACAGAATGGTTTGGGTTGGAAAGGACCTTTAAGATCATCAGTGGACAACTGGACTTTTCATCTCCAGCCCAGACACTGTTTCTGTTTCTTATCCAAGAACTGATCTAAGATAAAACATTTCAGAGAACAGGTAGTTATGAAGCCGTTCGGGGTCTTATTAGCTGAGCGTTGGCCCGAGACTTCTATCCCAGGAAGGGACAGAGTCCCAGAGTCCAGCCCACTTGGACCCAAGCCACGGGGAGCCTTCCAGCCAGCAGGGTGATAACAGCTCTTATAGTGATTATCAACTCTTTGGGATTTCAGCTGCTGCTAGGTTTGGCTTCCCCGGGCACAGGCTTCAGGCAGACGGAGAGAGAGGAGAAGGGAGACACCGGCTGTTCCATGGAGATGGTTCATTCAGGGTTCACGAAAGGACCCGGTTCTTCTTCTTCTGAAGTTAGTAGGGTACAGTAAGCTACTTTTATACCCTTGGCCAGGCTCCAAACTTGACCAATGGGCAAAGGTTAGAAGGTTTACAAGTGACCAATAGTAGGGTTAACACGACTTTTTTCCTTATAAGGGTACAAAGATACGTGGCGAGTCTGGGGTCGGAACACCTCTCTGCTGCTGTGTCAGCATTTTTATAACTAAAGCTTCCACGGTGCTTTGGGAAGGCTTGTGGCATTTACTACAAGGTAGTACCTTGTGTATGGGATCTGGTAGTTGAAACAACTTCAGGCTCAGGTGGGCCCAGGACTTTGGTCTTCTACCAACAGGAGTTTACCAAGTGCCAGATTGTGGTGCTAAAGTGACAGACACTTTTATCACAATCTTTTTTCTTTTCTTTAGTTTGTTTTATGTAACCAGTTCTCCTATATTAAACATGTTCCCGAGAAGTCAGTATTGACCCCCAGGATAGATGGGGCTTGGGGTACCCTGATGTACTGGAAGGTGTCCCTGCCCATGACAGGGTGAGATGAGCTCTAAGGTCCCTTTCCCAAACCATTTTATGGTTTCACAATTTTGGGATTTTGAGCAGCCATTGGCACCTCCTCAGTTCTACTGACTTCTTATTGAGTCACCCCAGACTGTCTTGACTCACCATGGTTAGCCTAAGAAGCCTTGAAGTTTTCCAAGTTTCCAGAGACATTATCCTTTTCTCCACTGAATTAACAAATTAACTTTGACCCGCATTCCCTTCCTTCCCCTCTCCCTCCCACCCATGAGTATAAATTGCAATCACTGCACCCTGGATTTCACATTGTGGTCCCTGACACCAGTTGCCTTGACAGCAGCACCTGACAAGCCAGGTAGGAGCATCTGCTCCTTTTTGGGCTCTCCTACCTGCATTGAAAACCTTCACTGTGGTAATGAGGAACTTCAGTATATACTAGACCTGAAAGTAAAACAATGGTATTTCAGTGGGGCTGGCACAAATAAATCTCCCCTCTGGCTGCTTATTGTTTCTGAATTCTGGGGCAGCAATAAGGCACAAGGAGCTGCTGCACTGAGTGAGAAAAGGCCATTTTTACACATTGGGTCTGTACTGCATTTGTACCCAGGGCTGTCAGTCATCCACTGCCACCTTGAATCCTCACCCATCTGATTCCTGCTCATCCACACTGATTGCCAATGGAGTCAGGAGGGAGCTCCCCCTCCCCATGGCAAATTTTCCAGGGCCTTTCCATGTGATGGACTAACCCACCTTCCTTGGGTGCAGTGAGCTGGGGTTCTCAGCCAGGGGCAAAAGGCCAGAACAAAGGTCTGACATTACAGATGGACCAACATTTGCAGCCCTCTGTTCCTTCCTGTTGCTGTTTTAATTTTCTTTGACAGACATTGCCAGACTGTTGCTATTCAGCCCAGCCCAGGTCTGTTTCTGAAAGGAAGGAGAGGAGCAGTAGGAGTCTCTGGGAGCAGGTGGGAACCAGCATCCACCTCAGCTGCACTTTGGATTTCCTACCTTGGACCTCAATTATTTTCATCAAGGTTAAGCTCTGCCCACACATCCCCCCTACATTAACCAGAATGATTTTTCTCTTTCCCAAATACAGAAAAATATTCTGCAGATTATCTCTGCAGAAACCCCCAGACTTCAACAAAGAAACCCTTGATTAAGAAGAATCCATCAGCTCCCTTGGAAAGATCCCACCCATTAAAATCCTCTGCAATGAGCAACAAAAACGTTTCAAGATTTGGGAAAAAGCTGTGTTAGGGGCATCCTTCCAGATCTTGCTGGAGACTATGTCAAAACCTGAATTTTTCAGAGACTAAGGAAAATCTCTCTCAAATCTAAAGCCATTCCATTTTATTTTGATTTTGATTTTATGATTCTATGATTCTGTTGTCTCAAAAGGTCATTCAAAGACAAAACATTTTATGTTTCCATGATTTAGTAGAGCTAAAGGTCCTGGTCTACTCAGACATGAAGGATGCATGCTGTCAGTATAGAAATTTTTATTTCTAGAGCATAGGCAATGCCAAAATTTGGGAATTCCTATAGCCAGAGTCAGGGCACAGAACTTGGCTTTGGAGATCATTCTTCCAAATCTCTCCATTCATAGCCAAGCCTTTAGCCCAGACAAGGTAGTTCCCAGACATGTTCTGAGAGGTAGCAAGAGCCAGGGACCATTCCCATGTATGAATTTGGATGTGAATAGCTTACTTTGGGAGCTAGGAGAACTGTGGAATTGGTAAACCAAGTCAAGTTGATTCATTGCCAGAGATCAGGTCCCTGTAGTGATGCTTCTAGCAAAAAAGATGAGGTTGTGGCATAGAGGATTTATTATTTATTTTTGAATTCCAGAAAGGAAAAGCTTCCCAGGGCCTGATATCAGGTGTATAAACCAATATCAGAGCAGTGCTGGATTAGACAAAATGAGCAGTCATCCTGCGCCCTTAAAAAAAAAACAACTGGACAAACAGAGCTGCTTATTGTTTTCTTCAAGAGTCATTTCACCCCTCCTTTTCTTCCTTCCCTTCATGTCTGAAAGTCTTTACTGCTGCACAGTGAAAGCAAATAAACAAGGAAGGTTAAAATCTAAAAGCACTCATCCAAGTTAATTAAGTTCAGCCAGCCTCAACTACATCATCTGGTAAGATCTGGCAAGTGTGTGTGTGTACATGCTTGCCTGTGTATCTGTTCCTCTCTTCAGGAAGAATCCTCCAAAAGTGCACCCACTTTAAAATACATTATTTCCATGCCTGGCTGTGAGGGATTTTGATTCTTTTTTCTATTTTATTTTATTTTTTTCTTTTTCCCTTGTCTGTTTCAGTTCTTACAGCTGCTTTCATATTTTTCTCCAACTACCCATTATTACATTTTTCTCCTTTTATTTATGATGCCTGATTCCCGGCGTACATTATTGCTGCTCTGCTGGTACTTTATTAAATACGATGCAGACACTGGAGTGAGAGTGAGGCTTTATGTCCCACACATGGTGTGTTGTAATTGTGGCATTTTTACTTTCCATTAAGAAGTATCTCCAGGAGGGGAGGATGGGGGACTCGCTTCATTACTTCTATAAACCAAAGAAGAAACCCCAGACAAGCTTGATGAGTTGTTAAGTAGTCTTTAAAGAAGTCTTTAAATCAGGATTAGATGTCTTTCCTAAAGAGACTCCCTAGTTCAGCCACGAGTTAGAGGCCTGATAGAGGGATCACTGCTTAAATCCTGTCTCTTGCAGGAGGGGAAAACCCAAAGTATACTGAAATAATGGTTCTTCTGGCCTTCAAATTCATGAGAGTGTAATAAAAAGACAGTGGTTTTAGCTAGCCAGGCAAAGGCAGTGTAAAGCTGTTAATATACCAATGATGAAAATATAAATATATTTATTTGAATCAGTCTGAAGGAAAAGACAATGAACTAAGGACAAAGTGAGCACTGGTTGAGCATTAAAAATATGGCCCTGTATTCTCTTTCTTCCTGGAATCTACCTCAGAGATTTCTTAGAATTCTTTTTATGTATGTCACTTTTGAATATTTTGAAATTCTAATTTTTTTATGTCATCATTCTCCTGTCAGTGAAGGATTGTTCCTACCTCACCTCTAAACTTCATTATGGACATTTCTCTGCAGAGTTGCTCTGTTCAGCCTCTCAGAGTCCGAGCACTGAGCTGGGCTCAGAGCCTTTCAGCTGCATCAGTGCTGGAATCCTGGCATTGCCAGAGAACAGGGAATGATAATAAATTTATTACTGGTAAATTTTGTGTATTCATTTTCCCATGATGCACACCAGCCCTGATCCAAGGCAGATGGGGGCCATGAGAGCAGACTGCTTCAGGCCATGGAATGGCCAAAATCATGACTGTCTCATTGCCAGGGCCCCGGCAAGGCAGGACCTCTGCTGGGAACCAGGTCCTCACTGCATTTTGGGGACTGCCCCTGCTTGCCTTTGCTCAGGACCAGTTTGCATCTGAGGACTTTTCCCATGGTCTGTCCCAACTCCACATTTCCCTCCACCTTTGGCCTGATCTCAGCTTTTGTCTTTTCTGCCTAAAATTCTGAGAAGGCTTCACTGCTGATGGCATTCACAGAGGAATCAATACCTAGGTCATCTTGCCATGGTGGGACACATCTCTCTCACAAATCCAAATCACAACTCCAGAGACTTATTAAATGTTAATATGAAGCTTGGCATGGACACATAAAGCCAAAATGAAATAAGTAATAAAAATACTAACTAAGCAATCAGAGGACCTTCAGTGACTTGAAATGAGAAAAGAAATGGTACTAATTGAGCAATTTGCTTTATTTCTCTATTTTTCTTCCACATTTATAAACCTTTCCTGGTAGAATTATTGTCTGTGTGAGCCAAAGAGGGCAGGAAAGAGCAAATAATGACAATCCTATATTTATGTGCTGCCCCTTTCGTTCACACTTTGCTTTGTTACACCTCTTCATTTAGAGGACAGGTGAATATGTAAAGAAGACAATATTGGAGGAAAAAATAGTAAGAACACATTAAGAACATCAGAAGTAAGGACTCAAAACATGGATCTCTGAGATCAGTTTTGTCTGTTGTAGAGTATCCACAAAATAGTTAAGGTGGAGTGATGGGAATTTGTCTTTGTGGGTGTAGACTGGATTTGCTCGAAACAACTGAGCAGTGTTGAAGTTCTTAGTCATTATTGTCAAACAGAGTGACTTTGTACCTTCATTTCATGATGGATCAACAAGAGTGAGTTTTCTACTTCCTTGTAAGAAATTGTAATTTTGATTGGTTTATGTGTGTCCTCAAATTCTATCCACCTGGTTCAAAGGAAAGAATGAAGGACACATAACATTGGTATTCCCAAAAAAACTTCAAAGTGATAGAGGGATGTTCACACTGCATTGAGAACGGTGAGAAACTACAAACCAATATGAAATTTCTAGGTCAAATTGATTTCAGCCCCCAAATGCCTTTGAAAATCTCCACTGGCTCTCAATTCTATGGGCTAGAATGCAATTTCAAACATATTTTCAACCATAATTAGCCTATCAAATTCAGTAATTTCATTTTGAATCATTTCAGTCATTCTTGTGTAATATTGTACAAATGACTGGAGAATCTATCTTCTCTACTTCTTTTTATCTCCTTCAGTCTCCCCTGTCCCCACACATTCATTCACGTCACATGGGATTCAACATTTAAACACTTTAAGCATCTGAGAAGGTCTATTTCTAAAAGTTAACAAAAGACCTCTGGGAGTCAGCAGAGGGTAACTGGAGTAGAGAAGGCCAACCCCACCACAATTCCAGTGAAAAAAACATCTCCTGTATTTGACAGCTCTTATCTTTTTGCATCTTGGGTGCTTTCAAGAGAGAAGCTTGTGTTTGATGCATTCCCAAAGTGTGGGTCTCACAACTCACTCTTTTTACCAAAGATGTGTGCAGGTGTTTGCTCAAATAAGACAAAATCATAAAATAATAGATTAATCTGATTTGGAAGGGACCCACAAGGATCATCAAGTCCAAATCCTGGCCCTGCACAGAACAACTTTGAGCATCCCACCATGTGCCTGAAATATTTTAGAAATTGTTCTAGAAATCTGTCAGGCTTTGTGCTGTGACCACTTCCTGGGAGCCTGTTCCAGTGCTCAATCACCCTCTGGGTGAAGAATCTTTTTCCTAATATTCAACCTAAATGTCCTCTGATACAACTTCACCCCACTCCCCTGGGTCCTGCCACTGGGACCCAGAGGGGAGATCAGTGCCTGTCCCTCCTCTCCCCCGTGTGAGGAAGCTGTAGATCATGAAAAAAAGGGAAGTTTTACAACACTCAAGCAAAAATACACTGAGGAACCCAAAGCAAACAGCAATAAGAGATCCAGATCCCACTGAAATGATGGAGACTGAATCCTAACAAACTGTACAAACTACTTAGAGGTGGAGGCAATATCCTCTGTGCTCTTGTCAGCCCCTTTCCCAGTTATCAGCAGCAGCACCGACGCTGTCTGCTGAATAACACATTTGTTTATACAGTAGATTGAGAATGTTTGTGTGCGCAGCAAACTCCTTGGGGGTATGAACAATGTGTTTCTGAAGAGTTCCAGTGCCATTAGAATAATCAAGACTTGTAGTATGATAAACAGAGCCACAAACACAAAGCACTACACAGGCTCTCGAGCGCGGGGCCGCGTTCGGTGTCGAGTCCCCAGGACGATCTGTTCAAACAGCTTTTCCTGTGGTGCAGACACAGGTTGGTACACATGTTACAGAGGAACAGAGGGCGAGACATGGTCATGGTGCATTTTGGATGAGCCCTCATCAGCAGCACGCTGGCATGCAGCAGAAATCTCCTTTTCATTTCAAAAGGCCCAAATCCTTTCATTTATGCAGACCGCGTGAAATCTATCAAAGTGGAAAGATGTCCATTTGGTTTATCAAGGAGGCCAGACCAAAGCCAAATTCTTATTTTTGTATTTTTATATTTTCCTCATATTCTATATCAAGGATACTCTCCCCTCTCATGTAAATTACATCAGAGAGTCAGAGAATAGTCTAAGTTGGAAGGGACCCCCAAGGATCATCAAAATCCAGCTCCTGGCCCTGCACAGGACATCCCGACAATGCTACCATGTGCCTGAGAGCTTTGTCCAAATATTTCTTAATCTCTGGTAGGCTATGACCACTCCCCTGGGGGCCCTGTTCAGTGCCCAAGAACTCTCTGGGTGAAGAAAATCTTCCCAATACCCACCCTCACCCTCTCCTGACACAGCTCTATTGTGTCTACAGCACTTTAAACGTTTAACGTGGACCAGAATTGGGCCTGGAAATTTCAGCATCACAAATGTTGTTTCTGTGGTCTTGTGACAGCTTTAAATTTGTGACACTCCTTTTGAGCACAAAGGGTGACAAACAGCAAAGAGGGATGTGCACATCCCTGGTAGTGCTCAAATCCAGGCTGGACAGGGCTTGAAGCATCCTGGGATAGTGGAAGGTGTCCTTGCTCATAGCAGAGTTTGGAACAAGATAAGTTTTAAGGGTCCTTCTGACTCAAACATTCTGTGAGCCTGTGATTCTGTGAAATATGGTATAGCTCCAGGGGTGGGTAAATGTGATCTAATCCTGTCTTATGGAAAGTAGAAAAAATAGAAATACAAATGAAAAAATGGACTGCTTTAAAGAAAGTGCATAGAATCTGAAGTTGACTCATGAGTAAAAAGTGAGAAACGATGGGACAAGGGAAGTTATATTGTAAGGAGTTAACAAAGTTTTGGTAGGAGAACAGAGACACAGAATCTGTGCTTTGGTGATGGCCACAAAGATAAGGAGTTTACCAATTTGAGTCCTTTTCCTTCAATAACATAAAACAAATATTGCCTCCTACTTCACGAGTTATATCAAATGAAATGAATTGTTCTCATACTGTCATGAAGTAGTTGTTATGAGAACAATGAACTGAAGAAGTTCATTATGACATTGTCATTTCAATATTTTGAATATTTCAAATAGAAAGACCCCAAGTATGCAGCACAACCAAAATTTTCCTTTTACACATGCATTTTTTTGGTGCCAATAACTTGGTGACCTGATTCATTCAGCCATAGTGAGCTGGTCATGAAAGAAGAAGGGAAGATAAGGAGACATAAAATTAGTAAACACCTGCCTAAGGCTTTTGACTTCTTGACTTCAGTCTCCTTCTCACAGCACTGTGATGAGTGACAGAAGTCCTCTGAAGCCTGTTAATTTCGTTTTATTCCTTCTGTCCCGTTTTTCCACTTCACTTAATGCAGGTTCTTGCTCTGAAGGTTAAAGATCTCTCTTTAACTATATTACATCTGTTCACTTGTAGAAACACCATGATCTCAGAATTCATGTGCAGCTAATGGAGATTTCTCAGTCTCCTGCTCCTTGTCTCTCACTCTTTTCCTTTGCCCCTCTCCCATCCTTCCCATTGTCCATCCAGAAAACAACCAATAGGCAGCAGTCAAAGAATTTTTATCAGGAAAGAATTCAGGTGAATGGGATAGTTGTTCTGCTGTCTTCAGGAAATGTATCTCTAAAAAAAATAATGAAAACTTCATCTAATCCACAGTTCTTTCTCCAACACCTTCCAGATGAGTTAACATCTGGATAAAATACACAAAATCCAGAGTAATTGTTCAGTTTCGTTTGGGATTTTTTTGTTTGTTTATTATTGTTTTTGTTCTTGGTTGTTGTTGTTTTGATGGTTTTACCTCCAAACCTATATTGCTCAAATTGTATTTGATTTCCCTTCCACTTTTCTAATACTCAGCATACTTCATACCTGCTGTCCTTCCTTGACATCATTTAGAATCATAGAATGATTTGGGTTGGAAAGGACTTCAAAGATAATTTATTCTTTATACTCCTTAGATCTGTACCATATAACCTTTGTTATTCAAACTCTTCCCATTAGGTCAGTTTCCTGAGCTTTCCCATTTCATATTTCATGAAAGTGCTTCTGCCTTCTCTGTGGCTGAAATATTGTATGTTGTCTCTCCCAAACTTTTCATAATGTGTGTTTGCAAGAGCAGAGGCCAACAGGCAAAAAATAATCTTGCAAATTTGAAATTTTATCCCACTGATCTCTTTCTTCCCTTGCTTGTACTTGGGCTTGTGTCAGCTTTGAGCCCACAACAGCTGGATGTGGAAACTGAGCAGAAAGCAGCCAGCTCCTGCCCCAGCATTAACTACAGCTGGATGCCAATATAGCTCTTTAGGATTCTCTGGCTGTCATTAAACTGAATTAAACAAGTCCAGGTTACATTTCTGACTCAGTTGTAGGCACTGCTAAACTGCTAACACATTCCCTGCTGTGATTTTGACTTCTGCTAACTCAGATGAATGAAATCGTTTCCTGCTCTTCAAATCTGCAGGCACATGCAGCCAACAGTAACCACCTAATTTGACTTTCCCAAATATGTAGCCTGTGGGATTTCACCCAGAGGAATGCATCTTGTCAGAAGATGTTTCATTTGAATCTTTGCGCTGCCTGAATGACACTGTTGTTCAAAATAATGGATAAAATAAGAGTTAATGTGAAGGCATGAGAGGTTTGGGATTTTTTCTGTATGATATATATCAGCAAGTTTTGTTCTGGACAAAATATATCGTCCTGTGTCTTAGATTCCACTTCTCTTAGAAAGATAGAAAACTCATCTGGTCTAAAATACTCATATCCTTCCCATATTCCTGCTATTTATGTACAGAGTAGGAAACATATGTGAGCAAACTCCTGTAAGAAATAACAAAAGAGAGAAAGAGTTTCAGTGTGGAGAATGAGGAAAAGGTGAAAAGTTTGATCACTGATGATCACTTTGGTCAGTGGTAAAATGGCTGCACACTTCAATTAGACATCTGCTGCACCAGCTCCTGTGCACAAAAGCTGTAGAGCCAAAGAAGTTTGTGCTGACCTAAATTCCCCCTGTGCTGTCACCAGCTCCCTGAATTATTGACACAAGATGGTTCTTTATGCTTTCCCCAACTTCTGCCTTTCCATCCCTCCACTACTGGTAGCATGGCATTTGCTGCACAGATGTTTCTCCCAAGCCATTGCAAGGTTATTTTTCAAGTGACTTCTTCCAGCAGATGTTCCCCAGTCCCCAGGTGTGTGTGTGTTGTCCCCTCCACTGAGCTGAAACTCAGCAATGCCCCTGACATATTGTGGTGCCTCTGCCCCTTGGAGCTGCAGGGTCCATGGCAAGGCACAGCAGTGACAGCTCTGCTGCTGCCAGGCTGCTTGGTGACACTTTCCCCTCAGCAACAGGCCTCCCTGCTCCCCTCCTGGCTGCTTACAAACCCACTACCTGGGCTGCACAAAGCAGCTTTCTGTGCTGCCTGGAATGAACTTGGATAATTGCTGCCGAGCGTGTGCCCAAAACGAAGAATTAATTTCACCCATTATTCAGGCAGCCAGGTCCTATTTCCCTGTAGAACCAGAGAGGAAAGCCAGATGCAATAGCTAAAGGACATTTCTAAACAATGTTTTGAATACTAGACCTTCTTCTTCCTGGTACCTGGGGAGTCGGGGTGATGTAACCAGGTAACGTAGGAAAGCTGGATAAACCACTGAGCTCTTTCCCTCAGAGCCCATAATCCAAGTCCACCTTAGCAGATGACTAAATGCAGGTATTTGTCCCTGTCTTCCTCTGCAATCCTTGTTTTCCTGTACAGTTCAGATGCTTTCCTAATGTTCATCTCTTGGCATTAATTTAACTTTTTTTTTTTTTGAACATCGCAGGGGTGCACACTGGCTTGCAATGACAGCCCTGTTTGGTTCAGCTAATATCTGGGCTAGCTTTAGCCTCAGGCTATAGAACAACTCCTTGTGAGCCTTCTGTGAGATAAAACGATAAGTAGAATCTTTAATTATTATTATTTTTAAATGGATACTATATCTTGAACTTGAAGAAACAGAAATCTGTATTTAATTAGAGAGAGAAGAAAACTTGAAAGAAAATTTCTTCCCTCCACCCCTTTCCATCATTTCTCCCATGAAATCAGTCTCTCATTCAGGTGGCCATGGGCAGAAAAAAGATGAAGCCAAATCCTCAAGAAAACCTCTCTGTGAATAGACAGTCTTGGGCCATATTAGGAACAGGACTATAGTTAGAGGATGCTAATGGGATTTTTTTCATGCTCTCTGTCTCAGATTAGCCCCTACACTTCATTTCTTCCCATCATGATGAAGGCACAGACCTCTCCTCATCCTTGGATCAACAACATTCAGTGTTTTTGTTCCTCACTGCTGAGCCACAGCAGAGGAGAAAGGAACTTGTGTGCTAACTGCCAGGCAAGCCTGCAGAAGTGAGACCAAGACAAATCTCCTGCCAGACATTTTGGCTACATCTCTGCTCGTCAGCTAAGGAAGTGTCAGGATCAGCTCTCCATCCCTGAGGCCAGCTGGCACAATCCAGACATTTCCTTAGTATTAAACAACCTCCCCTCCAAAATAAAATAGCCAGTTCCAACCTGCCTACCAGGGACAGAGCCTGGTGCATGCTGGCTCCTGAGCTGTGCCTGGGAATTGTGTGGGACAGCACAGGCTACCATGGATTGGTAATGTGCCATGGACCATCTGGCTAGTCCCAAAGTCTGTCAGATTCCAGAGTTTACCTCTGTGCCACAGTGCTGGTTTGTTTATTGGCTCTAAGCCCATACAGATATGCACAAATCCATGGTTGGACCCGATGATCGCGATGGTGGTCACAGGGGTTTTTAGAGGATGGAAGAGATGAGGAATCTTGATTCCATTATCAGAAGGCTTGATTTATTATCCTATGATATATATATAACATTATAACTATACTACATAGGAATAGAAAGGAAAGGAGCTTCTTCAGAAGCTGGCTATGCTAAGAATAGAATAGAAAGAATGAATAACAAAGGTCTGTGTCTTGGCAGAGAGCGACAGCAGCTCCACCGTGAGTGGTCAGTAAATCCAAACACCTACAGAAGACCAATCACAGGTGGACCTGCTGCATTCCACAGCAGCAGATAATAATTGTTTACATTTCTTGCTGGGACTTCTCAGCTCCAGCAGGAAAAATCCTAAGAAAGGATTTTTCACAAAAGACGTCAACAACAGATGATCTTAAGGATTTTTTTCCAACCTTAAGGATTTTGTGATGCTAGATACAGGCACACAAACACACGTGTACATTCATCAGGAGGAAGGAAGCATGTGACATTTCCTAAGCAATTCCAGCCACAGACTCTCCCCCTTCCTACCAGCTTGTGGAAGTCACACTGCTTGAACCTGGGTGAGCAGTTGCTTTTTACAGGCAAGATTTACATTGTTGATTACTTGATTTATTTTTTGATTGTTTTTTTTTTCCTTGTAATTCACGAAATTGGTGCCCATTCTTTTAAAAATCTGTTCCATATCTTTATGAATCCTTATATTTCCAGCTTTCCAGAACTAGAAGGAAACCTGCAGGAAGGATGGAGAGACACTATTTATAAGGTCCTGGTGTGACAGGACAAGAAGAATGGCTTCAAAAAGACAGAATAGGCTTAAATTGGATATTAGAAAGAAATTCTCTGTGAGGGTGGTGAGGACCTGGCACAGGCTGCCTAGAGAAGCTGTGAATGGCCCTGAAACCCTGGAAGTGTCCAAGGCAAGGTTGCATGAGACTTGGAGCAACTTGGGATAGTGGAAAGTGTTCCTGCCCATGGCAGGAGGTTGGAACTGGGTGATTTTTAAGGTCCCTTCCAACCCAAACCATTCTATGATTCCATGATTATGACATCTGGAGCTGAATGTTTGGAACTTAAGCCAGCAGGAACCAGGACAGCCTGAGCACCAGTGCTCCACCGTTAGCTATGACTTGACCTCCCTCAGGCACATGCATGTGGGGAAAGGTACAACACCTGTATGGAAAGGTGCAGACAGCTGCAAACTTGCATTTTAGACTGTCCTTACATGAACCAGCTTCTGCCTGAAGTCTGATGGACACCAGCATGAGCTGAGCCTGCATTTCCATGGCAGCCTAAATCAGCCTGATTATATCTGTGCCAAGGAAATCCATCCTCAGCTGAGTACAGACATCAGTCTTTGCCCCTTTTCACCTCTACCGATCCACTTAGCACAGCTGCTATAGTTCTGATCCAAGTCAACCAACACCCTCTGTGCCTGGTCATAATCCAAGGTTAACAGGAAAGAGGGATTTGCATCAGTAAACTTCTTCTTTTTCGTTTTTTTTCTTTTTTTTTTTTTGTGTGGCAGGACAATACAAGCGGTGTTTTGTCATGTCTTCAGAATTACCATAGAATGGTTCTACCTCTTAATGAGTGGAGATATTCCTGGAACATGGGTTTGTATGGGTCTGTTTGGATCTACCAGTCACATTTTCCCATCCACCTTGACTCAGGTAATCCAAATGTGGGACTGGAGAGTCTGACTGAAAACTAATCCAAGACAAGAAGTATAGGAATTTTTAAAAACATTTATTCAGCCTTTTCTAAGTTGAAGAAGAGAGAGCAGGTCTGCACATGCTGGAGTAGGAGAGAGAAGACCATGGAATCATGAAATTATTTTGGTTGGAAGGGACCTTAAAATTCATCCATTTCCAACCCTTCTGCCATGGGCAGGGACATTTTCCACTAGTCCAGGTATCTCCAAGCCCATCCAGCCTGGCCTTGAAGACTTCCAACATCACTCTGGACTTGGATTAGCTTAACCTTTCCTGTATGTGGGGCCTGACTGGAAGAACTGAACAGACACAAAGATGCTGTGAGAAGTTGTGTTCATTGCATCAGACAGTGGTTTTATAAAGAATAATACTTCCTTTGGACATCCTCCATCAGCCTAAATGAAATCACAAGTATTTTTATGGCTAGATAAGCACAGCTCTAGGTTCTGGCCAAACTGCCTTGCTCTTTAACAGGCTTTGTAATCACAAGGTGTAACATTGCTTCAAGTGCTCAAGACCATGAAATTTCTGTCTTCCAACTCTGTACATGCATACAGGGAGACAGAAAGAAAGAGTAATTTTAAGAAAATCAGATTCTACTCTCACATACAAATGCATCAAATATGCATCAGTTTTAAAACATTTTTGAAGTGTATTTATAAATGTAAATATATATCACAAGTATTTAAACACCAGGACTGAAATATTTCCTTGAGCAAACTGCCTCCCACTAAAGGGATGCTTAAGAGAATGATGGGAAAATGGGCAGCATTTGAAATGGAGGGTTTGCATCCCTTGGTTTGTCATATTTGACTGGAAACAACATTAAAACACAGCCAAATAAAAAATCCAGGTGTTTCAAGAAACTCTTGTGCTCACAGGAAAAGTAGAAGAAGAGAAGGGGATAGAACAGATAGCTATTAGAAGCAAAATATGTTATCATGATTATTTTACTATTACTATTAATAATAAATGCTGCTACTTCCCTCTGCTAATTTATAGCAATCATATACAAGTACAGAATTAAATCAGCACAGCTCTATTTTTAAGCTGTTACACAAATATGTCTTTGGTGTCTTCATATTTCCCCTCCCCCAGGTGTTCTGGAAATAAATAAATAAATAGTTTCATATATTCTTAGATTTTTAAGGCCGGAAGGGACCATTACAATCATCTTTGCTAAAGATATTATAATTTTATTCTTATTCCTGGCCCAGAAATTTTCTGAGTTACACTGTACCTTTCAATCTGCAAATTGTTCTGATTTAAGCACTTCAAGCAATACACAGACCCCTCTATTCCTGGGTGAGTTGATTTGATAGCTAGTTATGATCATTGATATGCATTTTGTTGTTGTTTACAGTCTGAAATTACCTAGGCCCCACTCCAGGGATTTTGGGTAGCATTTTCTGCTGAATCACAGAGCCCTCAGCCCTCTATAAATAAGTCCTGTCCATTTGCAAAATTTTTGGCCTTTTTTTCTAGTTCCTAAAATCACATTAATTTTGTGACGGTGTTTAATCAGGTTTTTAATTTTACAGCTCTCTTTACAGCACTCCTTCAGCAATAAAGGAGTCAGTTTTGTCCTGAGAGGTTGTGGAGTCTCTGTCTCTGGAAATGTTCAAGGCCAGGTTGGACAGGGCTTGGAGCAACCTGGGACAGTAGAAGATGTCCCTGCCCAGGGCAGGGAGTTGGAACTGGTGCTCTTTAAGGTCCCATCCAACCCAAATAATTCTGTGATTCAGTGTTCCAAAACACCTATAAATCCATGAAAACTCACCAGGCTGCCCGTGGAAGTAGTGGAGCAGACATCCCTGGAATTGTTCCAAAAAACTCCATATATGTGGCATTTTCTGAATCTTTGTTCATCATACTCAGACCACAGAAAGAAAATGCCTGAATAGTTTAAATAAAATTATTTTTGAAGGTTTTTATAATGTGAGAAAGTCCCTTCATCATCAGTTCTTTCTTCATGCTTCCCTTAAAACATTGGGAAAAGAAAGGACGTATAGTAAACTTGAACTCAAAATGTGAATTTTTCATGGGGAAAATGTCCAGTTCTGTGGTTTTTTGAGACTGACTGAGAAGAATTTAGCTTTGGAAGGATCATTCACACCAAATGAAGTAAAAACCCCATATAAGGTTTTGCAGAATGACAACTGTTGATACAAATTTCTACATATCCATAAATTCCAGATATGGACACAAGTAGTGTATGAAAACAGAAGGTATTGATTGCTGCAGAAGGCATTAATCCTTTCTGACTTTAGCAATTAAAATTTTAGGAATTTCACTTGAGTCAATCTTTTGGAGATGAGCTGAACACCCTCACAAGGTTGTTTGCCTACCCTAAAATAAATTTCTGAAAGGGATAAGGTAAAAAACTCTCTGGAGAAACATTTCTTTTACCTTTTCAATAACAGGATCCTAATTAGAGAGGCTAATTTAGCCTGAATGGCTGAACTAACGGAAATAAATGTCATATCTAGCTCTGCACATTCAGAGTTGACTTAAATCTTTGTATTTAACCTCACATCTGGCTGCAGAACAGGCTGAAGTCATCCACTCTATAGTATCAGTAGTATTAATAATAACTAGTATTATTGTGCATTATGTAACGGCAACAATATTAATAGCTAAATATTAGGGATACCATCACTTGAAAAAAATCAGCTTAATACCAGAAAAACTACAAGAATTATTTTACAGAAGGGAAACCCAGTTGAAAAACAACTCAGTGCAGCTGAACAAAGAACACTTACAAGACTGAGGCTGGCCCCAGTGCAAATTATATGATAGCATCTTCTGATTACTGTGTGTCTGACACAGTTTTAGCCTAGGATACAATCTGTCATGCTGGATTGCCACTGTGTGTTCTACACCAGGGAAAAATATATATCAGTAAAATTTACCATCTGTGTCATTATGTGACTACATCAATTTCAATCTGAACATATTTGTTAGTTTTAATTCCCAGATATATATATATATATTTTGTCACTAAAGCTGTTATTCATATTAGCTTTCATTGTATAAATCATACAAATGCTTTAGTGGTCTTCTTCAGACATCAGAAAAAAAATCTGAAACCTGTATTATTTGTAAACCTGGGATCAGGGAGTGCAATAATTTAACCTTTATGACTTCTTTTTTTTTAAGAAGTCCATCCTTACAATTAAAACTGACCCAAAAAGGTCAAGGATCAGGGCACTTATGGTGAGTTAAAGCTTAGCTAATCACTCCCTCCTCCTCTCCCTCTCATTATGTCACGCTTTCTGATGGGTTTCCAGGCCATAAACACCATTTGATTAACCTTCCCCATGCTCTAACACCTACCTGAGAAGAGACAGGGGCTGCTGCACCACGAGGAATGTGGAAAAGTCAGTGGAGGTTTAATCGGATTAATCTCTGTGCTCTGCATATGCACAGGTACCTCTGGTGACAGCTCAGCCAACACTAATGTGCAGCAAAGGGATCTGGTATTCAGCAGGGTCCCACACCTTAGCTGGGGGGGATGCACCTGGGCCAGCCTCGGTGTGCAAGAGTTACAGGCAGCTGATAACAGCCCTGCTCTGATATTGTCACAAATTGCTGGCTCTGGAGAGAGCTTTTGGATGAAACTCGTGCTGCAGTTTGGTAGTTCAAAGGGATGGCTCTCAGCTACGAGCTCCTGCCAGGCGTGAGCTCTGCACAGCACCTTGTCTCCATCCCTGGGAAAAGCAGAGTCCTGCTGGGAGGTGGTCTGGAGGTGTTGGCACCGTTTCTGTGGGAGTAAGATGTGGTGCAGGTCAGGAGTGATGCCCAACATGCCAGCATCATTCAGGGAAAAGCCCCTGCCCTACTGATTCCCAGGGAGGAACACAGATGTGGCCATGCTGGATGGAGAAGGCAATGCCACCCTGGAGTCCTGCTGGCCCTTTGTCCCACACCCTCGGGCAGTGTCAGGATCTCTAGCTGGTCAGAGTGACCCCGAGAAAAGTTCAAAAGTTTCTTTTCCCAGCCCTGCGTTTGAAGAAGGAGTCAGGGCTCTTCATTTCTCAGTCTCAAGATTGTTTATTGTGTCTTATCTATAAAAATTTTTCTCCTGCCCTGCCGAGGTCCATCCAGTAGGGCAGTCCAGGGCACTCTGTCTGCCCCTGGGGTGGTGTTACGTCTTTATACTAAAAATTACATGTACAATGTTTACAATTGCCTTCCAATATCTATCACCTATGTTAGACAGTGAGCTTCTACTCTAGACCAATATGTAAGTGCCAACATCACAACAGAAGGTCAAGGCCAAGAAGAAGAAGGAGAAAGGCTGGACACATCCAGTTCCCTCCATCTTGCCTCCTGAACCCCCATACCAAAACCACTAAAATCTACTTTTCCACCCCATGATAACTTCACTAATATTCTACCTAAACTGTTGTGGCTTGCTGGTCTTCATATAAGGTTGATCATTTGCTCCATGGGTCATAATCAAAACCACAGGCATTTCGGGCTCTGTGCCAGGGTCTCTGAGACCCCTGGCAGGGGTCTTGGCTGCTCAGGACAGCCAGAGGAATGTCCTGGGTCCTGACAGGGCAGCAGGAAGAGCCCAGAACACGCAAATAGGGCAGACCAGTCTCCTATAGACACGAGCCAGGGGGTGGGAAGCCCTTGCCACAAGAGATGCCTTGTCCCATGGGGTGACAAGGAATGCATTTTACCCTGCTATGGACCTCTTAAGCCCAGACATTTTTCTCCTTAAAGCCAACCCTTAATGAAGGTACATCTCTGCTGGTCTTCTTGACCTTTTTGAAATCCTGTGACAGCAATCCTACACAGCACAGGTTTTCTGAAGTCCTCTTCTTTCCTGAGGGTTTAGGACTCAACTCCAGATTAAGTCTGCCACTTCCCTGACTTCACTGGTCTGCATCTGGTCTCTCTAAATGGATTGACTGGTTTTACTTCAAATAGTGCTGGCTCCGTCTAAACACAGTGTCCAGTTTTATTCCAGTCCATTGCAGACCTACCTGAAGAACTTGATGAAAGCAAAGCAGAATAATTCAAATGACCTGATTTCATTGTCCCAGATGTTTCATAGGTTTGAGCTTCCCAGATTCTGCTGAAGTTCATATTTCTGAGAGCTGAAAAGAATCCCTACATGGCTGTCTTCTACTGGCACCCGGGAAGAGTTGAAATGAAGCCCACTCAAATCCAGAGAGTGTGAGATTCATTCATCTCACTTTTGGAAATAGAAATAATAAATATATAGAGAAATTATGATTTTATATGTGGTCAATACCTGTCTGAATGGCATTGGACACCTACTGAGAGCCACAGGATGGGAGCATGGAGACCAGGAACTGAAGGCCAGAAGAGGTATCACTTCTGGAGGTACCCATCTTCCTCCCTGGTTTATAGTCTGAGATTAATTACTTGGACCAGTTGCCTAACTTTCCTTCTCTTCCTTTACATTTTACACCTGAATAAAGCAATTTTCCCTTGATATCAGCTCCTACAACCCAGAAATATTCCCTTTGGTTACTGCAGTGAAGGTAAAATGTTCTATTTGAGCTCCCCATACCATCCATTCTGAGGATCAGTGATCCAGGTAGCAGCTGAAAAAGGAGTAAAAAAATTATTCCTATTGGGGCACAGCTGTCTTTTTATGCTTTTTCATAAGTACTTTCTAAAAGATGAAAGATGGAAAAAGCAGGCACTGAAATCAGATCCCTTTTCCCTTTCTGGATCTCAGTCCATGCTCCTTTCTGAGACTCAATTAAACTTATTGGGCGCTTTAATGACAAGTTAAATGCAGGTTAACCAGTGCCAGGACAGATTTGCTGCCTCTTACCCACATAATTTCTTAGTTTCTTTTAACCTCCAAAAGAAGATGATCACATACATGTGAAAGAAAAGTTCCTTTATTGTGTTAATTCTCAAATGGAATGGTTTAGAAGAAGGTCAGTTGCACGTGTCAAAACCAGAAGAGGCACCAAACTCCCATTTTAACAGGAATAACCATGATAATTTCCCCATGTTCACAGATTAGCACTTTTTTACTTCCCAGGGTAGATGTAGCTGCATATTCATTATCATATTGTGACCCATTCATGTCTCCACAGCATCACTGCATGCAATTCCCAACCCCCTCTGAGCAGCCTTTCCCACTGTTATGGTGCAACTTAAGAGCACGCTGTCATGTTCTGTAAGACATTCGAAATCCTCCAGCCTAGAAAAGACATCAACCTTCTTTCAGCTCTGTGCCCCTGCTACTTCCTTAGCTTTAGTGAACCTCTCATGGTTTCTGGTCTCATGTCCTTTGGGACTTTCTTAATCTTTTCTCTAGCAGTTCTCCAGTTCCTGCCTCAGAGCTTTTTGCAATAACTTCCTACCTGAGAAGAAGTTTTGCTGTTGCTGTTGAACAAAAAATCCAACATACTAAAAGGTAAATGTGTGTTAGAAGTTACTTCCAATCTAAATTATTTTATGAGTTTATTATTCATATTCTATGGCATATTATAAGCCATAGAATATGAATAATAAATTCATAAGATAATTTAGATTGGAAGTAACTTCTGGATACTGCATGGTGCAATCAACCCTCAACACAAGCCCATCTATAGGGCTGGTTTGGGTCATGCCCAGTTCTTGTGCCTCAGTGAGTTCTTTTCCCAGACTAACTGTGATGGGTGTCTGCTCTGGGTTAGAAATGAAGGCATGTGAGGGATTTGCTCCAAGACTGGAATTTATTGAAGAAGTTACGGAATTAGTGACACAGATCAACACTGAGACAGAAGGCAGCTCTTGCTGAGCAAATTGCAACCATTTTGAGGTTGCACATTAGTCTTACATATGAATTTGATTATGTGTAAACTTCAAGCCTGTTTTACTGCACAGTGGATTGAGACTGGAAAAAAGTGGCAGTGGTGGGTAGAAGGTGCTGGCAGTAGGATTCAGTACTTGTGAAACAACACATTTCAGCACCTGCACTCCCAGGCTTGGATCTCCAATATCCCAAGGGTCTTGATCTTCAGACCATGACAGGAGGTGTCCATTTTCACTCCTCTCCTGAAAAAAAAGTGACTTGAAAGCACTGGTTTTATAGGGTTAAACGGGGCTTGTATTTTGCTGGCTTATTTTTTTGATTAACCTTTTAACCTGTACATTAATTGCAAGAGCTGAAAGGGAGGGAGATTTCACAAAACATGGGTTTGGACAGAAGCCCTGAACCAAACTAGAGCAGTAGTAACAACTCGTGAGTTTACAGACATCCAGAAATTATGGGCACATTGCACTTTTGGAAAATATATTAGGTGAGGGATAGCTTTATCCCTCAGGTGAGTGTTCAGCTTCTTTAGTGACCCATAACTCAGGAGTGTGGCAGGCATTAGCTCTTTACAAAACATCTTTATCCTTCATGGCTGAGACAGAAGCCGTGGCATGCTGAGTATCTTACTTATTCAGCAGTGATTGGAGTAATTTTATTTTAAACACTGACTTGATGTGGTCAGTATAATGGATGAAGGGAAGGAAAAAAAAGAAAAGTGAGGCAGTAGAAGTGTATCTAATTTTTTATTAAATATATCACTCTTGCAATCTGACTTGTACTGTAAGGGAAAATTACACACCATAAAACAGTACAGAGAATGGATCTGATGCATAATACAGGAGCCTGCCTGCAGAAGAAGTCATGTCACATAAAACTGTAAATATATCCATACAAATTCAGACACATTGGGAAAACAGAGGGATTTTTGCAGTGTGTCTTGAATCAAGAAAAGGGAAATGCATTGGTTTGTCTGCTTTACCTGCCCTAATCTCTGTTTGCCAATATTAGAGGCCATCACCTTGTCTTTATTATCACAGTCACTGAAACATTAGAACAGAAAAGAAGTGGCTTCTGTTGATGCACAGGAACACCTGAAACTGCTCCTATTTCCAGAAAACATGTTGGTTGGTTTTTAGCATCTAAGGCTCCTTTCCTGACCTTTTTTGTTTTAGGCCAAGGTGCCAGAAAAACAACAGTGCTTCAAAGAAACCCAGTAATAGTTTAAGTTCTGAGGGAAGGTAAGTAATTTTTTTGGTTAACACATCAAACAGTCTTAGGAAGATCTCTCTCTATGAAATATATAATAATGGATTATACATGTTATAATATATTTATGATATAATAATTCTCAGGGTTTTCTGAATTGGGTCTTTGAAGGGAAGTTTTGAATCAAAGCTTCTTAGAAAAACCTTAATATTATCAGTGAATAATGAAATTCTCATACTTTTATTTTTGGGATGGTGCACATAAGTAAAGAAAATCTATAAACAGAAAATATATTACCATAATTATTTGTTTTCTACTTAGAAGACTCTTCAATTGAAAATAGTATATAAATAATTTCACAAATTTAAAATGAATATAAATTGTCAGAAATGAAATTGTAGTGTCTTTATTTAAATAAAAGAGTTCAGTTTGTTCAACTCAATGTAAAAAGCACATATCCATTTTATTTTCTTGATATATCATTTTCCTCAGACATTTTCCTTTATACTTATATCATCAAACTCCAAAAATCCACTGCTTGCCCAGCCCTAGTTTTGTGGCCAGTCCATTTTTCTGATTTTAAATTTTACATAGTTCTCCCGTTTTCAATATTTTTCACTTATTGAATTATTTTAATCATTGAATTGTTGAATTCTGGTCAATTATTGAATTTAATTCTGAGCACTTGAAGATCCTGTGATTTCCATTACAGGATTGGGAAATATATTTGGTGTTTTAGGTACTTCAGTGGTCCTTATGCATAGGTGCATCGTAGTTTATCTATCAAATTAAGGCACGAAAGCTTGGCATCAGTAATTAGGATAAGGGTTTCAGCAATTACCAAAAGAAATCCCTTTTTTTCTTGTAAAACTTTTTAAAAGCATTTTTACCTCTAAATGTACTCTCAAGAGTTGTCTGTTTTGAGACAGAAAACAAACCGAAGCAAAGTAAAAACAACAAAACAAGCTTGTTTTGACAGTGGAAAACAACATTTTTTATTATTATTCAATGAGATGAATATTTTCCATAAACATTCTCGCTCTGAACAAAGAGACAATTTCCATTCAAAGCTGTTTAAAGGGAAATGTTCAGAGCAGTCTAAGCAGCCTTAGGTGACTGCTTTTCACTGATGGGTGAAGTGAATGCTTAAGAGATGTCACTCTCAGAAAGCTTTATAGGATCCTTGGGAATGGCAGTCACTTGCTAAATATTAGGCTCTAGTGTTTAATATTATTTTATCTTTGCTTCTTTGCTTTCTTCCTCTCCTTTTCATGAGTCAGAGCTGTAAAGAAGGAATGTGCACATAGATTTGAAATCTCCTGGATTCAGATCATGCTGGGACTGCGCAGAAATGGAATATCTCAATTTATCTTTTAAGAGATAAACACGAGCTGGATAGATCAGTTATGACACTGTCATATCAACAACATTCAAGGGGCAGCAGAAGATAGGCGATCTTTAATTTTAAGTGATTAATTTTAATGGCATGCAGGCTCACATTAATCTTCCTTGCACTGCCTGTCTTCCCTGGCCTTAATCCCACAAGCACTAAAGTTCATCTCTAGTTTACTCACAGAGGCAGGAGAGCTGGGGCTGGGTGCAGAGAGCACAGACCTCTGCTCAGGAAAGTTTAGCACCTGAAGAAAAGTCAATCAGTCTTATCACTTTCAAGAAAATAATATTTTTTTTTTTTCCTCACACAATAAGGATAAAGAATTCCTGATTTCTGTGATCTGCCCAGAAGTAATTTTCTATCCTGGCAGAACAAAATTTGCTGGGATATAGATTTTTCAGAATAATTCCCTGGTCATAATGTCAGTGTCTCATGGGTTCTACAATGGTATCACTAATCATAGAGGTAATTTTCTTGCAGTGAAATTAACTGTATAAAATTGTTAAAGAACAAGGCACAACAAACCATATATAAAGTATAAATACAGTGAAAGATGTATGATATCAGACATTCTTCTCACCAGTATCTAGGTGGATGCTTTTTGCTAAGCCCTATTAAAAGTCTAGTTTTCAAAAGCTGAACTGAGAGAGTAAATGCACATTTTTTGCTCTTGTACTCTTCTTTAGCACCAGTTTCTGGAACTGGCTTGTTTTACCAATGAACTATTTTGTCTGTCAGCTTATATTAAGTCAAATTAGTTCTCATTTCAATAACTGACAAAGATCATCTTTGACAACATCAGTGACCTCACATGTCCTGACAAGGGCACATAGTCAAAGTCTATAGAAAAGGAAGGAAAGTTTTAAAAATTGTGTGCCAGAGGAATGTTAGTATTAGGAGAACATTTAGGTTCCTTGGATATATGAAACCCTAAATGAGAGCTTTGTGTTTTTAGCTGTACTTCATTTGTGGTTTGAAGATTAATAGATAAATAGCTGCGTAGACAGAGAGACAGAAGCAGGAAGGCAGACAAAGATGAGATAAACAGGAAAATAATTAATAAATTCATTAACTGGTGTTGCAAATGTCCTGAATGTCAACAATTGTAACTAGTTTAAATTTTTTTCACCATTACTAATGCAGAATTCAGGTGTAGTATTTTAATCAGAAAATCTGTGTTTCAGTTTAGGCAGTTCCAAAGTCAATCCCATAATATGGTGGGATGAAACAGTCTGGAAGTTGTAAATGTATAGAGGTACTTTTCTCACTTGGAGAATTTATTATTGACATAAAAGAAGTCCTTTAAATTGAACACCTCAATTGCTTTACTGGAGAAAAATTATGGGAGAATTTTCGCAAGATAAAACCCACTCTGGTGCACTTGCCCTTCTGGAGAGTTCCAAAGAAGTTTGTGCCATGTCTGTGGTACAAAAGCCTTTGTACAGGACCCATTCATGAGGGGTAAATGTCATTTCCAATAGAGTAAGTTGCTCAAGGAGGCAGAGGAATGCCTATCATTTCTGTTTCTCCTGACTAGACCTGACATTCATCTGGTGGTGTCAGGGATGGTTTAAGGATTGCTAAATGCATCTTCTGTCCTCCCATCATTCAAACAAACAGAATGCCTGATAATCCCTTAACCAAAAAGCTGCTTCATAGCAAATGTGATAAAGTCCTCAAAATAGGAGGATTTTAAGACAAAGGCTTTTCTTATCTCTCAATATAAATCCGCATATTTGTCTTCTCTTTGGAAAGAACACACATCTCCAAAATTTTTGACTGCCAACACTCAATTCTTTATATTTTTTGTGCTTCTTATATCCCATCTCATTGTTTCAGGGTATTTGAATCAGTATTGGTATTAGAATTAGTACTGGTATTTGAACTAGTATTGATATTAGAATTAGTATTAGTATTCCACCACTAAGACATGGTAATCTCAGCCTGGAAGAATTATTGTGTTCCATAGAAGACCTAACATATCCACATTAACAGATTTGCCTTAAAAAAAGATGGTATTATATCTAACAGAAGTTTCAGGATCTTGTATGCATCCATAGATGTTAAGAGTTATCTTCTCAGTTTTCTTTGAAATCTAGAAACTGAACAATTAAAGATTCCAAATATAACCCAATAACATTGTCACACTGATCAAGGATTAATTATTTTCAAATGAGAATTAAAAATATGGGTCTACTTGCATAAATGTTCATAAACTTTATAGAAGTGTTTTATTATACAGAATGGAATGAAAATCCAGCATGGGGAAGAGAGATTCACCTACTCTGTGCTTAAGACCAGGTTTGCATGGGTTGAGGTAGTAGTGCCTTTCTAATTTAATCATGTCATGTATTCCTGACACCCCAGACTTCTAATCTTGTGTGTCTGGTTTCTACTTCACATATAATTGTCATATATCCAAGAATGCAGCTTGACAATTCCCTGCTCAGGGAGCCTGGATCTTGAGTATTATGAGCTTGGATCTTAATATTAAGACATTAATATTCCAGAACTAATTGCAGAAATATTGTATGCTCTGCTCAGTATTTAGCATAGCTCCTACTGATGGAGATCTGATTGCTCACCACCTTTGAACAAGTGTCCAAGACAAGTTTACAAACTTCCCTGTCTCTGGAAGTGTTTAGGGCCAGGTTGCACAGGGCTTGGAGCAACCTGGGCTAGTGGAAGGTGTCCCTGCCTATGGCAGGGGCGTGGAACAGGCTGATTTCAAGGTCCTTTCCAACCCAAACCATTCTGTGATTCCATAGTTTACCACCTTACACACTTATCACTGAATATTACAAGGAAAGTTCTATAAAAATCTTAGGAAAGAGTTTGCAATACACAAAGTTTCACATTCTTTTCAACTGGTGCCTTCAATTTGCTGCGAGTTCACCTAGTTTTTGTTATTTATTATTTATATTCCCAAAGTGCGTGTGGCACACAGAAAAATGTTGACATGTAAATTATTAATTAGGATAAATCACTTATCAGATTTTGATACATGTGGAGATTCATTTCCTTTCCCTAATTAACCCTTTAACCCCTCAACTATCATTTCATTAGGTAAACAGGAGGGCTGGGTAAACCAGTGAATATTTATTAACAGACTTGTGCCAATTAGTAAGGAATATATTTTTCCAAGGCAAGGGCCAAACAGCCCTCCAGTCTTCTTTTGCAAACCCATATTTCCATTTCATTTGGGTAGTGGAAGTAGCAGGTGTTGAAGGCTAAGTGCTGTATCCAATTTGAGGCTGTTCAAGTCTGCTGATTAGGTGATCACTTCAGATGAAATTTCTCCATGGAAGGCAAGATTCCTTCATTTTGGTCAATCTATAAATCATATTTTTTGTAGCAATACCCTGGCTGAACTTTGCTGCATGGCGCATCAACAACATGTATTTATCCCAAATGGGCAAATTTTGAAATGATGATCTTCACAATAAAGGCATGTACACAAAATATTGCATAAAAGGGCTCAGTGCCTCTGACAAAGATCAAATAAAACTTGGTTGGTTGATCTGTCCATGCCTATAGGGTATTAGTGATTATAATATTGCACTTTAATGGACTATGGACCCAATTTACATAACATTTACATGTCATCTACATACTCTTTATGAAATAAAAACCCAGTAGTTCAGATAGAAAAAATGTCTAAGACGTACAGATGCACTCTTCAAGCTGTTTTTTGTTGCTTTTCAGCTTGCAGCTGAGAGTTTTGACTTTACCTGTTCCCTCTGGAACCCAAAAGCAGAGCAGAAGGATCACTGCAGCCCCACTCCCAGTACTCTCAGTGGGACAACACCCATTAAGAGCCCATCAAACCCAACCAGCATTTCATTTGCAGAGAAATTACTTTGAATAAAAGTGTGAATGGATTAAAATGTTCTCTTTTTTGAGAAATTTCTACTTTTTTGTATTTCCTACCTGGAGAATCTTTGGTATGGTTGAATATAGAGATTTTTAAGCATCTTCACAATGGTCCTGTACTTCTGCTTTGCAGTTTGGGGAAAAGGAATGGGGGTGACAGAATTGTGGCTCAACCACAGTGCAGACTTTCTGTGTGGCACTGACAATCACAGAGACCATTTAGGCTTTTCTGATCAAGAAAGAAATATCAAGAAAACCTTTATTAAATTCCTGTCAAGTCTTGCTCATTACAGCTTTGGGAAGAAGTGACTAGATGTCCTAAAATGCTGAGATGCTCAGTAGTGTCCCAGTGCTGCTGCCTTGGCCCTGGAGGCCTGAAACATGGGAGGAATCCACAGAGGTCCCACAGAAGCTCCCCAAGGCTACTGAGTCTCCTCTGAGCTAAAAATAAAATGGGCACCTCAGGGCAATGTTTTATGATTTAATCAACCTGTGTATCTATAATAGTTCTGATAATAACCAGAAAGGGGAAATGTCAGGGCCAAAGTGATACCACACTAACCAGGACACATCCTCTGCCCAGGAAGAAGGTACACTTATTTATAAGCACAAAACCAAAATAATTTTAGAATTCAGACAGGAACTGAGAAATTTGGATCCTAGGCCTTCCTGATCTGTGTTTGGGACCAGTACATTTTATGAAATATGTGAAGCATTGCAGTCCTCCTATGGGAAAAGGAACGAGAAGAAAGAAGAAAGAAGAAAGAAGAAAGAAGAAAGAAGAAAGAAGAAAGAAGAAAGAAGAAAGAAGAAAGAAGAAAGAAGAAAGAAGAAAGAAGAAAGAAGAAAGAAGAAAAAAGAAAAAAGAAAAAAGAAAGAAGAAGAAAAAAGAAAGAGGAAAGAAGAAAGAAGAAAGAGTAAGGAAGAAAAAAGAAAGAAAAAGTTTAAAAAAAAAAAAGAATTTAGGACCCTTGGAGAGGACCTTCTTCTAGTCATGGACAGGAAGTTAAGGAAAAAAGTCAAAAGCAGGCTTTTTCTTCTGATAATCCCATGACAAATTAAACAAAGGAAGTTTAGTCAACACCTTGGATTTGAACTCAGAGCCAACGCTGCTTGAAATCCTTGGCCAGACAGACTCTTCATAGCATTAGTTGGCACTGTTCCCAAAAGTTTGGTTTGTGTTCTTGGCTCTGCCATTTCTCACAGACAAACCTGGAGGAATCTGCTGATTCAAGGCCACTAAAGGAGGCTGCTTCAATCCATCTAAAACATCCAACCAAGGTCAGGTTAGGTATGATATGGAGAAACCTGTTCTAGTGAAAGTGGTCCCTGTCCATGGTGGGGGGTTGGAACTGGATGAATTTTAAGGTACCTTCCAACCCAAACCATTCTGCGATTCTGTAATAGGGTTGGTGGTGTACAGCAGGACCTACAGATCTGTGCTTTAACAGGCCACACAAATCTTTGCATGAACACAAATCCTTCCAAGTGAAGCCTGCTGCGAGGGGCTGCATTATCTGCATTGTGTTATACATGGTGATAGTTTATCTGCAGGGATAATGACTAAAACATTGGTCATTATCCCTGCAGATAAACTATCACCATGTATAACACAAAAAGATCTGGTCAAATAAATGATAAGTCTGAAAGTTAGTGCATTAGAATTGTGACACTGAATATTATAATGTCAGTGGGAGTGTCAAATGGGCTGGGAGGTGCCATGTGGTAGAAGCTATTTGAGCACAGCTAAAAGACAGTTCTAACAGGGAAGAAGGATAATCCTGGATATAAAGATGACCTGAGACAGGGCATGATCTAAGAGACCAAACATCTGTGATTCAGGATGTTTTGATAACCACTGAAAAAGAAGAGTGGAAGAAACTGAGCAGATGACTGTAAAAGTATGAAAACAAGGCAAAATAAGAGTTTCTTTGTTGGAAGAGTGAGTTGAAAGACAAGTGTTTTGAAGAAAAGAACTGTGGAAATAGTAGGTAGAAAAACAGGTGGAAAGAGAAAAAAAATAAGCAGAACAATTCTGCTGTACAAAAAAAGATAAAGAGACAGTGGTGAAAATCCTAAGAAGAAATGGTGCGCAGCTGGTTGTGAGAGAACAGAGAGAGGGAAGTTCTTTGGACAGAAGGAGGAACAGAAGAGACAGATTGTGGTTCACAGAGTTCATGGTAACTCCACAAAGCCATGTGTGGCTCTGGACTTTTGTTGGGGAGAATGACAAGATCTGTCAAGTGGGTAGAGAGAACAAAAGACTGGGTCTTCTGCCAGGAAAAAAGCACACAAGGAGTAAAAAGCACACAAGGAGGGGTTGCAAGCCAGCCTCCAAACAGTGAGAGAACATACATTTATCTGTTTCCCTGTATTTCCTGGGCCTTTGATGGGGAAAAAGAGACATGTGGATTAATCAATGTGTGCTTTATAGACTAGAGACATGTATGAGGTTGTGGGGAGGTATGGTTCAACCTCTTCTCCCACGCAGCTCATGATAGCACAAGGGGAAATGGTCTAAACATGTGCCAGCAGAGGTCCAGGTTGGATATTAGGAAACATTTCCCCACTGAAAGAGTGGTCAGGTATTGCAACAGTCTGCCCAGGGAGGCATCACCGTCCTGGGAATGTCCAAAAAATGAGTAGAGTGATATGGTTTAGTGGGCATGGGGATAAATGGTCTTAAGGTTGGAATTGATGATCTTGAAGGCCATTTCCCACCTTAGTGATTCTATTTTCTCTAAGGAAAATCACTGCTGTCTAACTTTAGGCTAATAACTGTGCTCATGGCTCTGATCATGCTTCCTCTGGTGACAAATGTTTGAGTTCTGTCCCATTTTTCCACTGATGTCAATACTCTGCTATTGCTATTACTGTCCACTGGGGATATTTTGACAACCCAACACAAGCTGCTGACTTTGAAAATCTGATTAACATATTAATTTCAATCATTTGCACACCAATAAAGCTTTATACTTTTTCAGAAGGAGAACATAAATTGTCCCCTGTATTGCAAGCAGCATATCTACAACAATGTTCACCAGCACCACCACCATACTTGTTCTGCTTTACAAACCAGACCCTTGATATAGATTTCAAAGAGCTTTCATGTAAAATCCTTCTTGACCTTGTTGCATTGTCAACAGAAAACAGCCTTTATGTACAGTCTCTGGTGGCTTTCTTTTTGTTTCATATTTTTTTTAAACATCAATATGTAACGATACAAAAGGATTTCTGATAATATAATTTTTTGACTAGCAGCAAAATAGCTGCCACTTCACACCATTGAATATTATTATTATGTGTTTATTATCTTATATTTTTGTATCTTTTTCCCTCCTTACAGAAAAGGTTGTTTCTAATATCCTTTTAACTGGAAAATATTCCAAGTCCTTTTTGAATTTGCTTGGCCTCCACTTATTTTTTCTGTTAGCAGGCAAAGAAGAGAGCAATAAAAAAACTTCTGGTTGTTCCTAGAAAGAAAGTATGTGTGTTTTTTAGTCAGAGCAGGAATGGAAAAAAGTGGACTCTTGGGCTCCAATCCATTCTACTGTGAGTTAAGGACTTCATTTCACTCACTTTAGTTTGGATTAAGGCTGTGTGTTTGTATTTCTGTGATGATTGCAGCAGCACCGACCCATTCAGGTTGGGGTCTTTCAAGTGGAATGAAATGCATGATTCAAATCCCTTGCTCCACCAGAGCTTTGTGTGTGGGTCTGTCGTGCACAGCAGAAACCTGAAGAGTCTTTGAGCTGAGCTGAGCTCAGTGGAATTGTGATAGTGTGGGTCTCTGCCCAGGTGCTTTACCCCACCATGTCTGATGCACATTTTCTCTATCTTGTGCTACCACTGCAGTTACTTTCTGTTTTCTCTTCCAAATCAGGACAGATTGTTGCCATTCATTTGAGCATTTACCTTCCCCAAGCACTTCAGTGATGCAGGTTTGGTAATGACCCCACTGTATTCAAAGGTATCTGCTCCCTCTGCCAAAAAAGATACAAAGAAGTCAGAAAAGGATGTTTAATCAGAAAAGGATGTTTATGTGCATCACGTTCCTCATATAGGAATTGTTCTTTATAACAGAACATCTGTGTTAGGTGAGATTGAATGTCCAGCCAACCCATCATTTCATAGAATCACTAAGGTTGGAAAAGACCTCCAATATCATCAAATACAACCTTTGCCCAAACTCCACCATGTTCACTAAACAATATCACAAAGTGCCAATTTTAAATACAACCAAGGATGGTGAATCTGCCACTTCCCTGGAGAGCCTGTTCCAAAGTTCAGACAAGCCCTTTGCTCCTAAAAGGAGAAATTCTGGTGCAGTTTGTGTCCCAGGGAAAGAACTCTTCTGGGAAATTTGCAGATTTGGTTTGAGCTGTTGTCCTTCTCCAGAAGCTGCTGTACCCAGGAGTGAAAAAAATAGAGGTAGAATCAATACTTTCAGCATATTTCTCTCATAAATTTGGTGTTTTCCCTTTGCTTTTTAACTGTCTTCTTTCCAATCAAGTGGCTTAACTCATAGGGTGACTTGTTACCTTTTTCTTGGTGGGGACAGTTTTTTCCATAATTCAGAGCAAAACTAAACTCAGTTTTCAAGGCTGTCTATACCAGAGGCTTCTCTAGTCCTTTGAAAAAGTGGGGGAAAATGGTTCAGATTCCTTCAGGCTACAAATAGACCAGGAATTGAACCTACAACTTGGTGTATCAATTCCAAGGATTAAATTCTTCTGGTCATCCATCGAGTAGAAGAATTAGACCCAGAAATGCAGCCCTTGCAGGGATATGGAGAGTGAATGGTGATTTTGACTAAAAATTTGTGATTTTGACCCAAAAGCCATGATTTGGCTTAGTCCAGAATGTCAGTGCAACTGCTTCTATCCCTTTCCTTTTTTTTTTCCTTTGCTCACAAAGGGAACAAACAATGCCCAGATCAAGATCCACCATTATTAGCATCTGCTGGAGGTCTGCAGCCTTTTCTTTTGTGCTGTAAATGCTATTAAACATTTCCTTTTATGTGTTCCACATCTTCTAAAGCAACTCAGTCTTGAAACAATAAAATTTGGAGGGGAGGGGACAACCGACCCCAAACAGCAAACCATTCTGTGTAGAAAGGGCCACAGTCCTGTTAATTCAAATGACATTTTGACAGTAGCATGCTGTCAGCCCAATGGTTTGACCTATACAACAACCTCTAATTATTACTAATTAAAGAATTAATTATTCATGGCAGCACGCGCTATTAGCATAGCAGAGATGTGTTGGAATATGAGTTATGCGCGGTTTATGAATCTTCAGAAAATAGATTCTTTAATAAATTAATAAAGGGGCTCTGGGGTTTCATTAAAAGGTGGCTGGAGGGGTTGCAAGCCAGTTTCCAAGGAGACCACAGGTGGTTTGCTTGGATTTTTTTTTTAGTTAAACTTGTTTGGACCAGATGATTTCCCTTCCCCCCTCCCCCTCTCCCTCTGTCCTCACTGCTCTTTCCTCAGGCAGCGAGGAGAACATTTTAATGAAACCCCTGTTGTCCTCATATCGCTTTGATCCCCGTGTGGTCTCCAACCTCCATGTTGGCCAGTTGGAGGATAGTGCGGTTGTTTAGGTTTTTTTTCCTTTTTTTCCCTATTCTGTGGGGTTTTTTTCTTTTTTTGATTGAAAGCTCCAACCAGCTCCACCATGAATAAACAACAGAAATTATAAAAGCACACGGTTAAAGGAGAATAGAACAAACAAAGGAGAAAATAAAGGAAATTGCATATATTCAAATGAAACCATTGGGATGGGAGGAGAGTTAATTACCTTGTTTTCTGTCTGAAGAGCAGATTTGGTGGTTGTTCTTGTTACTATTTTTATATCCGTGTTTGTTTCTAACATGACATTTCTTATTCTTTGGCTGGTTTATAGATGTTATTGTTACTATAAAAACAGGAGAGAGAACATTTTTCTCTTCTTTTAATTTTTTTTTGTTTTCATTCTGTCATGACCAATGTTTCCCAACATTTATTTCACTCTAATAATGCAGAGGATGATATTACTACCTCCCACTACTGCTAACTAAACAGTGATATAAATAGCAATAACAATGCTTCCAAGCTTTTTCTCCAACTTCCAGATCACATTAAAATTCCATCCTTGATTAAGAAAAGCCTCGACAAAATAGCAGCTACATTAAAAGGGTAAAATTAAACGGTTCTGCCTCCTTTTATGAAAGCTTGTCTTCCATCCAGTGAAGGGCAAAACCACCAAATGGAGCAATCCTTGTTTTTACACAGATACCACCACAATTACCAGCACTGCTGTCAGGGGCCAAGCAAGTCCATCATCTTGATGGTTCAGGGCTCCATGAAGGTGATCATGAGAGACCATTCATTTCCTCTGCTGCCACTCATCAAAGTGTTTGGAAAAGGACATTCTATTGGAAGTGATCCATCCCATCTAGCTGAGACACTGTTGTTAGAAAAAGAAGAGTTACCTCCACAGGCAGTAGGGAAAATTTGGTGTTTTAGGTACAACTTTTCAATAAGGTGCAAGATGAGTCCTACACCTTGTATTTTCAAGTTCTTGCATGAAGCCCATCACTTCTCATTCAGGTGAAACACAGCTTTAAGAGAGACACTGCTATTTCTTAGTTTCAGATAGCGCTTGAAGATTAATTTATTTGTATTCTTGGCAAATTATTCCACAAACTATCTACTGTAGAGGTTATGTGTTCTTGTATTAATTCCTGTTGTATTTAGGAAGGAGTTCTCACTCAGTGAGGGTGGTGAGGCCCTGGTACAGGCTGCTCAGAGAAGCTGTGGCTGCCCCTGGATCCCTGAAAGTGTCCAAGCTTGGAGCAACCTGGTCTGGTGGAATGTATCGTGGTTTAGAAATTATATTCTCTGATTTAGTGTTCCCACTTAAATCACTCCGAGCCATGTGTTGCCCCCTCACTTCCCTCTCCCCTTCCACTGCAGAGGGCTGAAGAGAATTAGAGGCACAGAAGGTGAAGAGAGTGGGTTGAGGTAAGAACAATTAACTGGGAACAGCAGTGAGGTAAGCAAATGAACAGTAACCACAATACTGTGATGACAGAGGATACAAGAAAGGAAATGTTATTGCTCAACCCTGAGGAACCCCCAAAACCAGAAAATACCTGACCTCTCCCACTCTACCCCAGCCTGGAAGGAAATCTGGGTCCCATTCTCAGAAAATGATGAGAGGAGGTATAGAATCACCTCCAAGTCCTGGGCATCACCTTCTCCTTCCTGGCTACTGCAAAAATTAACCCTCTCCTGGCCAGAACCAGGATAAAGGTGTCCCTGCCCAAGGCAGAGGGCTGGAACTAGGTGGTCTTTAAGGTGCCTTCCTGCCCAAACCATTCCATGATTCTGTGATTTTTAGGGGCAATGATCACTTCTTACTGCATCTGCATGCACTGTTTAAAGCAATAAAGTTTCAATCTCAGGGGAAGCTGTGGCTGCTCTGATAATCCAGCTGTACTTCTCTCTTGTCTTTTTGATCCTTCTCACTTTATCGCAGCACTCAGAGACTCTACTAAGGAGCTGAGGTTCCACTTTGCTATGTGTGGTATGCACATATAAATGGGATCGCATTACAACCTTGCAGCAGTTGGATAAACTTGATCTCCCTGTGTCTGTTTGGCAAACTGACACGCAAAACCCATTCCTGTTGAAGACAGATTTTTCAAACAGTGTGGATGATCCCAAGCAATTAACCCAAGAGGTCATAAAATACCAATTCCAAGACCCTAGAATTCCTAATAAAACATTGTGTTTGGAACAGAGCAGTTATTTAAGAGCAAGTTCCCACAGAAATGTATTATGTGTCATGCTACATATTTTGGAATAACTTCTCAAGTCTAGAAAGAGTTCTGTGGTCAAATTTGCCAGTCAAAATGTATTCAGGTTATGATATCAATATCCAAGTAATAATACCAATACCAATTAGACCAATAGCTCAGCAATAATACCAGTAACCAAAGTCAGCTGGGATATCCCAGTTTACTCAAATAAAAGCAAAATTGTGCATCTGGTGCCCACTTCCCAGCGAAGCATATGAAGTTTTAAAGAAAGGAAATGCATCTTATTTTGCCCTGAGAAAAAAAGTGGAAAACTTTTGGTTTCAAATGAAAACACATGCTGAAATTTTCATGTTAAAATATGCAGGATAATTCTTGTTTTCCTATATGGATTAAGTCCCTGTCCTGAACAAGATATCTGTCTGGGATTCTTTATAATAATTTTGCTCTTGGCAAGTTTAGAAATAAGATCAGGACATAATTCAGAATTGAGTTCCTAATCCAAATTGGGATTTAAAATATAAAAAGGAAAAGTCTCAGTTTAACCCAGACATGGGTGATGCTGCAACACCGATCACCTAAAGTTTTAATGAAGTCTAAAGCAAATTGACTGAGAAGATTCTCAGAAAACCTAGCCAATTTTATTTAAATACCTTAAAAATAATTTATATGCTTAACTTCAGGCACAAAGGTTTGAAAACCTAATTGGCTCAGCCAATATTACACAGAAAATTAGCATTACACTTTTCTGTCTATTGCAGTTGACAGGATCCAGCACAGACTGAGATATTTTTCCAAAGTCTGGTATAGATTGTAATTGTTGGCTTGGTCTCTGCCAAGGTTTTGGACAAATCTGCCTGGCAGTCTTCAAAACAATGACAGGAACAGGCTGACACACAAAAACCTGGGATGCTGAATGCTCAAAACAGAGCCTTGCGTTACCTTTACCTTGAGTAAAAATAAAGACATAATTGAAACAAAAATATTTGACTGGACAGGATAGTTTGAAGATATCCCCTGCTCATTTTTCTTAGAACAATTCTAGCTTTTTTACATTAGTGAGATATTTAAATTTTTCATAATTTTGCAAATATTTTTTCATAATAAATCATCTATAGGAAATATTTCCTTTAGAAAAGGACTGAGAAAAAAGAGTTTAATGCTATAAAACAACACACACACAATTCTGCATTTCTCATTTAGTACTCACACCACAAATCTGTGGACAGGGGACATAGACACAAGAATATGTTCAGGTATGCTCAGATTTGATAATTTAAGGAACAATATCAACATTTGAATTTACTTTTTGTATTTTGTTTTGGTCCTTCACATGACCAAAAAAGTATTTTCAGTTTCCTCCCAACCACTTAGTAATATTTATTTCCTTCACTCTGTTCCTCACCTGTCTTTGAAATATATTTACCACCTGCCAGTGAAACACTTTCAACACCAGTGACTGAAAAATGTCTCTGGGTTTTTCAGGACAATATTTGGAAATTTCACAGTGATCCTTACTCCTTCAATATATTTTCCTCTTTCCTCCAGATTTATGTGCTGGGATTATTTATTTATGGCTTCATCAGATATTTTCAATCAGACTTCTTTAATGGAGGAAGGAATTTCACTTGCTTCCTCATGCCTCTTGTGCTCTGCTTATTCAGTTTGTGTTTACAGATTTATATATTCAAAGCCTTTTTTCTGTGTATTATGAACATTTTTTCCCTAAAATGGTTCTTTTTATTTGTCCTTTTTTTTTCCAGTTCTTCTTTATATATTTTTTTAATGTTATTGCAGCCTAACAAAACTGCTATTTTTATTTCCTGGAGAAATTCAATATTCTTAATTTTGGGTTCACTAGCCTCAAAATATATGAATTTTTTATAGAATTCTTCTCTGTCCAGCTCTTCTGCCCAAAAGCAAAGGTCTGGAGTGATCTGCAAGCCCAGCTGTGGGGCAAATAAGGATCAGCTATGGCTCAGCTTTAACTGAAAAACAATTGTCCAAACAGTTCTGTCAGGGCTGTTGTGGTGCTGCTTATTTAACAATGATCTGGACTGGAACATGAAATCAGGAGAAATAAATGGATACCAAAACACTGAAGTTAATTACTAACACAAATGGATGTTTACTAATATATATTGTAGAAGCAGTTTTCACTCTAGGAAAATATTATCAGACCCTATGGGCATCCATTCCCTACTTTTTTTTTTTTTTTTTTTTTTTTTTTTTCTCTTTAATGAGCTCAGGAAAGATTAAAGCCCTAATTAAACACATATTTTATTTCTGTATTTAGGGTTTTGTTTTGTTTTTTAAACTACATCCTTTTAATGTAAAACCGACATTCTGGCATTGCTCATATGCCCAGAAGAATTAGATAATCAACAGCAGTTTATAATAAGAGTGAGCCAGAAAAGAGCATGAAGTTCAATAAAAAAGGGGATATTTTTCTTCACAAGTTTTGGAGTGATCAGATTTTCTTCTGGGTTTGGAGTTTTATTCTGTAAGTCAGGTTGAGAATTGCAAATGTATTACACTTAGAAACCATTTATTTTAACTGCAGTGAAAGTTGGGAGCCAATTGGTGACGGACACAATTTAAAAAGTATATATTAAAGAAATCAAAATTTAATTAAAATGAAATTAATTCTGAGCAGGATAGTGACTTCACATATAGACAACTACATCCAATATAATCATTGAGCTGTGACTCAGCTCTCCTAACTCCAGACATGTATGATATTTGTTCACATGTGAGCATTTTGGATCCCAGTTTCGGTCCAAGAGTGAGTTAATTCAGTCAGTAGGATGGGAAGAATGTCACAATGAATCCGGAAGGAAGATTCCACATTCACACAGCTGAACTGCCCTCCAAAATCTGCCTCAGTGCCACTGACAAAAGTGAGGCATTGTGGAAACACCTGTGAGTGATTAAAAATGTGATGCTTGAAACCAACATCCTCAGAGCAGAGCTGATGCTTTAAAGAAGTTAAAAGGAGATGAGGTAAATGGCTGAGATTTAAAAATCCATTTTTGTGGCTGATGGGGTTAGCTGAAGTTGATCCCACTCTTCCTGTCCCAGACACCATCATATCCTATCAGCACGTGGGTGGAATAGGCAATGTTAGAAATTCCTAACATACCAGTAAAATGATGAGTAAATGTATTTGGACTATGGATAAGGAATAGAAATGCTGCCTGTAAATAAGCAATGGGAAGGTCTAAGAACTTCTCGAATGAAATAATTATTCTGTTACCCAAACCATGCTGTTCACTTTGGTGATGGATGAGGAAAGAGAGGACTTCAAGGAGACTCCCCAGTACATCAAGAGAACATTCAATACAGCTATAAAAGGAGTTTTGCTAGGGCAAGCTCTTCCAGGACAAGGGGGAATGGCCTTAAGCTGAAGGAGGGTAGATTTAGATGGGATATTAGGAAGAAATTCCTCCCTGTGAGGGTGGTAAGGCCCTGGCAGAGGTTGCCCAGAGAAGCTGTGGCTGCCCCTGGATCCCTGGAATTGTCCAAGGCCAGGCTGGACGGGGCTTGGAGAAACCTGGGCTAGTGGGAGGTGTCTGTCCCCATAGCAGGGAGTTGAAATGAGATGAGCTTTACTTTCTCTTCCAGCCCAAACCATTCCGTGATTCTCAGATTTGGTGGGGTGAGATTCTGGAGCAGCCTGACCTTACCAAAAACCTGTGAACCACTCTCATGGTAGTACTGCCCAAGAGCAGCAGTGGATGAAAAATGAAGAACAGTATGGGTTCTTCTGACTGTGTAAGCCTATGTAAGAGCTGGTACTAATAATGCACCTGGAGGTGAATTACTGCTGTTTATTTTGCACATTATTCCTGGTATTGTGTCAAGAAGTGCTCCTTTTTATGTGTAAGAGCCACAAAGTAATCAAAATTTCTCCAAAGATTTTGCATCTTACAAAGTTTTAACTCTCATTATTTTATTTCACAGTGGGTAAGCTTTTTTTCCTTAAAAAAACCCAACAAACTCTTTCTATAAGTGAATGCAAAGCACAGTAAATATTTGAAAGAATGTCAATACATGGAAATTATCTACCTTGCAGTTCACATGTGGTAGCTGGAAGGAAATTCTCAGAATTTCTGTAAGGAATTTTCAGACAGGTGGAGAGGCCATACTTTTTCACAACCACAAATTTTCATTGAAAAAATTCAAAATTTATCCATATCCAGGAGAAATCCATGATGTTATCAAATAACTCTTCAGTGCATTTCCACTTACTAGAGTGTTATCCAGCCAATGTCATAGGCAAGACATGAAAAGTACTTTTACTAAAGTCAAACACTTTATTGGAGAATCCAAATACTAAAAGTAATCAGCAATATTTTTCCTGGCTCTGCAAATGGCTTAAAATAATGTTAGTGGAAATATCTCTGTTGCTGAACCACCAGACCAGATGTATCACTCAGCAACTGTCCAGGTACTAAACTTTTATGTAAAGCACTAAAACCACAGGGGATGCAGATCGAGAGGTATAAATTATGAATAATGTTTTTTCCCTGTATAGATAATTAAATATAAATAGCTCTGATGACTCCAGTGCTGTACATAGATGGCTCACACCAGATGAGCATCCAGAGTCTTCTTACACCTGAGAAAAAAAATCTGAGTCAGCTCTTGCTAACTTGACAGTGAGACCTCAGGTCTAATTCAGCAGGTTTAAATCTAGATTAGCTCTATGTAAATGGGATCCAAATTAGCTGTGGCTGAGGCATTTACCTCATGTTCTAGTTGAGTTTGATTTGCTCACAATGCTTCTGTTTCTTAAAATGTTAATGGAATTAGAAAGAACAGATTCTTGCTGCAACTACTAATGAAAACCACTGTGGAGAGAAGTGCCAAGGCTGAGTGATAAAACTCCTGGGATGAGACATGACAATTATTATTAATCTGCTTAATATTTGTGATTTGTTCCTATTGCTACAGGTTCTGTGATGTTTCAGTTTTGTTTTGTGCTGTATTTCCTTAGCAAGAACATCCTTCTCCAGAACACAAGTTATTTATTTCACATGGATTCCACTTAGTGTCCTCCGTAGGTGCAACATTGAATGGAAACTCACCTGGAAATTGACATTTTAGCTATCATTTCACTTAGGATAATATTCATACCTGAGGATTATCCGCCCATACATTTATTTATGCTGGTTTTTCCTAACCAGGGAAATTTTCCTCAACAACAGCATGTGCTGCTCAGTGATGATAAAAAGTCCAAAAGATCTTGACCTCCTGTAGCAAAACTGAAAGGTATTGGTCACATTCAGATAAAGATATTGTAAGTTAAATTCTTAATTATTTTTCCCTTTAAATAGAACACGCAGTATATGAGCCATCAGCTTTCTATAAGATCCTTCAGGGGAGGTGCAGAGAGCTTAAGCTGATCATTTAAACCACCTAAAAGAGAGAGTTGAATAGAGGTGGGGACTGGTGTCTTCTCCCAGGGTGTCAGAATGATATATGACATCAAATACTTAGATTTGTCTTGGAATTTTAGTTACAAGCACTGGTTACACATAGTAATCGTCATAAGGATGTTATTTTATCTATCTCTATGTTCTTGATAGAACTAAGTTTTGTGTTATTTTTTTACTTTCTTTTTCCTGATCAACATTCATTCAACCAAGTGTTCCTCTAATAAAGGGAAGGGGTGGAAAAGTGATGAGATATTTTATAATTAGAGTTGCTTGAATTCTCTAATTAATTTATTCAAAACTTCCCATTTCCATTGAGGGAGTTGTATTAGATCCACAAACTTGACCTTTCTCTGCTTTACATTTTGCCTTCCTTCTGTTACCCTCACACTAATCCTGGTGGCTGATCCCCTCTTTTGTCACACTGTCATAGGTTTATGGAATCATCAGACATGCCCAAAACTCTCCTCTCTCCCACCACCCAATAATCTTAAACATTGATAGGATTTCACACAAGCTTTTCCAATAGATGTCTTCAAATGGTGCTGAATTTCAGACATGCTGTGAAGGCTTTTCCCTGCCTTTCAGGGTGGAACACCCTCAATCCGTCCTATTTTTTACGATGTGCTGTTGTCCCTTTCAGACCCTGCTGGAGGATCTCAATGCATGGCACAGCTCCTCTGAATGAGCCTGTTGTCTGAGGGGAAGAGACAATGGGCCTTATTTAATGAGATTAGTTACAATAGGAAAAACAGCTAAAAGGGAAAAAAAAAAGGAAAAAAAAAAAAAAAGAAGCAGCAGTTATAGCAATTGGAGTGACTGTTAAACCATTCTTTTATGCAAGCTTGGCACCAGCCATACCTTTTCCTGGACATTTGCCAACATCCTTCACAGTTTAGACTCAGTCGTTGATTTTTTTTTTGTTACAATTTCCGCTCGACTTTACAGTTGCATGGCCCATGGTGTAATTCATTTCCGCTGTGAAAATGCTCCAGTATATTAACACTTCTGCCTGCTTGTAACTTGATCAAAGCCCACGTATCTGCTTTAATTTACTCTTAACGGTGGCTTTTTTCTTTTTATTTTCTTAGGTAAGGTAGATTTATTTCAAGCTGTGTCACCACTGAGAATGGGAACCTTGTTTTCAGCAGAGAACCAACAGCAAATCCACTTAGGGAATATGTTCAGATATGAAGGAACAACTGCAAATGCAGCTGTCCCATGAATATATCCCGGTGCTCTTGTCAAGGACATGGACACCTTTCAGGAGGTGATTTCTGTACTGCTACCTCTAAGCAGCTGTCTGTGTCACTGGGTGGGGAAAGCAATATTTATATATAACTTGATAATTGACATTGGGAGTGGTTACAACTAATTTATTATCTTTTCCTCAGTTTTCTTGGAACAAACAGGCTGCAGCATTTAGGGCACTGTGAGAAGCCCAGTAGTCAAGTGCTTCCTCTTTGAAACAGGACATGGATAGACTCAGAGCTACAGGGAAAAATTAATGAGTTCACTTGGATGGTGACAGATACAAATTTCAGCTTATAAAAAAATTAGGCAAATAAAGAATCTTCCTAGAATATGAAAATTCTGAAATTTAGCAGTTCCAGGATGAACGTTGCCAGCATACAACTGCTGCTTAAGAAAGTTTTTTTGAAGATCTGATAGCATAGAATCACAGATTCAGAGAAAGATTTGGGTTGGAAGATATATTATCAGTGTATTCTCTCTTTCCACCCCCTCTGCCATGGGCAGGACCATCTTCCACTAGACCACATTGCTCCAAGATCCCTTCAGTCTGGCCTTGAGCACTTGCAGGATGGAGCAGCCACAGCTTCTCTGCATACCCTGTGCCAGGGGCTCACCACCCTCAGAGCCAGCAATTCCTTCCCAATATCCCATCTATCCCAGCCCTCTGGCAGTGGGAAGCCATTCCCTGTGTCCTGTCCCTCCATCCCTTGTCCCAAATCCCTCTCCAGCTCTCCTGGACCCCCTTTTTAAGCACTTGGAAGGGTCACTAAAGTGTCGCCTTGGCCTTGTCCTTTCCAGGCTGGACACCCCCAGCTCTCAGCCTTGTCTCCAGGGCAGAGGGGCTCCAGCACTCAGAGCATCTTTATGTTCTCCTCTCCACTGGCTCCAACAGCATGTTGTAGTTTGGTTTTCATAAAAAAAACCAACCTGAATTATTTCTCAATCCAGGTGATCACCTTAAGTTTAAAACCTAAAACGACAACAAAATCAAACTTGTATTTCTACATCACATAATTTTTTAATGGACTCTGCAGTTTCTTTTTCCTTCCTCTGATCTGCACTCTGGCAGCAAAAATCTACCCACAGGAGTCAGCCCCAGCTCCCATTGACAGAGGTATCCAGCACCACATCAAAAGCCCCCTGCTGAACTGCTCATAAGGTTTTCCCTTGTCTCCATGTACTTTACAGTCTTCCAGTCCCAGGCTGCCCAGCCCTGAGACCAAGGAGCTGGGAAAAGCAGACAAGGATCTACAGTCTTGCAGGAGACGTGAGAGGCTGAATCATGCTGAGTTCAGACTAAACCACTGGATAATTGCACTGTCTTATTACTGAGCAGTTTCCAAAAACTTACAGTTTGGCCAAATCTATGAAGGTTTCACATGAACAACATCCCTGATCTTGTTTTAAGTGATTCCTCAAGCAGGACTAATAATATCTTCATGATTCTTTCTTCTTGTTCTTTTGAATAGTAAGGTCTTTTTTCAAACATTTCAAAAGATTAAAAGAAAAAAAATCAGACTCTCTACCCTTCAAGAGGAAAAAGGCTAAAACAAAAATAAAAAGCAAGCAGCTGGATGTAAACTCTGGACAAATAATTTTCTAGCCAAATAGCTCAACTTTACACAATTACAAATAAATAATTATAGATTTTTATAATAGGGTGCAATCTAATATGATTCTCATCTGCACCCACCCTAAAAAATGAAAAATAAGTCTCTGATTCTTATTTACTCACATTAAACCTACATCATTTTCAAGGACTGGTTGGAGAAGACAGACAGAATTAGGGCTTAATTCTCATAGGTGGTGAATCTGCCACTGAACAGACAAATTATGTTAAAGTACATCCTTGGGTTGGTTAAGGTGGGTTATTGACTGTGGTTTATTGGAATCACAGAATCATAGAGTGCTTTAGGTTAGAAGGGACCTTAAAGCTCATTTTGTTCCACCTCCCTGCCATGGGCAGGGACACCTTCTACTATCCCAGGTTGCTCCAAGCCCTGTCCAGCCTGGCCTTGGACACTTCCAGGGATGGAGCAGCCACAGCCGATCTGGGCAACCTGTGCCAGAGCCTCACCACCCTCTGAATAAAGATTTTCCTCCTAAAATCCTGTATAAACCCACCCTCAGTCTGAAGCCATTCCCCTCTGGCCTACTACTCCATTCCCCTGAAAACAGACTGTCTTCACCTTTCTTGTCAGCTCTTTCAGGTACTGGAAGGGCAAAATCAGGTCACCCTGAAGCCTTCTCCCAGCCAAAAAATCCCAATTCTCTCAGCCTTTCCTCATGGTGGAGATGATCCATCCTCCTGATAATCTTAGTGGTCGTGTCCTTCTGTGCTGGGACCCCAGGGCTGGAGGCAGCTCTGCAGGTGTGGCCTCACCTACTCAGGGCAGAGGGGCAGAATTCCCCCTCCCCTGCCGTCCACAGTGGGGGGATCAGCCCAGGGCATGGGGATTTCTGGGTCCCAGAACACACAGATGGAACATGGCCACCTCTCACCCACCAGCACCTCCAAACATCCCAAATACCCCAAGTCCTCCTTGGAAGTTCAGCTCTTGATCTGTTCATTCCCCAGCCTGCAGAGGACTTACCCTGATATTGCCTGGTGCATTTATAAAGTTGTATCTTGGGGAATTAGTAGGTGGCACCCACAAGCTGCTCATACGAACGACAACTGTATGGCTGCAAAGAAGGAGGGACATTGGGAGAAAATAAAAATCTGTATTTCTGTGCAGTCACCATGTAAATATGAATTGGAGCGTTAATATGATGGTACCATAAGGACATTAATTCAGCATAGTAAACTTGTTCCATTGCATTGTTATTTTTATTTTATATCTCCCTTTATTGTTTTATTGCCTTTTTTTTGTTGGCAGCATTAGAAAGTACCCACAGAGGGGCAGTTTGCATTACAGGCAGCGCCACTCTGGTCCTTGATGCAAATAAAGGACATGAACACACAAAGAGGAAAGTTTAATCAGCGCATCATCATGAGAAATGTGCATTTCTCAGCTTGCCCCTGAAATCTCACTCAGCTCCAGGGTTGCAATTTTGGTTAGCTCCAGGGAAACGGGGAGACAGTTATTTCTCCCACTGCTGTTCAGCATCTGCCCGCGGTCAGGCAAAAGGGAAGAGCGTGAATTTACGCTTCCGGTTCGTTTGAACAGAAATAATGAAACTGTCAACGAGTTATGAAAAAGGGGGAAATCTGTGCAGGGCTATTTGTGCTCATCAAACCTCATCGCTTTATTCAATCAGTGAAAGAAGAACTAATGGGAAAAGAAGGTGGTTAGAAGTGCCTGGAGAGAATATGAAGGTATAGGAAGTATTTGAGGGTGGGGAGGCCCTGGCACAGGGTGCCCAGAGAAGCTGTGGCTGCCCCTGGATCCCTGGAAGTGTCCAAGGCCAGGTCGGATGGGGCTTGCAGCAACCTGGGATAGAGGAAGATGTCCCTGCCCATGGCAGGGTATGAAATGAGATCACCTTTAAGGTCCCTTCCAACCCAAACCATCGTATGATCCTGACCTCAGATATTTCCAGGAATGGGGCAGCCACAACTTTTCTGAGCCTCACCACCCTCAGAGGAAAGAATTTATTCCTCATCTATAATGCAACCCTGCAGTCTGTGGGTTTGAAGCCATTCTCCCATGTCTTGTCACTTCATGTCCTTGTTGAAAGTCCCTCTCCAGTTCTCTTGGAGCCCCTGTAGGCACCAGAAGGGGTTCTAAGGTCTCCCTGCAACCTTCTCTTCTCCATTCTGAATAACCCCAACTCTATTATTTCCAATCAGATCTGACTAAAATCCTCAGTGTTTGATTTGGGTTTTTTTCCCCCAGAACTAAACCCTCACATTATAATTCCAAAGCTCTACTCCTCAGCTTTACCTATACAATTAACAGCTTAAATTAGTTCCTTAGGAAAGTATCATGTTTTCTGGGTTTCTTGAAAAAAAGCACATTTTCAAATTTATGTTTTTTAGAGACTGCAAAATAAAATAAAACAAGATATTGAAAAAAAAAAACCCAAAAACCCAACAAAACCCAACCCTGAACCCAAATGAAACCAAAATCTTCACATTGTGGAATTAGACAGTATGAGTCAGTGCACTTTTGTCCAGTACATCTGTCTCAGTTCTAAAGAGCTAAAATACTGAGTTTTCCATTTTCACGAAGAATGAAAATCATTTTGCAGCTAAGGCAGGACAGTGGCTGTCATGTCAGCTGCCAGTGCTGTGAGCCTGTGCCTGAAAACCCATTATGGAAATCAGTCCCAATAAATTATTTGCTTTGACTTTTCCCATCTCATACAAAGTAACTGTTCATTGTCCAACTAATAAAAGAGAAAGAGATTTAGAAAGCCCTTAATAACCAGTAATTAGCTTTCTATTTCCTGTTATAAAAATTGAACGCAGGAAAGAACTGAGTCATTCCTACCATTTTCAAGGAAGGAATTGTCATTTCTCTTACAGATCCTCCCACAAAGTTGTAATTAATTTTAGCGTCCAGATTCTAAATGATGGCCAGGATTGTCATCATCATGGAAGCCAAGAGGATGTAGGAAATGGGAGGAGGAAATAGAAATGAGCCAGTGAACCAAACAACTTAAAAAAACTCCAAAAAGAAAAAAAAATTAGGGAAAAGAAGAAAAATCTAAGAAAATGTGGAAGCAAGATAGTTCCTCCAAGAGGCAGCTATCCACCCCCAACTTTGGCAGGCAAGGAAATCATTAATAGCAACAACAAGAGAGCATTCATTGTTGTACAGCCATGTAGCTTATTGGCTCAGTGCTGCATGGAGAGAGAGACTGATGCTGAAAAAAACCACCACAAAACACTTCTAATATTTCCTTCCTCCATAGTAGAAACCATCTGAAATTAATGAGTCTTATTAATGTAAATTGCACCACGCTGTCAGACATAAATATCCCAATACCAAAGGGGCCCATTACCATTAACATCAGAAATGATCAACAAATAAAACTGTTAATGCCACAATATTTACTGGACAAATTGACTACACTCCAAGATAGGCTTATGATCGTGTCTTGCTGTTCGATTTCATTTCCCTGCAAGATGCACTAATGCATGTTGTTATGTGCAGCTGTGGCCGCTTTCCATAAAAAATATCTGTTTTCTATTGAGAGGTGTAGAGCTCGACTTAATCACTGCTATTTTCTCCCCCTCATGAAAATGGAACGTTTTGGTCTCTTCAAAACTGATAGGGGAAAATCGGGGATTTTTATTAGAAGGGATAGGAACAAGATTGAAGTTAGGTTCTCAAGAGGAAAAAAAAAAAAAAGAAGCAAAACAAAAACACCAGACTAATGACTTAAGTCAATCACAAACAGATGTTCTCCTAAAGAGCTAATAAATTTTTTTTCCTGATTTTTTTTTTGCATCAGAAATGCAAAACACAGCAGCCTTTGAGTAAAATATCAGGTTTTTCTGCTGACATTTTTTCAAATTTGAATTCTTAAAAGACACCAGATTTTTAACAAGAAAGGTCTAGTTTATCACCAGTAATAAAAAACAGAATCAATTTTTCAAATATAACAATTATATGAAAAAACTCACTCATTTTTATGTTTAAAATTCTATGAAAAAAATAAAGACATCAATTTTAGACTTTTTTAAGGGTTTGCATAACTTTTCCTCTGGTTTCCAAACAACTGAATTTCAACTTTTAAGATATCCTTCAAAAGTTCAAGATGTAGTTCTATCTAATCAGAATGTCACTGTGGAGTAAGTCTGTTTGGAAAAAAATCAGAAAAAAAATCTATATTTCTCTAGGAGAACCAGCACTGTTCTACCCTAATTTTTGCTTTAAACACCTAATTCCCATTAACTTTCCTCCGGTTTTGGAAGATCTAGCCTCCTTTTACAAACCTCAGGTCTGTGAATGTGATTATTGCTTAATTTTATCATTAAAACACCAGGCATACATTCCAAGCAACTCATCTGGGCTCCCTTAATGGTTGATAGAGGAGGATGTGCACATCCAGAAGGAAATTTGTCCCATCTGGAGAGACACATCTAAGAGATGTGGGGCAAATTTTCTTCTGAAGAAGTCTGTCTCTCCTTCCACTGTAGCAGCTGTTGAGTTAATGCCACATGCCTAAATTTTAGATTCAATGAAATCAATCTTTAATAAAATGTAAATAATGGAACGTCAGCATGGGACCAAAATTTTTGGCATTCTAATTATTTAAAAAAGAGTAAATCCAGCCAAAACAATCCTAAGATCCATACCTGTAGTGAAGCCAAGCAGAATGCCTGCATTTTGCTGGTTTTTAAGTCAATAGGGAATTTTTGTCCACTATAAATTCAGGAACCTCAGTTTTCAATAGGAGGTATCTGAGTATAGAGTAAATAGCACAGAGCTACACTGGATTGTCTTCAGTTCATATGTTGCATATTTCAACAGAGCCAGGGATCATTTTGGGAGTCAGAGCACCTGGCACAGCAGTGTTTATATCCACACACACAGCCACCATCACCCTCAAATCCAAATTGCTGATGGGGAGTGTTCCAGTCCTGTTGCCTGAACCATTTATGTGAGATTTTCTATAAAAATACAGCTAAACACAATCCAGTGGCTGTGCTAAGGATTTAATGGGAGGAGATACACTGTGCCACTGACCTGCTGCTGCAGGTTTGCTAATTCAAACACAGCCTCAGAGTCTAAAAAGCTGCATCAAACGACTCATCTGTAGCAGCACAATCAAGGAAGCCTTGACACAGTTATTAACACAGTGATCCACAGCCAGGGGTGAAAGGATTGCTTGACAGAGCCTTGCTGGTGGAACAGAGTGTTCCCAGGCATCATCCTACCCATGTTTGATTGCACACTACAAATATTGCCTTTCCCAGCCTATGGGCCTTACTGCAATTCATACTAATAACAATCATTGTATTTTTTTCCTCTCTTTTATCCACCTCATTTTAAACAACTTAGTCTCTCCACTTGTGTGCCTGCTGCATGGTGTAATTACTGAAGGTCACAGCAAAAGCCTGGAGCAGAAGGAAGAGATAACTCAACTGGTGGGGCCCTCAATTGACATCAGTTGACCTAATTTTCTTGAAGTCAATGAAGCTGGCAACAGTTGAGGGTTTAGCTCATTTTTCCTAATTTTTTCTGCTTTAATCACAACTGCCTCCTTCCTTAAGGACCATCACAGCTGGAAGCTCAGAAAAAAAATAACAATAACCTCATAAAACAATGATTGTAATAAAGCAGTTGGTACCTGTTCTGCTGGCTTATAGGAAAAGTTTATGCACACACTGAGGTGACTTGATATGGTAGGGCTGGGCAGCAGCCAGGTGTGAAATGCTATGTGCTGTCCTGGATTTAGCCAGTGTAGGAATACAGCACATTTCTCCAGATCATACTGCCAGACAATCTTGAGGGCCTGGAAGAATATCAGTGAATGGGGCAGATAACTTAGGAATGGAAGTCCATGAAAATATGGTTATTGAGGCAAAAATTATAAGCTCTTTCATAAAGCAGCTAGCAAAAAATCATGATGGACAAGTTAATTCAGGCTTTAGAAATCGTAGAAGATATGACAGTTTGGGTGGACGGGATCTTAAAATTAATTTCATTCCATCCTCTGCTGTGGGCAGGGACACCTTCCACTAGACCAGTGTGCTCCAAGCCTGGTCCAACCTGGCCTTGGACACTTCCAAGGGCAGGAATAAATAAAAAAAACAGGTTATACCTGTGGCTTATAAATTATTTTGAAAATTACCTTGGGAATATATAGAAAGAAGATGGGAATATATATGCAAAGAATAAATAGAATTTAACCTTTTTCAAGTTTTGCTGTCTTCACCTGCGGATCAATTGCATATCATTCCCATTATGAGAATGCTCAATGAACATTCAGCTCCAACAGAACTCAATATAATCATTCTCAGTAAACTCCCTTAACACTCAGATCATTGTCTGTGGTTTTCGGCTGACTTCCTTATCTTCTGTTGAACAAAATTTTTCTTGATTTTGTGGGGTTATTTTTTGCTTTATATTATTTTCCTTTTTTTTCCTCCAGAAATACTCATATTCCCCTCATCTTTACTTTTGTTAGATCCTCTTTCCTAGTAAGATCCTAGATATGGAATGTGATGTATATGAACATAAATTTAAATGCATGTACGCATAGTTATATACATATATATGCTGTGCTTAATCCTTTGCAATTAAGCTTGGTGATAATTGTTTTTGTGCATTAGTCATAATCACTTTTTAAGCAGCAAAGCCTATTATTGCTGTAGTGTGTGTTTCAGATGCCCTGCAGATTTGAGTCATTTTGGGTAATGCAGCTGTGTGTGGTAAAAAGATTTTACAATGCCCATAAAATTTCGCCTCATGACATGTTCAGCAAGTGAATCTGTGGCATCGTGAAAGAGTTTCAGTGCTTTTATTAAATACTGGGTGCCATCACATTATGAATTGTTTAAACAAGACCCATCCTAAGAGCTTAGAGAGTGTGGAGGTTGGGGTGAGAGTTCATGAGGAGCAAATGGTTTGTGTTGGGTGAGTTCACTTTGCCTTTTTTCTGGGTTTTGGATGTGTCAAGTTGGCTCATCTTTCCTTAACTGCTGCTGAGTACAAAATCCCCCTCCTCAGAGGCAAACACTCTTGTTCCTGTTGCTGAAATACCTTCTGGTTAAAACAGCAAATGAAAATCATGGTCCGCACACACAATGTCTCTAAGGAAAATAAGAAGTTCAATTACCTGAGTGCATTGTTTGTGCAATTTCCTCCATGCCTCTGAAATGCCATGATGCAAAGGACCAAGCTGTGAGTGTGCAGCACTTCCTGGAACCTTGGAATGGTTTGGGTTGGAAGGGACCTCAAAGACCAACAAGTTCCAACCTTCCTTCCATGGCCAGGGACTCCTCCCATCAGATCAGATTCCTCCAAGCCCTGTCCAACCTAGCCCTGAACACTTCCAGAGATGGGGCAGCCACAACTTCTCTGGACAGCTTGTGCCAGGGCCTCACCACCCTCACAAGGAAAATTTTCTTCCTAATATCTCATCTAAATATTTCCTCTTACATTTGGACGTCAAATTATCCTTGCCCTATCAAAGTAACTTTTCCTCCGTTCCCTCCCTATTTGCAACTCACAGTCAAGACAGGAGTATGGGAAAAAGGCAAAATTTTACTAGGCAGAGTTTCAAATAATTTAGAAGTTATTGAAATGGGATGATTGTGTAAGCTCCCCAACCCTTGGTGGAGACAAAAGGTGGCTGACACAAACACACTGCAATAATTATCAGGTGTCACAAGGACTGTGTCTTTAGAGATCATTCAACATCATGTCCTAAATAAACCCACAGGCACAATTATTAAAAAGAAATGGGTTGAAATCACTTAATTAGTTTCAGTTGAGCTGGGATAGAGACACTTTCTACAGTGAACTTTCACCTTCACCAGCCATTCCCAGTTTCTTCTTCAGATCATATTCCCTTTGAATATCCTTCTCCAGCCCTCATCCCCGAGCAGAAGGATTCTCTTTCCTGAAAAACCACTCTCTTCCATTGTATCCCTGCAAGCATTTGGGAGGGCATAGATCACAGTATCAGAAAACTCTTAATTTTGGCCTTTCCTTAGTTCATCATGCTGACTGCTGCAAAAGAGTGAAAACTGATTCAACACCTCCTCATCCTCCCAAATTAGGACCAAATTTCCTTAAAAGAAACAACCAATTTTCTGTAAATAAGTTTTCATTAAATATTTGATAAAAGGTAGGCAAATTTCCTTTGGAAAACTCTACTTTTATTTTTCCATTTGCCTTGGCTATTCTCACTCTTTTTCTCCTCCATGGCGTACTTGACAAGTGTAGAGGAATCTCCCTGAACAGTCTACCTCCATCTGCAGTATCTTGCATGGCAATTTAATCTTCCCAAGAAGAAGGAACCTTGTAAAAAATCCATCTGAGTTTGGCTTTTTTTTTTAAGTAAAAAACTAATTTCTAATTTTCCTGCCTGATTTCATAAATAGTTGCACAGTTTGAGGTCCTTTCCTCTCATCCTGTCCTTTGTTCCCTGGGAGCAAACCCTGACCCCCCCCGCCTGTCCCTTCCTGTCAGGGAGTTGTGCAGAGCCACAAGGTCCCTCTTGAGCCTCCTTTTCTCCAGGCTGAGCCCCTTTCTGAGCTCCCTCAGCCCCTCCTGGTACTCCAGCCCCTTCCCCAGCTCCATTCCCTGCTCTGGACACTCTCCAGCCCCTCAAGGCCTTTCCTGAGTAGAGGGGCCCTGAACTGGACACAGGGCTCAAGGCGCGGCCTCACCAGTGCCCAGACCAGGACAATCCCTATACTGGGCCTGCTGGCCACACTGTTTTTTCCCCATGCAGACAATGCAGTTCACAAGCAGATTAAAATCAAGGCACTAAACTTTCTCACCCTTGCCAATGACAAGATCAGACTCTTGAATAATTTTAAACCATTTTTCATAACTTTGACAGGTGAAAAGAGGGTTCAAAATATTTCCCCCCCCTTCTGATAGTTCAAGCTTTGATTAAGCGACAGTCTCCAGTGAAACAAATCACATTAAAATGTTTCCATTCACCAGCCATTTTTACTTTACCCTGTTTTAGATCCCCTGGAGTTTTATGAAATATGACATCCACTGACTACAAGCTCTGTTTCTTCCTGCTCTCAAGCTATCCTTTCCCTTTTCTGGCTCTGTGCTGGTACAGATGCTGCAATCCCGGAAATCCAAACAGGATTCATTGCAGAACTAATATCCAGATCTTATGGACCCGTCCATTCTTCATCCCATGCCTCTTTTCTGCTGCCCATGAGGACAATTCCCATTCCTGACCTCAATCCTGGGACACCAGGACAGGTTTTAAGGCTCCACCAGCCAGCAGTGCTACTCAGCAAAGTTTGCAGACCACTGTTTTGCCAGGGAATTAAAAGAAAAAAACCACCATGTGCACTGCTGTCAACACCTTGGCAATATCAGCCTTCCCTCAATTACTTTTGCTTACAAATTACTCCTAATTTTGTTCTTTAAAGCTAGTTAAGAGCAAGTGCTGGTAGGATTGATGGGGAACTAACTGCATGATTAAGTAATTACATTTTTAAAGCTTGCCTTACACTACGACTAATGATTTGTCACACGGTTGCAGAAACCCAAGATAATGAATGGGAAATGTTTACAGGTAGTTTGTTTCTTCCAAGTCTTTTATCATATTGTGGCTGCTGCCTTATCTGCTTATGATTCCCATAGAAAGAAAATCTATCACATAATCTCAACATTTCTGAGCAACTTGTTAGACCTTTGATCACATGTACCATTTATTATGTGATTTGTTCTATGATCAGAATTAATTGGTGTTAGAAAAGACTGAATTGGTTTTGGATAAAATCGTTTTCAGTCACAAAATGTGGGGTTTCACTAAATTCTAACATACTGTTGATGCATAGTAATTCAACAAAATCCAGCACATCAAGAATAATTTGACATTGTTTCAATAGTTTCAAATTTAATAGTTTTGTCTGTTTTCTTCAATATGTCATTCACCTGAAAAAAAAAAAAGACATTTCAGGCTGTGTATATATAGAATTTTAATAAGGTTGTATTAATTATCTAAAAGAAAATGCTTTAGCAATTCCATTTTCCAAGACATTTCTTAATTTCTGGCTTTTTTTCCTCTTCAACAGAAACAAATGAAAATAAAGACAGTGCTTATAAACAAATGTTTCAGGCTTTGATCAGCTGTAACCATGATCTGATTTGATAGCCAGCTGAATTAATTGGATGAAATGTTGACTATTATTTACAATGTAGGAGCATTTGGAGGCTTCAAATGCAATTTCTCCACATCTGAACGAGGCATGGCACAATTCCTGATGGGCTGGTCCAGAGCCCTGAGATGTCAGTGGAAATACTCCTACAGATTTCTGTAGACTTGGAATTTGACTCAGAAAGAAAATGGATCTCTCCATGGATCATGCAGCTGAGATCCAGGGAGAAAAGATGAAGGAAAAGAAAGGGACTCACCTAAGGTCAAACAAAAATATTCTGGTTACCCCCATCCATAGAGTCCCAGAATCCCAGAATGGTTTTGATTGGAAGGGACCTTAAAGTTCATCTCATTCCACCCTCTGCCATAAGCAGGGGCACCTTCTACTAGACCAGGTTGCTCCAAGACCCAGCCAACCTGCCCCTGAAAATTTGAATTTTGGGGATTTTTGTCTGGTTGGTTGTTTGCATTTTAAACCACATCAAATCACTTAGGCAAGAACAGTATAAGAAATTTACCATTTAGGGCTTTCTCCAGTCTATATTTTACTCATCATCTGTAATTTGTCCTGGGCACTGTCTTCTTGCTCAGAGAAAAATAAGAATATGGGTTTGAATCTACTGTGGGGCATTTTGGTCACGGAGGAAGGAAGGATTTTAGAATCCACTTTGCTTTTGGGCATGGAGGAATGTTTTTGGTGTGTTCTAGTTGGAACCATGGGAGAAGTGGGAGCCTTTTTTCTTTCCAGGGCTGCCCTCACACCTCACTGCCTCCATGCCAATCCTGCCATCCAACCTGGCACAGGCAGAGGCAGCAGGGAGGCCATGACTCATCTCCTGTCTCTTGAACTTCGGGGTCTTTAGAGTTTGTCCAACACCAGCACTCCCAGTCAGGCTGAGTAATCCATGAAAAGATGAGAAAGTTTATGCTCTTATTGTAATCTCAACATGTTTAAACCATTTCTACTCTACAGTGAGGCTATTTCCATGAGACACAGACTAGAGATGCCTGCTCTAGGTGAGATTTTATTGCACTTAGAAAAGGGCAAGGAAGAGATTGTTCTTGGTCCAGTGAGTTGAAGAGCTACCCAAAATCATGGCAGGAGTAATGACAAAGTGTTTTTCAATGCAGTAAGTCTGCAAGACAATGTGACACAAACTTCAGACATCTCATGAAATGTTTTTAATTTTTATACTCAGAAAATACTGAAAATATTCACTTCTAGCTGTGAAAAGGTAACTGATTTCATCCTTGTAGAAGTAGCAGTAATTAGCTGATAGCAGTGGTTGCAGCAGGTCTTCATTGGTGTTGCCAGTAGACTAAATAAAGTATCAGTCTTAAAATAGCTTATATAAACCTACCACTCTAGCCAGAAGAAGGAATGTCAAAAAACCCCCAAATTCCAATAAGTAAAATTTTGCTAATAATATTGTGAGAAGACATAAAAATTTCTTTGCATGTTGAGCTGAAATGGATGTGCACATGGATTTTTTGCCACTTCTTGTTTTCCCTTGTACGTTTAAAATTTCTTTTCCCTTCCTAGCAGTTACTCTTCCAAACACAAAGGACAACTAAACTGACATCAAGTAAAGTTAGTATTCTCCTGTCATTTCTCTGGACATCATCTGTGACAGTTGTGCTCGCGGTGATTCGGTCCCTCACACGTCACTGTTTTCATGTCAGCTCTCCGTTTCACGTCGCAGAAATCCCTTCTGTCAGCTCCCATTCAGTTTGATAGGTCATGCTTACACCTGCAAGCTGGGGCAGTGCCTCCCTGACAGGATCTGTCACAGCACAGCAGTCACCACGCTCAGCCAAACAGCAACTTCGCTCAGCGGCAAGTTTGTTATGATGACTTTTAGGATTTGAGGTTTTCTTTTTTATTTTCTTTTTTAATCCGTTGTCTTTTTCCCCTTTTCCTTCTCCCTCCTCTCTGCCAGTGACACACACTGGGAACTACAGGAGAAATGACAAGTTTCATCAGTGGGAGAAAGCAGAGACTTTCCTGGCAAATTCAGGCCAAGGGGATGGTTTGCTTTCCCTGCCTTCTCTGCACCAAGCCCATTACAGGATGTCACAACAGCTAAAATATTCCTTGGATGTGCAAATATCACAAATCATTTAAATACATCTCCCTGTATTCCTAAGCTATGCAGCTTGAGGAACCATTAAAATTAGAGATGGCAAAAGCCTCTGAGTGCTCTGTCTGCTGCTGACAACTCAGGATTGCTCTCTCTGTGCACCAATGGGAATGTGCTCCAGTCCTCTGTCCACTCACATTTAACTGCATGGAGGATGCCACTGGATTTTCAATCACTCCTATGGATCTCACTCTTGGAAAATCTCCATCATTATTCAACCCCCATTTTCAATTTTATTCTGCAACAGGTCTTGGGAGGTTCTTGGACCATTGGAAGCTGCACAAATTAGAGGAGGAAGAGGTATGAGATCCAGGATTTTGGCCTTTTCACTTTTTCCTACATAGAGTAATTTTATTAAAGCAAAAAATGTATCTCTTGGTACATCACTGTGATTAGTACGTAGCTATTAATTACTGCCCTTTTATGGGGTTATATCCTGTTTATTTTACCAGAAATAAATATACATGTCAGCTTCTAGCTCTCAAAACACAACCCTCAGCATGATCATAAAGGTATCAATAAACTCAGGTGGTTGGACATTTCTTGTATAAATTATGGTCTTAGTTTGTGGGGTGGAAGAGTTCCTGCCTTTTGTGCCCAATGTACTGACAAGTATCTCCAGAAAACTGAATCCCCAGAAACAATGCTGGAAATTTTTTCCCACCATACTAGAAAAAATGGCTCTGTATAAAGGGGTCACATGATATAAGGAGGACAATAGGACTGTGAAATCACAAATTTAATGTATAGCATGAAGGCAACCATAGAATATGTGAGTATTCAAGATTTCAGAGGGATTCAACATCATTCTTCCCCTTATGTCTTCAGAATTCTATAGATGATTTGACTGTACAGGCAAAGTGCATTATTATTTGAAAGGGGGTACTCTTATCTACCACAAATATCCAAAGTATGTTTGGATGAATACATGAATACAAGAATATATGGTATGAAACCACACCCACCATAACTTTGCACTGAATTTTGGAACAGGTTTTCCAGGGAAATAGTGGAGTCACTTTTCCTGGAAGTGCTCAAAAGATGTGTAAATGTGGAGCTGAGGGACATGGTTTCATGGTGGACCTGGCAATGCTGGGTTACTGGTTGGACTTGATGGCCTTAGAGGTCTCTTCCAACTTTAATGATTTTGTGATTCTATGATTGTAGTTACATTACTTGCCATCTGTGCTCTCAGGTGAGATAAGGAGCAAAAAAAGGAAATACATCAGGATTGCTTTCTTTGTACAGCTAGCATTAACATTCAACAACTGCTCAACTTAAATGAAATAACAGTGTTTAAATGCCACAAATAAATTTGAGCTGTGAGATGGGTTTTCCTGTAGAAAAGCAGAATTTTTTCTTTTGTTTTCTTCCAGGACAAATTCAGGTGATCTAAAATTGGGCAAAAGGATGTTGAGATTAAAAAGGAGATGGAAACAAGTTGAAGATTTGGAGCTGCAGCTAAACAGTGAGAAACATGGGGATTGTACCCAGAAGATGTTTAAAGACTGTGGTATTTCTGAGGCAGAGGTTCTGCTTTAGGGCTCAGTAGCCTATTAAAAGTGGGAAATACTTGATTTCATAAAATAAAGGGACTATAAAGACAATAAGCTATGTGAGGCAGAAAAAACTGGTTTTGTACTGAGGACAGTTCCTGGATAATTTGAGGTGGAATTTCATTTCCAGTGCTGTAAATAGCTCTTTCATTAAGTTTGAGCAAATCACCAGAAATATGGTCACATCACATGGAGTAGAACATCCAGAGAAATACTGAGGAGATACTGGAGTAGTCTTTTTCTAGTATCTATGTGGACTTGGTACTTAAAATAAGAGGATTTAGATGTTGTATGTATTGGAATTATTTTAATTTTTTCAATCTGTCATGGAGCCACATGCTGCTGTGTGACTGCTGCATTTCTAGAACCAAGGTTAAGAAACCTTCACAACCATCACTGCTTCAAAGCAATGTGAATTTCTCCTCATTCCATACAGACCTGTAGCACAGCACCCTGATCCAGCCAAGCACACCTGAAAATAAAAGGATTTAGATGCTGTATGCATCAGAGTTTTTTGTTGTTGTTGTTTTTGTCATGGGCAGGTGTCTGTTCCTGCCCTACCAGAGGTCACCCATGGGTCAGTCCCCAAGAGCTGCACCTCCTCTTTCACAGGGCACCTTCCTCCAGATGTGTTTCCAGTCATGTCATCTTCCACATGTTTCCTTCATTTCTCTCCATATTTCTCCAAAAACTTTTCCTCATCTATGTCTATCCATCTCCCCACACCTCCTTTGAGGCTATGAGCATCCAGATCTAGTTGAAGATATCCCTGCTTATTCCAGGGGGGTTGGGCTGGATGACCTTTCTTTAATGGCCCTTTCCACAAAAAGCATTCTATGATTCTATGATCTTATAATGTTTTGTATTCATTTTGTTCCTTCTTTCTGTTAATTTTTGGATTGTGAATTTTTTGGGGCAAAGATTTTCCAGTGTGGAGATAACTGAGAGAGCTGGTGTGAAGTCTGAAAACTCCTTTGCCCTGCCTGCCTATTAACAGTCAAACCTTGTCATTGCATCCTCCTGCCCCAATTGCAAAGGCTTCAGGCTCAAATCCCTGTTTTGTACAAATGTGTGTGTTTGGAATTCTTCTTCCAGTGGCTTCTTGTGAATTGGTCTCCTGTGAACACTCTTCAGCCTCCCACAGCATCCTCAGCACAAAAATTAGCAATCCAAACCTGAATGAAAATATCTTTCCAATTTTATTTGACAATCTGAAAGACAAAAATTAGGTTAAAAAAAAAAAAAAACCAAAAAAAAACCACCAAAAAACAGGGGAAATGAAATGTGGAAGATAAGATAATATTAAAAACCTGAGCTGAGTTTAATATCTGTTAACCAGTCATGATGAAGATGTAACTTCTCTGTACATCTCAACATTTTTGGCAGACTGAAGCCACATTTCATAGAGAAATCCCAGCACTGAAGTGCTATAAAAATACAGACACACAGAGCAAAGAAACACCTCAAGAAGTGATACACAATGAAGGGGAAAAAACATTTTCCTTTCACTGGGAATGTTAGCTTCCAGAAAAGAAATAATTCTTTGGGCCTTTACCAAGTGATTTTTCAATTTCAGTGTATAATTTCTTTATTTACCATTACACTGATTATCCATACTTAGACTAATGATCAAATAGCTCTCAAGTCCAAGATATTTGGCTAAGGCAGCCCGCAGGATTTTTCTTTTCCTTTTCAGTTCTTTTTTTTCCCCTTTTATTCCAAATTTTTAGGGTGATTATAGGGTGTGTAAGATTGTTAAAGGATTGACAGCAAGCACAAAACTCAAATCTTTTATCCAGAGGCTAGAGGAAATGTGAGTTGCCAACATGCAATTCCTTCATTGTCCCGCCAGTGTCCTGAATTAATGGAAGAACCATGCTCTCACTCCACTGAGGGAAGAATTTAGGCTCTCTGCTTCCTAGAGACTCAGTTTAGGATGAGAGTAATTAATCATATATTTAACTCAAAATATTTGATTAATATTTATCAACCTTAATGCTGAAAAGCAAAAAAGCTGCAGTAAGAAGTAGCTCTGGTATGTTCTTTTTTCTTATTTCTTATACCCAGGATTAACTTGAAAGAAAGTTGCTACATAACCATCTGAGAAGCAGCTGAACTTCAAATCAAAAAACAAACTGGAATCCTGCTTTCTGATACAGGGTATGTTGGGACAGAACCACCCAGAAATTTAGGTTTTCTTATTCCTTTCCTCTTAAAACCATGTTCAAATTCACAGTTCATGAGAAAAAGAAGCCAGAATGACAGATATTAAATTTACTAACAAAGTTTAAATAATTACAGCTTGAGCAGCTGAAAAGCAAGTTTTCTGGAGCAACCATGGGAGTGGATCCCACCACCCCTGTCTGGAGACCAGAGAGTTATTTAGTGTCTGTATCTGCTGGCTATTAGGTGATAAATCCAGAGGATTAATAGGTTTTATTTTTAAGGAGGTCACCACCTTTACAAGGTTACAGGTCTTTTTTTTTTTGCTTTTTTTTTTTACTTTATTTAAATAAAATAAACAAGGAAAAAACCAAAATTTAACTGAACAAGGAGCGCACACACACAGCTTTGGTGTAACAGCAGAATTATTGCTCTCTCCTCACAACATTTTGAGGTCTTCCTTCTCTCATTATTACAACCAGAAATTACTCTGAAAATCTGAGAAAAATGACACCTTAAACTGGGGAAATCCTGGATTTGAGTTTTCATTCTTCTGGGGATTTTTCCTGCTGTTTATAATCTTGGAATTATTCCCCCTACTTTAACATTCCAGCCACCTGGACTTACCCTTAACTGCTCTCCTGAAGCACTTTAAGTCATATTCCCAAAAGGAGAAGCCTGGATGTGTCTGCAAGCTGACCAATTGCTTCTTACAATATGGAGTTTTGCATTTGTGATTGAAGAATCCAAAATTTAAAACTCAAAAAAACTAGGGACAGAAAAGCAATCAGTATCTTTAATGTCAGGGGGAAAATCTTTGTTCTGTTGCCCTGAGGATGAGCCAGGCTGTCTCATCTGAAATAATCCATATTTGAGAGCAGACTGTGGCCCAGTTCTGCACTTTTCCCTGGCAAAGATCCATGCAGGTGTCACAGGAAATCCCACCTGCAAAGAGAGCACAGGACATACCTGATATCCAGCCAGAGAAACCAGGCACAAGTTACCAAAGGCACTTTTGTCCACTTATCTTTTTTAAAAAAGTGCACCTTCCTTCTCTTTCATCTTTGAATTTTTCTGGTTTGATCAATTAAGAATCTTTCAACTCACTATTTTTTTTTGCTCCTCACTGTACACTTGTTTTCCAGGATCATGAAAGAAGGGTCACACTGTGGGTAGTTCTGATTTATCCACTTTCTTTTCATAATATCTTTTACGTCTTCCCCATTTTCTGGTTGAGTGAGTGCTGAAAGAGAAGTTTGGACAAATAAAGTGAAAAATTATATAATTTTTTTTTTCTTTTGGTGAACAGGTAAAGACAGAATTTGAACTTCTCTAAAGAAATCTAAAGATCATATTAAACTCAGTGTTGAGAATTACCAGCAACAGCCAGTTCTGTAATCTGTAGCCATAAAGAAATTTAAACTGATGGACTAAATTTTAAGTCTCTGATTCTTCAGGTTTTCAGGTCACACATCTTTTATGAATTTCATCTGAACTTTGACCAACTGCAGCACCAGGTATCAAACGGAGAAGCATTTCAATTGGAGAATCACAGGATTATTCATATTGGAAAAGCTCTCTGAGAATACCAACTCTGACCATCAACCCAGCACCACCATATTCACACTAAACAATTTTCCCAAATGCTTTTTAAACATTTCCATGGATGATGACTCCACCATTTCCCTGGCCAACATTGTTTCTGCTGAAGCTCCCTCTGGAGAGGAAAAGGGTTTTGCAAGGAAATGGGGAAAAAAGAAAAAAGGTGGGGGTTTTGATTGTTGTTTTCAATGGAAACCAAATATTCCAGAGTCATCCCTACACTCCAGGCCCTCCTGTATCACCCATCTCAGCAGAGGTGTTGGTCTCTTTTGCCTAAATGACTAAGGATGGCTCATGTGCTCCTTACCACGTGTTCCTTACAAACAGCCCTTCCTCCAACCCAACCCTGAGCAATTTGTCTCAGATGTCTATTCAAACACAGGAAAATCAGCTCCTCAGATCTCAGCTGATGCCTTAAACTGTCGAGGAATTGGTGTCTCCTGCTCTGGCTCACACCAGCGTTGTTTTCCTTCTCAGTTACTGGATGCATGTGGGGTTTTCAAAGCATCCCATGTTCTTTCTGGGACACTGTTCCAACCCCAGCCGTTTTCCTGGCAGCCCCCAGGCCCTGTGCCTTCCTCCCCTGACCCACTTGGCCCCGCTGGCTTTTGGTGCCATGGTGTCAACTGGTGCATGGATGTGGAGGGAGGCAGGTGGTGCCAGGGCTGACACAGGGGAGCACCTTCCTGGAGGGCTCCTGCTGCTTCAAATCCCAGCAGTGCCTGAAACCCACCCCCTCCAGCAAGGGTCTGATTCCACTTGTGAGCAGGAACCATGCCATTCTAACAGATGGGCTCCGGTGCAAACAGCCAAGAAAACATGTATATTCATAAAAAAAAAAACCTCTGAATTTTTTTTTTAAAAAAAAGGGTACTGAGGGCATGAATGCCAGCCAAAAACATCAACATCTCTCCATGTCTTCTCTTGAGCGTACAAATCCATGGTTAAGGGGATGTGTGGGCGCTGAGCTGAATTCATTAAAAAAAATTAAAACAAAATGCCTGGCCACGTAGAAAGAGATTTCAGAGCATTAGGAAATGGGCACAGTGCCCTGAGAGAGAGGAAAACGGAAAGAGAAAAGCAATATTCAGGAATAAGCTGAGCCAGAAAAACACATGGGGTCTGTCTGGTAGTTCCCAGAGCCTGAGACTTGTCTGGGTGCTCAGTTCATGAATTTGGTTTGGGGACAGGGAGGAGGGGGAAGCACAGCCCTGTCTCTCGGGCTTTATCTTTTTTTCCCATTCCATCTATTTCTTCTTTAGTAACCCAAAATTAAAACAAAGAAACAAATAAAACACTCAACCCCAAAACTTTTAGGCTGATCTAATATTTAGAACTCACACAGTTCTGTCCTTCAGGTCCTGGTGAATTTTGGTCAGGGAACTGTTAGGCCACAGGTTAGAAGATCAAGGAGAACAGATGAGATTGAATGGAGAACATTTAAAAAGGGATTTTAGACACAGGTGAGGAACCCACCTTACCTGGAACACCAGCTGGGAAGCTTTTTCTGACACCAAATAACCACAACAGGCCAGCATAAGCCAGGTCTAAGTATGAGAAAGCCAGGAAGGTGCTGAGCCTACCATCATGGAAAATATTTTCCTTAAGGTACACACATTGAAGGTTCATTAAGGCTGCTGAGATGGAAAGAGGGTCTGGTCAAGGGGAAGCATGAATTTCTCTTGCACATCCCATCCTTGCTGGCAGCAGAAGCAGCAAACCAACCTATTCCTCTCCTTTCCCTACCACTACCACACAGAATCTCAAAGTTTGGAAAACTTTGGAAAACCTCTAACACAACAGAGAGGAGACTTTAAACTCAATTTTACTCAGCCCTTTTCCTCCACAACAGGATCAAACCTCTCAGAAGGGTGGTACACCCCTCATAACCAGCAGTGAGAGATTTAATGTCTGTTTTGGAGCTTGGAACTGCACCCAGATTTTCTACTTCCTTGCAGATTTTGCTGTTCCTGGAACAATAGGATGGTGTGGGACAGGCCTGTGCTTTTGAAACTGTTCCAGCTCACACAAAACAGTTAAAGAAAGGCCTGCAAGCCAGCTCTCTCGCTGGACTGTGCTAATGTGAGAGCTAGGGCTTTATATTCCTTAAGTTAATTCATATTTCATTGCCTTATGAACAGCTGAATTAATTCAGCTTTACCATGAAATGTGAGTGAAGTCTTCATTTAAAGGCACCATGAGCCTATTCAGAAAGTAGCAGGACCTGAACCTTTTCCTATATCACTGTGTGGTTTTCAAAGGAAACAAGGAGTCAACAAGGAAGTTAGAGGAACATGAGGTAATGCTCTAGGCTCAGGAGAGTACTAAAGACACAAATATTTGCTAAGATCACAAATTCATATAAACTGAAATAAAAGAGCATTAGAACCAATGTGCTCCTGAAAATGCTCCTGAAACACACCAAGGTCTCTAAAAATCTCATCCTGAACAACTTGCATGGCCCAGGGAAGAGTTGGAATGAGATGTTCTTTAAGATCCTTCAAACCCAAACTGTTCCCTGATTCTGTGATGTTGTTCTAAAGCAATCCAGGAATTTTGGCACATGCCCTGGGTAAATCCCAATTCCAAAACCTGGTGTCAGAGAGTAAGGACCTGTGCACCCACAGCTGATCAGACAGGAGATTCTTTGATGCAGGGAACAATAGCAGATGAGGTAGATGGCAGGAAAAAAGGTAGAAAAGGGACTAGAAAATGCAGGGAGAAAAATGTAGAAAAGTGAGAAGTAAAGGCTTCAGGGAGACCTTACAGAAACAATCCATGACCTAGAGGGAGCTTTGGAGAGAGATGGAGAGGGACTTTCCACAGGGGTATGGAGTGATAGGACAAGGGGGAGTGGCCTTAACCTGAAGGAGGCTACAATTAGATTAAATCTTAAGAAAAAATTGTTCCCTGTGAGGGTGGGGAGGCCCTGGCATAGGGTGCCCAGAGAAGCTGTGGCTGCCCCTGGATCCCTGGAAGTGTCCAAGGCCAGGCTGGACAGGGCTTGGAGCAACCTGGGACAGTGGAAGGTGTCCTTGCCCATAGAAGGGGGTTGGAAGTAGATGATTTATAAGGTTCCTTCCAACACAAAATATTCTGTGACTCTTGGTAGTGGGGTTTTCTCAGTGCTCTGCATAGGTTCTGAGCTTCCAAAGCTCCTCTCTGTTCAGCAAAAATCTGTTGACTTCTCCAAGTCTTTGATCTTTAACCTGTGTGCAGATACATCAGTGGAAATCTTTGTTCTTTTCTTCCAATGAGCTCAAAATCCACTATTGTTCATGGTGCCAGAAGTTAATGCTCCCTCCCTGCCGTGCAGCAGTTATTATTATTACTATTATCATCATCATCATTATTCCCACTGTAACCTCGCTTCTCCTAACAAATAACAATAATAACAAAAATAATGATAATAAGAAAAAAAAAATCAAAATTCGGATTCTGCCCTTTCTAATTACAAATCACCACCTGTGGTAAAATTATTGAAAAACAGATGAGCATTTCATTGCAGCAATAGCCTTAAAACAAGCAGCAGTTCCAACTGCCAGTGTGATGTATAGACACGGCGCAGGGCAGATGAGGGATTAATTAGGTCTGTCCCTGCACATTGCCAGGGGAGCACTTCTGTAGAGGTGATTGAAAACTAGAAAGAGTGGCATTAGTCTTCATTGTTGGTTAAAGGCAACAAAAATAAAGATGCAATTGAGTTGACAAAGCTTCCAGGTATGTGGCTGAGTCATTTGGAGGTGTCAAAATGATCAAACCATAATTAATTAGCTAAAGTGCTATATTTAATTCCTCAAATTTAATGAAGATTTCTGCAGCCAAAAACAACCAGCAGCACCATTTGTTTGTGAAGGGAAGGAGGGGAGTGCACAAAGCGGATGACGCCAAAATTTAATGGTGCCTTTATAATCAAGCCCATGTGCTTAATCTTATTGTCATTTTCTGTACACTCATAGAAACACAATGCTGTTGTATGCATTCATATTAGAACTGCAATTAGGAGACCAGAAGTGACAGAGAAACCAAATATTTATTATTTCCAAGCAATAAAACAGAAAACAGACAGAAAAAATCAGTTTTTGTGGGTTTTTTTAATATTGGTCCCCAGGGTTGACACTGCAAAGACACACAAGACCTCAATGGCAGGTAGTCTAAGTCTGTATCTCAGGAATTCAATGCAGCTCGCTCCAAAGGAAAGAAACTTGAGATTTATGAATAAAGAGAACTGCAAGAGCAAAATGTGAGTTTTAATCCCAGTTCTGCCACGGCTGTGGACAGCCAAAACCTTGGATTTAGGTTGAGGGAAGGTCTGTCTGAAGCACTCAGGCAGCTCTCTCTGAGTATACACCTCTTCTGGACTGGGAAAGGTTTATTTCTCTTTAGCTTTGTCACTTGCCACTAAAATCTCTAATTCACCCTGGTCCTATCAGGTACTTAGACCTACAGAGACACCCCAAAATATTCTATATCATAGTTCTCATGAAAACTGTCACGAAGAGCTCTGGAACAGACATTCTGCTATCCCACGCTCATTCAAACACACACACACACAGGCTGATGCCTCTGTGTGCTGCTCAAACTGAAAGTCCCTTTCCAGGGAACTCATTGCAGGATTTATGCAGGAATGGCTGTTCTCTGGTGACAAGTGGGCCAGAACATCTAGTCTTATTGAGACAGATTGAGAAGGTTGAGGGTCTTCAGTCTGGAGTAGAGATACTTCAGAGAGACCTTAGAGCCTGGAGAGGGGCTTGGGACAAGGGTTTGGAGTGACAGGACTGCTCTGTGGCTGGGATAAACTGTGTGGCACAATCTGCACATTACTGTGGTGTTCAACAACACATTCCTGCTGCTGGCATCCCCAACCTGGTAGAGACCAGAAGGGTGGGAAGATTCCTTCTCCCACAAAGGAATTGCAGGATTAGCTGACAGCCAAGGCCTTAGCAGGAAGGCCGGTTAATGTATTGTTTCATCTACAACATAAAATGTAAGCAATGTTTCCCTCTTACCCAGCAGCTGTTACCTCCACCATAAGCTGTTAAAAATCCCTCATTATTCCATGCAGCCAGGCCAGGCCCATTTCCTGTGCAGTTGTCATCTCCTTAATATATTATGACATTACAGACTTTATTAGTATATTTGCAGTGCCTTTTTATTTTTTATTAGCTAATGGGCTGTTTGCTTACACCATATTTGCTTAGTCTTTCAGAGCTCAGCCAATAAAATGGCCAAACGTGATCCCATCTGGAAGCCATTAAAGATCAATAGAGATGGAATCTGAAGAAGAAAGAATGGTGGAGGGGAAAAAAAAGAAAAAAGAAAAATCTACTATCAAAACAGTTGTGAATAAAAACTTGTCAGCTTCTGTTCTCAGATCCGGATGTGTTAAAGCTCATCACAATCTCAACGTGACAAAAAGCACCATGGTCTTGTTAACATCAGGAACAACTAATCTAGTTTAAAGGAATCATAAATATGATTAAAGCTCATGGTTTCCTTGATTCTTTGGGAAAATGAAAACCTTTCTAGCACACATTGCTTTCTTCTGAAGTGCTGGGGTCTTTGTGGGGAAACAGCTCAGAGAAGAAATTGCTTCTGTGACAGAAATCCAAGTTTTGGTTACATGCCTCTCTGCCACTTTCATGGTAATATCAAAACACCTGCAGGTGTCAACATGACAAGATTGTGCCCAAAATGAGGAAATTTCATAATGAAATGCACATTATGGCAGCCAGATATGTAAAGTGGTGTCTGACTTCAAAGAATATTAACTCTATATCTTCAGCACTTCAATATTTTGGCAAATACACAGGTCTAGGAAGGTTTTGAAGAGCTCCTGCAGTAGATGAGGTGCTTGGCTCCAATGAGGCAGTCACCCAGAGAAAGGAAGAGAGGATTTGAGGTTTTGCAGGAGCAAAGGGGATTGTGAACACCATTCTTCCATGGGCTCATCCCTGACCCACAGCAAAAATCAGCCCTGAGCGTGGCACCCAGTGAGGGAGATGTGCTCAGGGCTGGCATTTGCCTGTTATGTGGGCACTGTTTCAGCCATTCAAGAGGGATGAGTTTGTTCTGGCCATGTCTCAATCTCTGGTGCCAGGGGACTTGGAACAGTGAAATGAGAGGTGCCCACCCTCACCTGGGCTGTGCGTGCTCCCCTCTGCCTCCAGACGCCTCCAGCAGATCCGTGTCTGCTTTAATCACTTTGCAGCCACAGAGAGGAGCAGACATTTCCAGGGCTTGACCCACCTGACCTGCTTTAGAAACGTGCCTGGGGATGAGGCAAACTGCATCCCAGAAGGACTTTTTCCCCTCATGCCTCCCTGGAGGCATTTGGGATGATTCAGTCAGATGCAAATCCCTGCTCCAGTGACAGGCGCCACCCAGCCAGCACCTGTGTGGGCAACGGCTGCAGCTACACCAGAAACTAAACACTGCCAGATCCTGAGCAAATGGTCACCACCTACCTCTGATCACATGATTTATTTCCCTTAACCTCTAAACAGGAGTGGCTGCTTCCAGAATATCTGCTAAGGTGTTCCTCAGCCAGAGAGCAGATGCCTAAATCTGTCCCTAGCTTGGAGACCTTTGAGTCTGTGTGGGAGAAAAGAAATCTGCCCAGAGTTTCGGACTCACCCTGCTGCAGAAATGTTTGTTCCAGGGAGTTTTCTCTCAGTGGGGACTGCAGAGAGGCTTGGAGTGATTCATTTCAGCCTTGAGAAGAGGAAGGTCTGGGGGAAACTTTTCTGTGTGTACACCTGCATAATATGGGAGAACAAATTATAAAAATCATGGAATTGCAGAATGGTTTGGGTTGGAAGGGTTCTCAAACAAGAAACCTGAAATTTTATACATAAAATTTAGCATTTAAAGGAAAGAGAGGTCTAAATAACCACTCTGGACATCTCTTCAAATTTCTAGCTAGTTAAAGAAAACCCTTCTTTGCACTGGATACAGATGCTGTCTTAGGGTTAAGACATTTTGAAGTGAATTGGACACAGAGAGTGTAGAGTGCATTTAAAAGCATTATATTAATAAAATTCAAAGTTTGGAGTTATCTTCTTTGTCTTCTCCCACCCTAATAGTTCTGTGATTCTATTCTATGATTTGCCCAGGAAGACACAAGATTCAAAGGGTCATGACAAGGCAGGATTGTATTTAAAAATGGGAAAAAGTGCAGGAGATTAATATGTCAGTGCTTAGGTACCAAAGCATTGGCCACTTTAGTCAGGAAAAGCAGATAACCATTAGATTTCATAGGAAATTCTTTGGTAGCTGAGGCCACAAACTGTCCAGATAAAAGGAAGCATCTGGGAACATTTGGGATTTGGCAGCACCAGGAGAAGCAACATGCAGTTTAAAAATACTGCCCCTCAATGGGAGAAAACGTATTTCTATTAAGGGACCAGAATTGCTCTACGCCTGTTGGAATTTTTGCTTGTGCACAGGAATTTAGCTCCAGGTTCATGTCTGTCACTAAAATTGACAACTGCCTATGGCTCTCTACAATTGAAACGTAGATCTTAAATTTCACATCATTATCCAAATAAAATATATCTGCCAAGGGGGACTGGTATTACACAGTTAGAGAACTGTGATACCAGTTGTCTGATTAACATATTGAGAGGAATATAAGAATTTCTCACCTATTTTCCAGAGGGAGACTAACTGGGGAGCTTGTGGTAAAGAGACTAATTGAACATCCTCCCTCTGCTCACTACAGAGATGCCCAGAAATATGTGTGCTCTGTGTAAGCAGGTTTTCCCTCTGCATATTACATTTGCTTTTTAGGACAGTAAGGAACAAAATTATTAATTTTTTTTTTTACCTCTTTTTCTAAAAAAAGAGTTAGCCAAATTTTCATGTTGAAAAGTGTATGACTTTCCACAGAAAGGTTTCTGATGGCTGCATAGAAGAGCAAAGAGACTAAACAGAGAAGTTGCTTTCAGAATGAAGAAGTTCTTTTTTCAGGAGATATCAATGAAGCAGACATCAGAGAAAACCTGTCCAAGCTTCATTCAGACAATGATTTATTAAAAGCTGAGACAGATGTGAATTTACACATTACAGGCAGAGTCCAGTTCAGACCTGGATCCACATTTTGTGTGTGACTGAGGTCAGGATTTTGGATCAGTTCATCAAAGCAGCTGACCAGGGAGGCTGCTTCAGAGCCAAACCTGCCTCTGAAGTCCTTCCAGGGCTTGTGTCTGATATGCTCATGACATATCAGAGAGAGCCACTTTCATCTCTTCTGTTTTGCCAGGAATTAAGAAACAGAAAACTGGGTCTGAGGACTCAGAAACAGAGGAGAGTGTTGCTGTGAGTCAGCTGAGCCACAGTAGGAGATTCTGAGCACATTCTTAGCCCATGACATATTTGAGCTAATGAGAATCATGTTACCTTCCAGAGAAATAAGTTAAAGCTGGCACAAAATACCTGCAGAATTGCCACAGATGAAAATATGCCCACAGACCATTGACACCTTTAGGCTGGTGTATCATGCTTTGTATCTCAGCTTGGAGCCCAATGATCCATTCCAGGTTTATTTCACCTTGGACAGTAAATAGAATTTGGTCCATACCAGGCCTGTACAGGTATAGCTCTTCTACTCTCAGCCTTCTAAAAAGTCAGGCTGCCACAAAAAAGACTGCAGCCAGCAGGTCAAAAGAAGGGATTGTTTCCCACTCTTCCTCACTCTTTGGCTCTCGTGAATAGTCTGAATATTCTGTGTCCAGTCATCTGAACAGTCTGCCCAATTCTGTGCTTCTTTGTGGAAGAGAGAGATTGAAAACTGGAGGAAGTCCAAGAACTACTGCTAACACAGTTACAGAGCTGGAACACGCAGAGATGTATGAAAAGATGTGGAGGGAAATGTGTTTATCTTGAGAACAGAAAACTAAATGGGATTCTGGTTGTTGCTTTCGACTACCCAAGGTGGAGTTTTTTAGAAATGATTGTCTTTATTTTTTCCCCCATGGAGGTATTAAGATTCTCCTCCTTGCTGTTTTTGAAGATAGCAGTGACATTTGCTTTCTAATAGTCCTCAGGAACCTTCCAGAGTTGTTGCCACCTTTCAAAGAAAACTCAAAAATGTCCTTGCAACACCTTTTCCAGATACCTCAGCACTCACAGACGCATCCCATCAGCTCCTATGGATATGTGTATGTTCAGTCTGTTTAAATATTCCCAAACCTGATCCTCCTCCACTGGAGGTGAGTCTTCCTTGCTTTGGAGTTTCCCCTGCTCTTGGGGCCTGAGATTCCTGAAATGCAGTCTGATTAGTAAATACAGATGGAGAAGGCATAGAGCACTTCACCTTTTTTTACTGTTCTTTGTCACCAGGTCCCCAACCCCATTCAAAAGCAAACCAAAATTCCCTGCGGGATTCCTTTTGCTCCATATGTGCTTGCAGAAGTTTTTCCTGCTGCACTTCACCTGTGAAATTCATCTCCAGGTGGATTTTTGCTTTACTACCCTTGTCCTTGCGCTTGGATAATTGTCTCTTATCCTAGATCACCCCACCCTGCTTCCTGCTCTTGCATGTTTTCTTCTGAGGTTTTCTGAGCCTTCATTTTGAGGTTTTTTGGGATCACCTTGTTCATCCATGCAGGCCTTCTGCCACCTTAGAGGTGGAATATTTTCAGCTGGAAGAGACCTGTAATGATCATCTAGTCCACCTGGGGATCAGGGATGATCAAAAGTTCAAACCTGTTGTTGAGGGCATTGTACAAATGCCACTTAAACCCTGACAGACTGGAATATCAGCAACTTCTGGAAGCCTTTCCTATGTTTGATCACCCTCTAGGTAAAGAAATGCTTCCAAATGCCCAGTCTAGATCTACCCTGGTGCAACTTTCAACCATTCCCAGGTGTCCTATCTCTGCATAGCTGGGAGAAGAGCTCATGCAAATGAAAAGGTATCTGGGTGAGAATGTCTAAAACTCTGCTGAGTCAGGCAGACTCAGTAATCCTTGGGCAAGAAACACAGGAATAAAGTGGACAGTCAATGAACAAGTCTTGCTTTGGTGTACTGCATTGCTCAGACTTATCTCAGTCCACCACAGCTCATTTACAGTCTGTGTCTAAGAGGGATGCTCTAAATTGGATGTGGCTCAGAAACAAGTCTAACAGTGGGATAATTAAGAGCCTCATTTTGTCTAACGGTCTGCAAAGAAGATTGCAGGAAGGTTTTAATTTAAAATCTGTGTCTTTTAAATAAAATATAAGGTCTTAAGTAAACTTTTATTGTAATGGAGAAATATACCAGAGAAGTCTGGTGGGAAGATGTTGAAGTTAGACAAGGGAAAAATAAGAAGAATGCTCCAATGCTTATCATGGACAAGACATGACAAAAACATCAAAAAGGTGCCATGAATGCCTTGATTTTTGGTGTTTTCATATAAAGAAAGACTGGCTCACCAAGGGATATGATTTAGCCAGAAATGGATAATTAGCTCAAAACAGATGTTAATAGGTAAAATTTTATCACCTGTTTTACACAGAAAATTAGATTCAACAATCAAATGTGGGTGCTTTTTTCCCCTGGCTATAAAAATATGTGATTGCTTCCAGAGTCAGAACATTGCTCTTATAAGGGGATTACATGTAGTTTGCAGAGGAAAAACATTGGAAAATGAGTAGGCACATGAAAACCTGCCATTAGAGAAGCTCCAATAATGAGCTGCTCATGTCCTGCAGGAAGCTGTAGTTTCACTGGGAAAAGGAATATCTCAACATATATCAAACAGAACCTATCAGCATGTTTTCTGAGACCTTGCAAATGAATACTGTTCCTGATTTTTAGTGATGCCATAAGCCCTAGAAAGGCCCTTGTGTTCTTCTGACTTGATTGGCTTGCACAAAGAGCCACATCATCCACACTCACAAGAGGATGTGAACATTGTGCAGTTTAGTGAAAAAAAAAAGAGTTTAATAGTGAGATCCATTCTGCGCAGTAATGCTAGAAAATGCTGCTTTGTGGTTTCTTTTGGTCATTTGGGTCTCATTTTTTAATTCCTTATTAGAATAAGGAAAGAAGCACTGGGAAAGGAAAAGAAAAAGGCAAAGAGAGAAAATTTTCTGTTATGCTGAGCCCCTTTTCATGATAATTCAGTCTCAGAAAGAGTAATTTCCAATCAGAGGCACAGAAAATCCTGAGTCACTACAAGATCTTGATTCACTGCCATTTATCTTCTGCACCAGAAGGACACAACTGTGGTTGGACACTCAGAGTGTCAAAATGCTTAGCAATTTATTCTGATGTTTTTAATCTCTTCAACAGCTTCTTCGTCTTTCAACGCTTCATTCTGTAGGGAAGAATCAAGATTTTTTCCCATCTGTTGAGAAAGTGAAATTATTTCAACCTGCAAATTATTTCAGACTTGGTGGAAGAACAGAGACTGTGATCTGCTATTAATGTGCCAGTATTTGACATTTCCTCCTTGCCCCATGATACTTTATAGGGTGTTACCATTATTTTTATTATTATTTTTTAAATGATGGAAAGTAATCTTGATTATGTTTGCAAACAGAAATAAAATTGTATAGGTTTATGCATCAAAACATTCCTAGTGTTTAGCATGTAACGAGCGTTTTTAGCAGTTGGAGTTGGAACTAGATGATCTTAAAGGTCCCTTCCAACCCAAACCATTCTGTGATTCTATGATACAAGTATCCATATCTTATAAAGAAAGAAGAGGTATCCTCAAAAAATGTGAATTCTGTGTCACAAAATGCCCAGGGCAACAGCAGGCCAAAACCAAAATGTAAAGTTTGAGCCAAATCTCATCTATTTTAAGGTATCTCTAATGAAGGTCTGAATCTTCCACATATGAGTGAAACATCAGAGATTCTCACTGTACATAAAGGATTAACACAGACTGCAACTCTACCTCATGGGAAAATAAAAACCTAAAATTTATTTGTTTGGGTTTTATTTTTCAATATCTTGCAACTTTGTGTGATAAAATCTTCTCGAGCATGTGCAGAAATGCAGCAGAGTGCTATTAATAACTTAAATAATGTATCTAAAATATGTATCACCTGACAAATGAAAGAACATTAAAATATTCTGATCTGAAGCTAAAATGGAAACTCAAAACCACCAGAATCAGTCAGAATTTATCAGTACAGAAAAAAAGAAACTCCTAGATGCTGCTATTATGGCTCATTCCAGGAAAATAGGCAGCACCTCACTGTCCTTTCTGAGGACCCATTATTACTCACAGATTCAATGGCATTAGGGCATGTACAGCTGAAAATTATCCATACTCTGAAGTCCTACCCTTTTTAGCCTCAGTGATTGTTTCTCTGAGAGGTTTTCAGCCTGGTCTTGGAAAGGTCAGTGAGGCTGGACAAAAACTCCTCAGGAATTACATGAGCAGTTGCACCACTCATCCTACAAATGATTCTCAGGAAGAAATCTATTTTGCAAATATTGAATGTTTTCTCTTTATCATTTGGGTTTTTTCTGGTTTTTTGTGGGGTTTTTTGTTTTGTTTTTTTTTTTTGTTTTGTTTCGTGGGGTTTTTTTTTTGAGAAATCAGGAGCAGTGTGTGAATGACACTTTGCCTTGTTCCCCTTCTGCAAGCCAGTATTCTGGAAGTTGGCTCCCATTTAAATGCCAGGGGAAAAGCATCCTACAACTCAGGACACTGCACTATATTGCCTTGTACTTTAAAAAAGCAAATTAATTGGTTGTTAGGAGCCAAACTGCTTATCCCAGCTAGAGGATACTTTCTCTTAGAAGTTTTTCCTCTAAGCCAGGTCCTCAGCTGGTATAAATCTGAGAAATCTGTTCAAATTAATAAAGTTACACAGATTTACATGATCCAACTGCTTGATTTCAGCTAAACTGCTCCTTGTCAGAAGGCAAATTTTGGTCTAAGGTTATAAATTATTGACCCACACTGAGGCAAGTGGAGAAGAATCAAAACCGATCATTCTTCTCTTTCTTTTTTTCACTTCATGTGCAAGGAAGGAAAAGAAAAAACAATAAAATGAGATCTACAATTAAATGTACATAGTCCATGAAGAGGTTTACAAAAAAATTGAATGAGATGGATAGAAAGAGAAACAGAGCACATATTGAAACCGTGTGCCCCATTTGCTGAATGTAGCCTTTGTGCAGCCTGATGGATCAGAAAAGAACTGTGAGCTGCAGTGCTCTGTTTATCCAAAAATAAAATATTGCATAGGTCAAGCAAGCACAATGCAATTCCTCCTCCCTTTCACTGGAGCTCAGCCTTGACCTGAAAAGCCAGCTCTCTAATGTGCTGAAAGCCTTTCAGGTTTCCACTGCAGGAAGGGACTGACAGCTTTCTTGAGCTATGCCAGGAATAAGATAGATGTACAAAAATTAATCAAGATCCAATTTAGCAGGAGCTTGAGCACATGTGTAACTCCCTTTACCCTTCAAACTAGGCACTCACTTATACAAATTACTAAATTAGAGTGAATTGGAAAAAGAAAAATCCCAAACTGAGAGAAATCTTGTGGGAGAAGATTCCCAGTTACATTATGCAAAAATATACCCAAAATTAATTTGAATCAGTTTTATCCTCTCCTGTACTTTTAAAACATCTATAAAAATTGGTAAAAATATTCCTCCAGCAGCGTGGGGGGGGAAATTGAAACGAAGTTTAAAGCCTCTGATAATCAGCAGGGTCCTCACTTTTATCAAAAATGATGTATGTGTATTTGTATATTTAGTGAAAGGTCAGCCAATGCTGGAGCCAAACTGGGCCATTTTTAACTCATATCAAATTTCAAAGTTATTTATAACCTTCTGATAGCAAGAAAAAAGTCACAATTCTCAGGAAACTTTGCTGAGACCATCTCACTCTCTTCTCTTAGATATGTTTACAGTTATCTTGCCAGAACACATGGTTATTCACTCATTCTTGTCTGATCAAACTCAGTTTCAATCTGACCTTCAGAATGACAGGCTGATACATCCCTTTCACTGGGGACTGTGAAATCCCTGATCTCTCAGAAAACTGGCAAGCAGAGAGGATGCTACAACAGGTGAATCTCAAAAGTTTCAGAACTTTCTTCAGGTAAATCACAAAAAAACCCTGATTAATCTAAAAATTAGGTACAAACACAGCAATGAGTTGAGTAGTGCCAACATATGTATCACTATATGGACTAACTGTAGGAAGAGGCAGACAGCTGAAGCCCATCCCAAATATCCAAAATATCCAAGTGTTTCTCTTGGATTTGAAAATTGATCCATTGTGTTTCCAGTGAGCTGGAATCACCATCCCTGTAGGGATTTAAAGAATGTGTAATTGTGGCACTTGAGGACATGGTTTGGTGGTGGCCTTGGCAGACCTGGCTAAACACTTGGACTAAGTGTAAAACAATTTTTGTAACCTGAACATTTTTTCTAACCTCACTATTCTGTGAGTCTATATATCCATAAAAGGCCCTGAAGTCCTTCCTAGTTTGTGGCACTTGTGTAGCTGTTTTTCTGATTTTGACAAAAAATGAGCTTGAAATACATAAAGTACATAAAAAATAACAAAGACTTATTTGTTGCATTTGTCTTGAAATGTATTTTATTTAGGAATATCGGAAAATAAAGGTACTGTTGAAATATTTTCTATAATTCCTTTTTTTTTTTTTTAAAAAAGACCATACATTTCAGGTTTTTTTTCCTCTAAGCAAATCCTGGACATCCTCACACAGACTGAAAAAAACCCAAAATCGTAAGACTAAAATTTTAACTGAGGAAAAAAAGACTTATAATGTCTTGATATTTTTAATTTATTTTTCATGCAATTTCCCTTTTTCTCTTTGGAAATACAGGTACAGTATACAACACATTCTACAGCTCTGGGATGCATTTTTACTTTCTTTATCTGCTGGTGTTTTGCAACAGAACATTGCAGTGTAGAATCAGAGAGTCAAAGAATGGTTTGTGTTGGAAGGGACCTTCTGCCATGTCCAGGTTTATCTTACACTAGAGCAGTGCCTGAATTCCTCATATTGATGTTCTGAGGAAGGATTTAGGAGTGGTATTCCCACCTGTAGCTGTCCTCTTCCCTTTTCTCCTCTCCATTCCTCACCTGGAATTTTCTCTCTAACAGGATGTGGTGACAGCAGTATTGGTGAGTAAAGACCTGCAGAAGATGTGAGTCCTTTGAAAAACTGAGGAGCAGCAGTTACAAAATCCAGTGCTGGGGGTTTTTTATGGGAAAATGTTCACATTATTTTGATTTTTCCTCTGATTCTACTAAAGTCAAGGTCATCTGTTTACAATAGAGAAAAAAAAAGGCAACAAAAATAGAGAAATAGTGTTAAGAGCAAATCCTTGCCAGGCATAACTCCTTGTGCAGTCACTGAAATCATACCTGTGCCTATCTTGTCAAATGCTGATCCCTAAATCCAGAGGCCATCACTGAGACACAAAGCTCCTCCACTGGAAAGCCAACAGGGACAGACAAATAATGCAGGATGTTGGTATCAGAGGGGCCACGTGTTTCCCAAACCTGATGCTGCTTTTTCTATAAAAAGTTGGAAAACTTTCTCAGTGATTTTAATGAGTGAAAGACTTTGAGGATGTTGGTGTTGGGTGTGGGGAAAGCTGGGCTCAGAATGCACAGACAACATTTCCAAAGCCTCTGTTGAGCAGTGAAGCCCCAAACACACACCAGGGATCAAACATTTTCCTGAGGGATGGCTGGACCTTGTGATCTTTAGAGGTCTTTTCCAATATTAGTGATTCTGTGATTCTGAAGGACACATTTCTGTAATAATTACAAAAACAGAAACAAATACAAGATTAGGAAAACTTTAAAACTAAGAACATAAACTTCTCAATTTATTTTCTCTCCAGAAAATCCCAGCTACAAATTTTCTATTTCTTTGGTCAGGATCTTTTAAAAATCACATATTTATAATAAACCACAAATTTAAATGTTCAAATTAATTACCCTAAAATATCAGATTAACATCTCTATGGGTGCCTGATCTTCATCAGATAAGATTTTTCCCCCTTGAGCTCCTGAATATGAAACTTGCACCCTGCAGCCATGGAGAGCAGCCTAGAGACAGCTCTGCAGTGGGAAAATGCACCATCCTTTGTCCCACGAGCACTTAAAATGGGAATAAAGCACCTTTTTTTTTTTCTTTTTTTTTTTTTCATTTTTGTAATGTACATAGACAGAAATTCTGAAGAGAAAAGGTTAAGCAAACAAAACTCTGTACAGGAATAAAAAGGATGTTTAAGGAGGGAAAAAAGGGTTAAAACTTCATAGGCACGAAATGATGAATTTTAAGATTTCTCTAACATCTTCAATCACCCCAGAAATCAAAACGCAGGGATGTGCATCCATGCACAAAGGTTGGAAACTCCTTGGATCCGCTCCTGCTCCTGATCACAGGAGTTTCTCTCTTCTGACCGCGCAGGATGGGGCCCTTTCATTATCTTCCAACCAGCCGATAATTAGCAAGTTTCGTAACAATCCTGTCAGATGAGCAGCCTGGGGAAAGGGAAAGGAATCTATTATGTGGCCAGAGCCTTCTGTCTGCCCGATCTTTTAAGCAGATTGGAGCGGCGCGGCCGCGGCGCTCCAGCGCCCCAGGTGAAGGCGGCGCGGGGCTCCTGGGGGTTATCGAACCTGCCAGGGCTCGGGGCACTCAAAGCCTTCCGCAGGGAAAGGTCCTCCCAAGTATCTCCAGGATTATCCCCCCCTGCACCCGCACATCATCTGGCTTTAAACTTCAGCCCCTCTGGCGAAGCGCAGGCTCCGAGCGCCGCTCCATCCCCTCCTTATCCTTCAGTCTCGCTTGCCCCCTCCCCGCTCCTCCCCATCCCTCCTTATCCTTCAGTCCCGGTTTTTCCCCTCTCGCCCCCTCCCCATCCCTCCTTATCCTTCAGTCCCGTTTTTCCCCTCTCGCCCCCTCCCCATCCCTCCTTATCCTTCAGTCCCGTTTTTCCCCTCTCGCCCCCTCCCCATCCCTCCTTATCCTTCAGTCCCGGTTTTTCCCTCTCGCCCCCTCCCCATCCCTCCTTATCCTTCAGTCCCGGTTTTTCCCCGCTCCCGAGCAGCCACGGGCTGCGGCCGGCACCGCTGCCAAGCACCGGGCTGGATTAGCTGGGAGCCAATAGCTGGGGGTCAGGATTAAGAGGCCAGCATGCACTTTAATACAAGCTGCCTATAATTAATGGCATTATTAATAGCTTGACTGAAAAATTCATTAAAAAATCCATTAAAAATAAATACCCTTTTACAAAAGGCATCGCCTTGGGTAAGAAAAACAGAAAAAAAGATAAAGGAAAATTGATTGGTGGTTTTCAGTTTGCAGAAAGACAGACCATAGTTCAAGCTGATTAAAATTGAACATTTTAGATTAAGCACCCTTGCCAAAATATTCTCTGTAGTTACCCAATATGAAAATATTATGAGATGTCACATTTTACATTTTTTATATGTGAAGGTTTCAGCATGAGGCACATCTACCACGTGCACACGCACTCAGATGTGCCTGTGCACATGTCCCCGTGCTCATACTTAGAGCTAACTTCTTTCCTGAGATATTTTTTCTCCCTCAGGATCGTCAGGACTCCTCCTGCAACAGAGAGTAACTGTAAGAGATAAACTCTGAGACTCTACTGCAGAGAGAGTTTTCAAATGCTGCAGAGCTCCCTGCCAGCACATATCTTCACCTCTCCCTTTCCAGACCTAATTGTTGCATGTAAGGAAAAGGAAAAAAAAAGGGAAAATAATTCAAATATAAAATGTGTGTCCTTTTGTTGCAGGTGTGTGTTTCTCTTCAGATTTCACTTCCCAGTGCTCTTCATTTTAAGTATGCAGAACAGGGAGTTAAAAAAGTAGCTAAAACTGATTGCTATATATGCTAAGGCCTCCTAATGTCTCTCTACTAGTGCAAAAGCCCAATAACAGTGAGCAAAAGGGTATTCATTGCAATTTTTTACTCCTTTTTACCTTGCCAGAGTGTAGAGCAGACTCATGCTTGGGATTTAGAACTTTTGTGTCCAAATCTTTGTTCTCCAGAATGAATCTCACAAAGTTATGCGTGAGACTACAAAATAGCAGCAATCCTGCGCTGCTTTTCTTAACTCCAGCACTAGAACTGGAAAGCCTGTGAAGGCAGACACTGATTTATAACCCATAGGTGAAGACCATGCTTGGACACCAACATGGCCCATTTCTAAAGCACCAGTTTCTATCTTATAACCTCCAGGTTATGTCACAGAATTACAGAATGATTTGGGTTGGAAGGGACCTTAAATCTCATCCCTGCCTTGGCCAGGGACACCTTCCACTATCCCAGGTTGTTCCAAGCCCCATCCAACCTGGCCTTGAACACTTCCAGGGATGGGGCATTTACTGTGTTTAAAGGAGAAGGAAAATGTTTGAAGGATTATACCAGATTTAGTGTCTAAACAGTGATTGACAGCCACTAAAAGCAGATGCAGTAGTGAAAAGGGAGCTCTGACAGAACAATCTCCTAATCCCCAAGAATCACAGCTTTGTTTAAAGCAGCCAAATCATCAACATAGAGCAGGATCCCCTTTCCCTCCCCCTAAACAGGAGCTGGTTAAGGATGTAAAACCCAATCATTGCTTCATCTGCCAACTTGGTTGCTGCTTCCAGCACCCAAGCTCTGCAGTTGGCACAACCTCTGCCAGCCCATAACACAAAAAGTTCACTTTCCATCACCGTTACGCCGCAGACACGGAGGGTGACTCATGTGAGAGCGTCTCGCTTGCTGTTACCATCCATTGGAGATCCAGAGTGGAGTATCAGTGAACTCCCTCACACTTCAGCCCAGGAAAGCAGAAATCTCTCTCCTTGGCTCTGTGCTCCCTCTTGGCTCCTCCCGTTGCCAGCTGTTAGGTTTAATGGCCATCAAACCGTTTGTGCCTCCGAATTAAAAATCTCCTGGAGGCGATGTCAGATCCCGCCTTTCCTCCTGAGGAACGCAGCCATTCCCTGCTCCCACGGCCCTTGTGCTGTCTAATGAATATGGGAAAGTTGTTTTTGAGGCTGCAGCAGTGGGGTTTTCCTGCCCTTAACTACGTGTGACAAGCAGGAAAAATTTCACTCCACAACTAGACTTTCCTAGAAGATATTCTAACAGATAAATGCTGTAAGATCCCGTAACTGGGCTGGTGTTTGTTGGTGAGTCACTCTGGTTCTTTGATCAATGCTGTTATTTCACAATGCCACAGAAGAACATGGAGTGGGGGCTGCCAAAAATGTGCCTCCCTTCAATTACATTAATAATTAATTTAATTAATTTTTAATTTTAGGTGTTGAAACATTCGGTGAAACATCTCAGAACTGGGTGTTTGAGAACTATGGACACTATGGACACTATGAACTCACCCCTAAGATAAAACAGTCACAAATTGGACTACACCCCCTGTTTTTGTATCTGCATAATTTACAGATTTGTAATCACAAGACTATTTCAGAAACTATTTATTAAAAAAAATCTACTGAAATCTACAAGTTTCATAGGAAGAAATCTATTTGAGATTTTTTCAAGATAAAAAATATCCATAATTTAAAAAACCATCAACATTACAGTTTTCATTTTCAATTTTCACTTCACACCTTCCAGTGAAGTAAAAGAGATCCTCTGTTAGTTTTCTTTTTTTAAAATCTAAATATTGGAAAATTATCTATAATTTAGAATTTTCATCCTTATTTTAAGCACAAAAATATTCAAACACCTACTCATCATCATATTTTATCATACTTTTTTTCCTTTAACATCATAGTCTTGGGTCATTTAGGATGTGAATTTAACCTGACGGCAAAATTTTCTTCTCCAATAAATCAGCACAAATCTTGTTCATTCCCTGGAAAAGGTGACCAAGTTGATTTTGGTTTGATATCACAATCCAAGCAAATTATTTCTGTTTTCAGTGAGGTGCAACCACCTCTAGTGGCAGAAATCAGTCACCTGCTAAAAGGCAAAGCCACGCAGCTTTAGGGGGAAAGAAAGAAACTATGGAAAAAGGGTATTAGGAAGGAAATCGTCCCTGTGAGGGTGGAGAGGGTCTGTACAGGCTGCCAGAGAAGCTGTGGCTGCCCCTGGATCCCTGGAAATGTCCAAGACCAGGCTGGGCAGGGCTTGGAGCAACCTGGGATAGTGGAAGGGAGTTGTGGTTGGAATGAGATGATTTTTAAGGTCCTTCCCAGCACAAATCATTCTGTGATTCTATAAGAGGGATAATTTAAAGCTAGTTCTCTATACTGATATCAGTTAAAATTTGGTTGTTTTTCTTCTATCAAAAGAAGAGATACTGGACATTTTCTAAACTGAAAGGTTGCAGAGGTGAACATCTGCCTCAAAACCAGCCTTCAAAAATCATCAGTTCCTGGCCCATTACCAGCATATGGAGAAGAGGGTTTCCACTGAGACTTCCCTATGCTGATCTGAGCTCCTCTGTCATCCCAGCATCTCTGTGTTTTCAGGATCCAGTCACTTTTAGACTGGTATTTGGGTCAGGTATCTCTGCATGATGTTTCAGGTCTTGGTTTCCCCCATAATTTTTTCATTCATCCTGGTTTCCTTATTTTATCAAACCTTAGTGTTTGATAAACACTTCCTTATTTATCAAATATTAGGAGTGAGATTCATTTGACTGAAGGTAGATCATTACAATTTAAAATTCTGTGCCCAGATCAGTCACAGAAAATCCTCTCCCCAGTCAAAATTGGAAAAAAAATTACTCCAGGATTGTGTATTTTCTCATCCTGAAGTACATATCTAAAATTTGAAGATAAATTGCCTTTTGAAAGTGGCTGTTCCTCTACATTAAATATAGTAAGATTTCCAATGGATAAGCTCTGATCAACTATATGAAATGTCACATCTCAAAGTGGAATGAAATTAATTGAACTTCATCTAAAAGAAATTTAAAAATCTGTATTATGAAAATTAATCTTCGATGTGATTTATGGCAGATTGCATGGAGAAAAATATATTATGTATACTACTTTGATAGAAATTTTATAAACTATAACAAATTACTGAAAGAAATTAAATGTCATTTAGATTTACCTTGTGTTTGCTTTGAATTTAGGGCTTGATTTGATATTAGGAGGGTAACACAGGTGCCTAAATCCAGACCAGTAATTCTGGTAGTGGTCCAGTAGAGCATCTGCAACATCCACACAGGAACAGAAGATTTGATGAGAGAGACCTGAGCCTACAAACCAGGTGCAACACCTTGGCACAAAGGTGTTGATGCATCTAAATATCCTATTTCAGTTAGAAGTTGAATTAAAACAACTTTACCTCTCAGAAAGAAGGGGGATTCAGATGATGAGAATGAGTGGGCAGAATTCCAGGTGTGGATAACAGCTGTACCCAGCCTACCCCAGGCTGTGGATGTCTTAAAAGTGATCATCTCACAGAAGGTATTGCTAAAATTAACCTTTTTGGCAATGAGAGACGTCACCTACACAACCTGAGGTGAAGCATTTGCTTGGTTGCTGTTAGAGCCCGAGGGCACAGTGAAATAAGGAGTGTGTACCTGTGAAAACTGTTAGGTACCGGAAGAGATTAGCACTGATAATGTGGAAAAGAAATAAAATGCAAGTTCTAAGAAGGGATTTGAAGAGTTTTCAGGAAGCCTCACCTGTCATGGTTAATATCTACTGCAGCACTCTGATCATGAGGGTCAGGAAATTTCTCAGGTCTGTGTCCATAATCAGGTCTTGAAATAGTGGCTCGAAATAAAATAGAGAAATGTAATTGCCTTTGTTTATCACAAAGAAATGATTTGATAAGGATCTGTGAGATCATACCCAGGGAAATGGGCCACATTTCATATGCACAAGGAAGAAAAGCAAAATAAAAATTATACCTGTGGAGATTCTTACCTACAAAGATTGCACGAGGTGGGGTTTAGCAAAATGAAGCCAATGGGTGGAGCACCTGCCAGGCTGAATTTTGGCTTGTTTCTCACCTTTATGTTTCTTTAGCAGCTTATTCCTGGTTAACCCCTCTACCAAATAGTTTCCTCCAAAAAAGGTGGTGCTCATTTCTCTCTCTGATGCTTCTGAGGGGAAGCACAAGTGGCAGAAGGAACGGAGAAAAGGGACCTGGATGTCAGGAGAAGGTGTCAAATTGTGGGGCTCATCTGCTCTTTGCAGCCCTAGAGCAGCCCTTGGCTCTTTCACAAAATATCTTCATCCCATGATGCTACAGACAGCACAGCCCAGAAAAAGGGATGTTCCTTGGTCTTCATGCACCAGAAATCACTGAAAGAAATTCTCCAACCTGTATATAGGACAGGCTGGTGAAGGACCTGCCATGGGCCTTGTCTGACTAACATTTCATAAAATCCATTATTCTGTCTCTTGTTCTCTTGGATCAACATCCACTACACATGAACTAAATTGAGTTCTAGATTGAATATTAGGAAAATTTTCCTCCCCAGAAGGGTGGTCAGGCATGGCAACAGGCTGCCCAGGAGAGTGACGGAGTTACCATCCGTGGAAGTGTTAAAATATGTGAAGATGTGTTTAGGAACATGGGTTAGTGGTTCACCTGGCAGTGCTGTGGTGATGGTTGGACACAAAGATCTTAGAGGTCTTTTCCAGCTGCCACAATTCCATGATCCTAAAAATCATCACAAAAAAAGTACCAGAATAGACTCCAGCCTGGCTGCTCTTTGGGTGACTTTTCTCAAGACTGGGTATTATCCCCCAAATAAATTCTTTCATTTTTTAAAGAAGAAACTAATCTTGTCCCTGACAGAGACATTTCATTTTAATAATTTCTTCTTGCTAGTTAATGTTTGAAAACTAAAAATATCTTTCTTTTCTTTTCTTTTCTTTTCTTTTCTTTTCTTTTCTTTTCTTTTCTTTTCTTTTCTTTTCTTTTCTTTTCTTTTCTTTTCTTTTCTTTTCTTTTCTTTTCTCCAAGTGCACATCAACTTTTTCTGGAGGACTCCAAACCTGGAGATTTAATCAGTAGGGTGGAGACTCTTGCAACGTTACCCACTGGCTAAATAAGCCACTTTCAGTTTGTGCACAGATTTGATACTTTTCCAGAATCAGATAGTATTTCAAAAAGATTTCTTTTATCTTTATCCTTGTTCAAACAAGATGTCTGGGTGGTAATATTTCCGTTCTCTCTCAGCCCACAGAGTCCTAACAATAACACACTTCACATGGGTTAATCAAACTGAGATAATAGTGTCATAACTGAGCCAAAATTCTGGAAATCTCATATAGCAGCAAGAGAAACACCAATTCATTGAAATTTTCCTGTGCCAATGCAATGAACACAACTGGAATTGTACTGTTGAGAGTATCTACACAACAGTGCAGAGACCACAGGCAGGTTTTTCTTTCAGGGAAGTGGTTCTCAACTATTTTTAAGATAATCAGGTTTATTTTCTCCAAATGAGCTGCTATTCCCGTTTACTAACAACATGGATAACTTGATTAACCTAAACTTTTAAATTCTGAACGTTTAAAATTCTCTTGAATTTGGAACTATTGACCATTATGGTTCCCCATTTAAATGCTATTTCACCCCTTCAGCTTCACTTGCTATCCCAGTGCATCCCAAGAAAGTTTCCTTCAGTTCCTAAATACTCACTGTGCAAGCCTTGACAATAACACTCAGAATATTTGCATACTGTTATTATGCTTCTGTTAACCATCTATGAGCAAAGCTTTATTTATTCTACCCTTGTACTTGTTCCTAATATTACCACAATTCCCAGCTTTGATCTCCTTGTTTCTGGAATAATTCCTGCGTGTTGTCAGCATCTTTTTATTTTGATGATGTTGACAATAAAGTATTTTTCCAGCTGAATTTTCTGGGACTTACCTAGAGGTCTTCCCTTCCTCAACTGGGATATAACATGCTCTTGTATGCAAACTTTAGGATTGTAGCAAAGACTCTTATACTCAGTTTTCCAGCCCAGTACCTCTCAGGATTGCCAAACAGAAATCATCTGCACCGGGCAATTTAAGTGAGACAAGGCTGCTCAGAGCTAGGACTAAATCCCTGACTCCTGAGCCCCTCATCACCCAGCTGGTGGTCCTACCTGTGTAGGTAGAGGCTCTGTGACTTCTGAAAAAGCAAAGTTTTTTTCCTTTCAATACTTAGAGGCAGCTCACAAAAAATATGAAGAGGAACTTCTGACAAGAGCATGGCATGATAAAATGAGATGTAGTGGCTTTAAACAGAAAAACAAAACAAAAAAAAGCCAAAAAAAAAAAAAAAGAGATTTATTTAAGATATTAGGAATATTGTTTTTCCCTTGGGAGTGTGGTTAGGTCCTGGCACAGGCTGCCCAGAGAAGCTGTGGCTGCCTCATCCTTGGAAGTGTCCAAGGCCAGGTTGAATGGAGTTTGGAGCAACCTGGGATTGTGGAAGGTGTCCCTGCCCATGGAATGAGATGAGCTTCAAGGTCCCTTCCAACACAAACAGGTCCATGATTCAATGATTACACAAAAAGAAATGCAAAGGAAAAGGGCAAGGCTGCTTAGGGAGGAAACAATTTATGCTGGTGGTGGCTGGAAATGCCTTTTGTGTTAAGGTTTTAACTAAAAATTAAGATATGAATGTCATGTCAATGCCTTATTCTTCTACTCCACAATATTGGTCACCTTTTCACTTTACAGTCAGGTTTGGATAATTGAGGAAACCCATATGGCTACGGTACATTCATGGCACGTCTAATTAGAACAATAGAAATTGAACTAAAAGAAAATTATTTCCACAAGTAGCAACATTTTTATTTTTTTTGATGCATATTCCTCTCAGCTGTCTGCCCAAGCACTTTGTAGTCTGCTCTGTTCAGGCCTCCATCAGCAGCTGAGAGACATTAGTGTAGCTGCATGTGTGCTACTCTGTATGCAAAAGATATCTATGAGTATTAACTAAATTTGCAAGAGGAATTAGGATCAGTAATAAATGCTTTAGCAAAGAGGCTTTTGGGAATAAAAAATATATCTTCAGGCAAAATTCTCATAAACTAGACATCATCTTTGATTTACAGTTTATAGTATTTTCTTGCCTGCGTCCAATATTCCCAGCTTCAGTGCTCCTGTTCTGTTTGGAGTGATTGACTGTGTAGGGTGGGAGGGCAGCTCTAGAGGATAAAAAGTTAAGTCAATGCAGTCATGAACCTAGGAAAATAAAGAACATAAACTTCAGTTTGTACTAACCCAGCCAGGCTGAAACCCACTGGATACCCTCACTGGCCCTAATACACAAATACTCTGCCAGTGATAACCAATTCAGTGGCAGAACAGAGCTTTTGGTTGAAAGAGCAAAATATGACCATGTGTGCAGGGAGGAGGCAAAGATGAATGTTTCTGGGATACTTCCTTCCCATTCCACACAAAACCAGCTGTCAGTCTCAGGCTCACTGGGAGCTTCACCTCAATTTTGAGAGCTGGCCTGAAGTTGTTGTCCAGCTCTGCTTCTGTAGATTCAGAGACCATGAGGCCAGAAGGGGCCATTAGAATTCTCTTGCCTGATCTCCTGTGCAATAAGTGGATTATTATGATCTTCTCTGTCCTTAAAGTCTTTAGATCACATTGTCGCATACCTTAGATTTTGAAGAATTATCCCCAAGAGGAATTTTTCCTTTTTTTTTTCCCTTTTAATTTTAAATGACCCTATTAAAGGAGCTTCCACCAGTGACAGGTTGTTTAAAAGTCACTTCAGGACTATTTTTTCCCCTTCTGGTAGTCAGCTTCTATGTTCCTTTAATTAATTTAATTCCATTGCTCATGGCAATGTCCACACCCTAAATAATTCTTCACCTTCTTTGGCATTTAAACCTTTCAAATGACTGTAGGCAATTTTTCTATATCTTTTTAGTAATTTCCTAGCCAAGCTACATGGATATTAGTTTTTCAGATCTGTCCTCATAAGACAGCCCTCCCCAGCTTCTCCAGTGATGTCTCAGCCTTGTTCTTCACTACCACACAGGCAGAGCTCTGAGTTCCCTTCCTGAGTTAACCCATCCAGCCCAAACAAGGTGTGGGCAAAATTCCCAACTTGACAAGTCCATCAAAGCTGCCACTGACTTCACTCAGTGCTGGAGCAAGACTTAAAATTTGTGTGGTTCCTTTTTGTGAATGATACAAGGAAATGAGTTAGAAGCTTTGTAATGTTATCTCTGAAAACATTTTCTTTTCTATGTCCTGACACAACCTCATGGCTATTTTTCAGATCACTTTTAGTTCAAGTAATTTTGCCCTTTTTTTGCCTGAGTCTCACTTGCAACACAATCATTTTGCATCAATTGATTTATTTTTTTATTCAGGGTCCTTTGCTTGAGTTTCTCAGGTTGAATTTCATTTCACATCTCTTTCCAGTGTACTCCCTGTGTGCCCCTCTGTATTATTCCTCTTTCCCCTAAGGTGACCTCTCCATCCCTGGTATGTTCTCACTAAGATGAGGTTTTATTTTGCCCCTCAGTTTCTAACTGAGTGTCCTGATTTCAAAGAGGTATCAACTGATTATATTTTGCAAATGCAATTATAACCTGCTACTTACAATAAGCTTCCTTCAAAGCAATAATGAGAACTCCTAACGTTTATTTTGCTGTGTGTTATAAGCAAGAGGATCTCACTAGGACAGCTGTACCATTCTCCACGTTATTCAAAGGAATTCTAGTTTTCATTAACTTCTTGCTGAGGGTTTTCATTACATTTTCAGCCCATACTACAGTCATACATAAAATATTGTTAGGGTCATATCAGTATCTGTCTGTACCTTACTATCCATTCATAGTATATACACTAATATATTATATATATATTAATATGTTCAAATCAAATATATTATCTACATCTTCAGAAATATAAATATATGTGTGTGTAATGTGTTTTGGTATATACAGACCTTAGTAAGACACTAAGTATGCCTGTAAAACACTCAGTAGCCAAGAGAAAGTGTCTGAAAAACTTCAATTTAGTCACTTAATGTGAAAAGAAGAGTAAAATTCAAGCGGAAAAATCAAAACCAGTGAGCAGATACATATTAGATGATGAAATTTATCTCCAAGAAAACTTTTCAACATTAAACCTCAACTAAATTAGAAAAGTGCAGGTAGTTACTGAATAAGATGCAGAGTATTAAAATGTAAAATATTGATTGTGAATAGAGTAGAAAACTCCATCAGTTGGGACTTAAATACTATTTCTGTGAAAATGAGGATACAGGAGGGACACGTGATTGCCATGGCCATCTTGTCCATGGGGGATCCAATTTAACTGCCTGAGAGAGCATGGACACTGTCATCCTCAATTCCCTGGAGCATCCAAGGCATTCTTATGGGACTGACAGATAGATACAGGATCAATACAAACCTTATGATTCTTCAGAGGGGCACAGCCCTGTAACTGTGAGATGATATTTGATGTACAAGAATATGTACAAGTTTCTGCACCATCACAAGGGATGATGGCACTGGATGGCCCCAGGTGGCTGCTCAGGGAAGCTGTGGCTGCTGTGGAAGTGTTCAAGGCCAGGTTGGGCAGGGTTTGGAGCAACCTGGGATGTTGGAAGTGTCTCTGTCCATGGCAAGGGTTTGGAATGAGATCATCTTTAAGGTCCCTTCCACCCCAAGCCCTTCTGTGATTTTAAGATATCACCCCTCTGTTCCTTTAAATCGGTTTCATGAGACAGATTTCCTTAGGAAACAAAACTTCTCTACCAATGTGGGTTATAATTCAATCTTTATGTGGGTGCCCACCTGTCAGTCTGTGCATGTCCTGACTACAGCTGGAAGGAAATCTATAAAATCCATCTTGACAGCGGCTGCTCACTGCTTGTTTTTTGGTGATCTGGAGGAGCTGCTGCACGGGATTAGCCAATTCATCCAAAATCAGGAAGGAAGCCTATGCTAGAGCTTGAAACAGCTTGCAGGTCAAAACTGATTTTCTCCCCCTGTGTGGACAGAGAGAAACTAAGTTAGAGGGGAAAAAAAAAAATAAAGGCAACAAACTATTGCAAGGCAGTAAAATGAAGCTAAAATCAAGCTTTAACCCTTGATGCTTTTGAGTACAGATCGCTGCCAAGGACCATTTGCCAGGGCTGCATTTCTCTGTTTTAATGAACTTAGGCTGAAAGTATTACAGGATGCAAACACCCCAATACATTTATGAAAGCAAATAAAGCTTCCAAAATAATAATGGTGATTTTGGTGCTGTCTGTATTTTGGCACACTCCAGACAGTTGTCCAGTGCTGAGACCAGCTGTCATGGGAAATCCTGCACCAAACTCTTTAATCTTCTGAACCTCTGAAACTATGGATGACCATAACAGGAATTCTCATGGGAAGGATCCATGACCAGTTCCACCTTCAGATCCAGGCCCAAACATTTGGGGGGACAGTTCTAGATGGCCAGAGACACCTTAAAGACTGAACAGTAGACAAAACTGAGTTCCAGGGCCTGACAATGTTATGAAGTGTTAAATTCACCTGTGTAGCTTCTGGGTCAGCTCAGATACTTGCTTGGTTACTGAAAAACAATCTTATTGCTAACATAAATTTTAATTATGTATTTTTTAAATGGAATTATAATGATCACAAATTCTCATTTTTTAATAAAAAATAAATAAATAGAAAGAGGGAAAAAGAGAGAAAATAATGTTGAAATTGAAGTGTCAAAACATGCTATTTTAACATTACTGGATTAAAATATTTATTTTCCTGTTCTATGCAATTTTTCATGTTAAAGTAATATTTATTTTATATAAAATGCAAAGTTTGGATTTAAAACCTCCATCACACACACAAACCCAAACACAAAAAATAGATCTGCATAACAAAACCAAATACCCGGACATTACTTCAAGTGGTTGGGAAATCAAGTAAAAATATGTAAAAGTAGGATTTTCAGAAACACCTACATGATTTGGGAGCAGAAGTCTCATGTAAAGACAATTGGTTTTATCTATCAAACCATCTTGCCCAAAGTTATTCAACAAACCAGTGACATATCAGGAGGACCGTTGATATGAGTGCATACTTAGTTTCATAATTTCTTTATAATTTGTCTGACCTACTGCGTCCTAATGTTCCTCTCCACCAGCTCAGTCCTTATTCAGGAAAATTCCAGTTTATTTAATGTCTCTACATAACTTAGTTGCTATCCACTGCAAACACATCACAGGCCACAGACTCCACACACCTGACCTGGCATTTACTGCAGCCCACTGCAGATCCTTAGTGCAATCCATAAAGGACATTTGGCATTGCTCTGCCTTGCCAAATCCACCTCAGGGTTAAGCTTCATATGTTCTCTTTTGCATCAGTTCCTTTAAAGATGGTGCTTTCTTTAATGAGCTGTCAGAGCTGAGCATTTCTCTGCAGTTAAATGGTACCAAGCTTCCCCTGGATTTATTCATGCTCATAATTAGGGAGCACAGCACTGTCCCCAGCTGCAAGCTGGGAGTCAGTGGCAGGTGAGGGGCATGGGGAGCTGGGAGTGTCAGAGCCATCAGGTCATCCTGAATGTAGCCATTTAAAAAAAAATCCTCCACAGAAAAGTGAGGTTTTGTCACACCAGGCTGAACTGATGATCCCTCAAGCACCTCTGGCAACCTTCAGTTCCTGATTTTTAGGTAAAAGGAAAGGAAAAATACAGTGGTGTCCCACAACTTGAGTTCCCAATTTAAGTCAATGTTTCTTTCATTCTTGTCCCATTCTTGTCCCATTCTTGTCCATTCTTGTGAAAAAACCTCACTTTTCTACGGGGGAAAAATAGAATTTTTCTTTTATTCTTCTACTGTTATTTTTATTATCTCACTAAGGGTGAGACAATTTTGATAGAATCATCACAGAATCACAGAATGGTTTGGGTTGGACCCTAATGCTCATCCAGTTCCAGCACCCTGCCATGGGCAGGGACACCTTCCACTATCCCAGGCTGCTCCAAGCCCTGTCCAACCTGGCCTTGGAAACTTCCAAGGATGAGATATCAAAAAACAAGCTTTAAATAGTCCGCTGGAACTTTTTCTTTTCAAAAAAAAAAAAGTGCATAAAAAAAAAAGAACCCCTGACAGTTGTTTTTCAATATGCAATAAAATTTTATAAAGTATTCTGATAATACCTTCCATGAGGATTTAAATAGGATTGCTCCAACAAGTCAGCATTTTAAGGAGAAGGTGGCTTTTGATATCAAGATTTGTTTATATTTCAGGAAAAAGAGAACCAGCTCTAATCATACTTTATCTGCTTCTCCTTTTTAAGCTGCTGTCTTTTGGGTAGAGAGATCATTTTTACAAAGAGTTTTTACAGCAGACCCACTAGGCATTATTAGAATCAAACTGATGATATTCCTCCTTAGGGCTAAAGAAATGGAGATAAGAGAAGTAAATACAATATTCAAGGTAATTTTTAATAAAACTGAAAAAGAAAAAAGTCTGTGCTTTCTTCAAATTTAGATGATTCTCTTGATCCTGAGAATAAATGCAACAATTTGCCAACCAAACTAATTTTCCAAAGCAGTCAGGGTAGAACCAGTAATTTTATAATGGGATGAGTTTGCAGGTTTAACCACAAAGAAATAGCCATTTCCTTTTCCTGCAGAAGTTGATATGAAAAGAGGGTAGATGGCATGAATAATTATGATGGCTTGAAGAATATGTTTTGAAACTGCTTCAGAGTGAAGATTAGCTTTTTTGAGTAGATGGACATTTTCACAGTAAATGTTCAGGGAAGGGGCTTGAATAACGCAATGCATTTTTATTTTATTTTATTTTATTTTATTTTATTTTATTATATTTTGTAATAGATTTTTTCTCCTTTTTGCCCAACAGGGTACAACATACATATACAAGTATGCCCATGTATCTATCAAACTCAAAACCAGTAATTATTCAGTCTGCTCAATTGCTTTAATCCAAGGATATAGTGAAGTTCCTGATCTCTCTGGTTATTATCCAAGATGCAGGACAAATCTTCAGAAGGCTAAATAAATCCATAAGTCTTTGACCCCTCTGAAACTTATTGGGAAAAAACAGAAATTCTAATGGTTCCAGGAATAGCTATGGATTAGTGTAATGAACTGTTTCATTTTAACAGATATAAATTATTTCTTCTTTTTGGTCTTTCCTTTTCATATAAATTGCTTTAAAAGTCACAACTGAAAATATCTGTTGACCCAAAAAAAACCCCTTTTAAAAAATTTCATAAGGTCCAAGTGGGCTATTTTTGTACCTCTTGACTTCTTGTACATCCCTACTGTCCTCTCACTTTTCTTTAATATTAAACTAGCTATATATTTTTTTTTTCTGAGAAAACCTGTGGATTCAACAATCAGCCAAACCCTTGCAAAGATTTTGTTGAAAATTTTCAACCCCTTTCTGTCTATTCACTGCCCTGCTACACTAATGGCTTGCTGCCCTGTAATCCTGACACAGGGGTGGTTTTTCCCAGGATAGACACAAAGCCCATGGGAATCTGCACATGTTTGAGCTCCTGCAGCCTTTTAATCTGCAAGTGGCACCATTAACCCCAGTAAAAGCGTTCACAGGCATGTGCCACAGTGCCCACTGCTCCTGCCCTTTGTTCCCAGTGCTCATTCTGTGAACAGAAAACTTGGCTAATAACCTGACTAAAGTGGGAGCCAGCATCAAATGTGACCCCTTTCTCCCTCAAGTTTGGGATGTGCATGTCAGGTGAGGGGCCTGAGCTCACAGCTTCACTTCTAAACCAGCTGTGAGAGGGAGAGCTGCCTCCCGAGGGCACTGACTGCTCCCCTCTGTCCCTGTGTCCTGCTCCCCTCTGTCCCTGTGTCCTGCTCCCTTCTGTCTCTGTGTCCTGCTCCCCTCTGTCTCTGTGTCCTGCTCCCTTCTGTCCCTGTGTCCTGCTCCCTTCTGTCTCTGTGTCCTGCTCCCCTCTGTCCCTGTGTCCTGCTCCCTTCTGTCTCTGTGTCCTGCTCCCCTCTGTCCCTGTGTCCTGCTCCCTTCTGTCTCTGTGTCCTGCTCCCTTCTGTCCCTGTGTCCTCCACAGCTGTAGAGAACAACTTGGACCATGGAACCATGGAATGGTTTGGGTTTGAAGGCACCCTAAAGGTCATCCAGTCCCAACCCTCTGCCATGGGTGGGGATACCTTCCACTGTCCCAGGTTGTTCCCATCCAGCCTGGCCTTGGACACTTCCAGGGATCCAGGGGCAGCCACAGCTTTTCTGGGCAACCTGTACCAGGCCTCCCCACCCTCACAGGGAAAAAAGTCTTCTTAGTATCTAGGAATATTTGATGTATTTAACTTCTGTCTAGCTAATGCTGGAAGGATTAATCCCACATTATATTTTTATTCTAGTTTGAATCTGAACTCAGGCTTGGAGTTCTTCCAGTGACACCCACAGGCTTTGTCTTGCATCTATCCACCACAGCCACCATTAAAACAAAAGATCAACACTTAAACCCTTTCTTTATTTCCCACTGTCACTTTAGATGCAGCTTACCCCTTCCAAGAAGAGGAAATGCCAAAAGTGTCACAGTAAATGCAATTACCAGCGTCTGCTTTATGTTTGGGGCTCGAGCCCTTTTGTTTGTTTGTTTTCATCTTTCAGCTCTCACATTTACTTCTCCAGAGAAAGCCTGACGTATTTAAAAAACCATGAGTGAGACGATCCCACAGAAAGAGCTGCTGCCACAATAAAGCAGAAGTTAAGTGACACCAAAGTCCCCTTGTCTGGCAGGCACATGCACACCCGGAGTCCCATCTGCCGGGTCCCGATAACTCATTTGCAGGGGGCACGACGAATGGCTGGGCTCGGAGCAGGCGGAATCAGCTGCAGCACACGTGCCTCTTGCTCTCTAATTCTTTATTGTTATTCCCTGAACTCTGGTGGCCCCAAGCAGCAGGAGACAGGGACACATGTAACAGCTCTCACCCTCTGGCCCAGATACCAACCCCCTTTTTTACTTTTTTTTTTTTTTTTTTGTGTGTGTGTGTGTGTTAGGCTACAAACACTTCCCAGACTCTCATTCACCGTGGCAGAGCCGTTCTGAGAATTCGGCTGACACTCACATGGAGCTTGTTTTCTGTTCCTTTCAGCAATGCCACTGCTCAGGAGGGGGAAACACTCACATCCAGGCTTGCAGTGAATAAACCTTTAGCAAAACTCCACCAGAAAAAAAAAAAAAAAAGGAAAAGTCCAGCAAATCCATCATTGTATCAGAACAGCAGCAATCGGGAGCCAAGCAGGAATTTTTTCCCAAGTAACAAGGAGGTACTGCCCACACTTGGCTTATCTGGGCAGTGATTTACATACATAACTCTCCGTGAAGAAGAGGTATCCGCTCTCTTTGACCTCAGTAAATCAAAAGCAGACAGGTCACAACTTTAACTTATTTCTTTGGATACCAATCCACCGACACACAGAACTGTATGAAGCACATGCATAATACATAACCCAGCTCTGGTGCCGACCATCTGACTTCTTTTAACCCCCCTGGTTTTTGTATTTTAATGGTGCTGAATTTAGACCTGTCATTCCAGGTTCTTTTCGTGTCTGTTGAATGTATTTGGCCAGAGTTTGTTCTCTGCCTTTCCAATGAGGTCAGTAAGTAACTCAGTGTTTACACAGATGTTTCACAGAATAGAATCCATTGTTAATATGTAAATTGCATATGAGTGCCTGCCACTGAGTGTATATATTTATAGCTGGATAGTTGCAGGTAAATAGAGGTATCTGTATCTGCATATATAGAGAGAGATAGATAGGTATAGATATAGATATATAATATGCATATAAAGACACAGAAATTCCCAGAATTATGTATAAGATTTGAATTACTCTATAGGTACTACAAGTAAGATATTAGGAATTACATAGGTATATACCCACCCTATAGGTATACACAGATATATAGACACATATAAACATATATTGGAAAACATCCTTATCACATGTGGCTACTATTATTTCCTGTCTATCATCATATGGTGATAAGATATTGCTTCTGTTCAAATAGGTGTAAATATCCTTCAGCAGCTCCAGGCTTCTGATTTAGCAGGGAAGAGAGATGGTTCTGGTGTCAGCATTAGGAGTCTGCTTTCTTGTCTGCCTGAAGACAAGTGCAGCCCTGCACCAACCAAATTTCATTGCTTCTTCAAATTATTTTTAAATAATAAGTATTGTGGTTATTATTATTATTATTATTATCATCATCATCATCATAATTATTATTATGATTATGAGAACAGGCTTTCTGCAACAAGAGTACCTTGAAAATGAAGGAGCAGTGATGAGACTGACTATATCATGTCTTGACTTTGCAATTTGATGGTTTTGAAAAGCCTGAAAGAAAAAAAATGTTTTTTCTTTAACACAAATTGTTCAGGCTTTGCCTCTTTACAGAATGATAGAAAGTCCTGAACTGGAAGGAACCCAAAAGGATGACTGAGTTCCACTCCTGGCCCTGGACAACCCCAACAATACCATGTGGCTGAAAGAGTTGTGCAAATACTGTTGGAGTTCTGGCAGCTGTCAGGCTGTGACCATTCCCTGGGGAGCCTGTTCAGTTTTGGGATGACCCTGGAATCTCTAGTCCTAAATAGCAGATATTTCAGAGAAATTGTGTTCAAAGTATGAGAGGTAGAGTCACCACATATCCCTGTGAAATGTAATTATCCCTAAACTTAGTGGAATAAGAGGTTAAATTAAATACATTATCCTCATATTTTTGCACAGGAAGGTTAATCATGGAATCAAAGAATGGTTTGGATTGGAAGGGACCCTGAAGATCATCTAGCTCCAATCCCCTGCCATGGGCAGGGATGCTTCTGAAGAGAAGCATCAGGGCTGTGTCTGTTCTTGTAGGTAAGTGTGGATCTCATTTTACCTTTCATGTCCTCCTACAAACTGCTCTTACTGCTTCCCCCTCACTCTGCTTCACTCCTCTTCCTCAAAAGACCCCACATCTTGTCTATAAAGCCCCTGGCCCTTCCAATCCCACAGTGACCTGCATTAAGAAAGTCCTTGAAGGTGCATCCTACCTCACACTCCCAAGAGAAGTTCACTGCTAACAAACCAGTCTCCAATTAAATCTTCGGCCAATATTTCAGTTGGGTTTTTATAAAGATGTGCTAAAGTGTTTCCTCCTACAAACATCACAGAAAAGCTCTGTTCTTCTTCCTACCCTGCTAACTCAGAAGCGCAGAGGGAGGGAAAGTTTTGACACTGGGGATGACATTTTCAGCACAGAGGCCTTTACTCCAGCCCTTGCTCCCAGCATTGTTTCTCTGTTACACGAAATAACCATTTAATGCAAAATAAAGAATCCTTTGAACAGGGGCAGGAGCCCACACCCACCTCATGTGATAAACCCATGAGTCACATTGCCTCTCGCTCTTGCTCTGGCCATCCCAGGGAACAGTTCACCCTTCCCTGCATGAAAGCAGTTTGAAATTCCCAGCCTTCATCACTGCCACGAAGCTGCAACAAGCCCAGCGCGGGTGGATGATGCTGAATTGATCTCAGAGCTCAAACTGCTGCTTGCCTGGGTGCAGTGCACGTGGCCTCCTGACCTAATTCTGCTTGTGATTTGCAGGCAGGATGTGCTTCTCGCTCCTCGCCCAGACCCTGCCTGCCTGGAGGAAGACTGATTTCCCTAAGATCAATCTAACCAGGATAAAAAAAACTGCGTGGGAGAGACAAATGTAACCTCTCCCAGAAAAGGATGGATCTTCTGGCATCTCTGGATGTTGTTTATTATACAGGCCATGGAATTAAACATCCTCAAAGCCACGAAATAAAGCTTGTTCAGGTGAAAATAGTAAATGAGGTTTAAAGGAGAGGGGGGAGTATCTTTAATATTTAAAGACCAGACACAAGGTAGAGTAAATGAGAAAACTGTTTGCAGGGAGGGGGAACAAGCAGATGGGAAATAGCCTGTATCAATACACCACCAATGGGACTAAGGGCAATCATGATTATTTAAGCTTTTCAAGGGCAAAATAAATAACCCAATCAATTTTTTGTTAATGAAAAATTGGTAAAATGTGACTGCTACTTACACAGAGGTAAGAAGGGAGCATCACCCCACATATTTGACATGGCCACAAGAGTTCCCACCATTTCTTCATCCTTAGTTAAATTTTAGTTTTGATCCTTGTCTCAAGGGATAATAGAGGAGAATGAAAAGGATGTAAACAGAGCTAACAAATACTACTAAAAATATATGTATATAAAATCTGGTGTATAAATAAGGGAGGTAAATCAGACACATATATTTCTTTTATTTTTGAAGAGTTGAAATGAGACTATCTAAAGGGTTTTAAATGCAAAACTGTTTCATTAACAAAAGAAGGCATTTCACATATAATTAATCCATGACATTTGGTATCATTTTCCATTACGGTAGCAAAATATCTCTGCATATGTAGGGCTAATTTATGGATGACCCACCCCTGGAAGTGTCCAAGACCAAGATGGATGGGGTTTGGAGCAACCTGGTCTAGTGAAAGGTGTCCCTGCCCATGGAATGAGAGGAGCTTCAAGGTCCTTTCCAACCCAACTCATTCTGTAATTCTGTGCTTCAATTATAAACTTCACTCCCATAAACACTTATGCTTATGTCAAACTGCACTTGAATCAATTCCAATAATTCATAATCAGTTTCATTCACCAGTCATTACATTATTTGCATGATTTCTTACTATTTTCCTGGATTTCATAATTCTATTTTGTCTCTTTTTTTTTCCCCATGTACCCAAAGTATTAAAATTGCACACGTCTTCTTTGGCTTCAGCTTGCATGTTTTATTTAAAAAATGTCACTTATGTGTTGTTCAGGATGAAATAATGCTGGGTGATGGTGTTCAAACCAGACCTTCTGTGGCATCTCCTTCATTAAAGGCCTTTACAAACAGGTTAGAGGATGAGCCCTGAGAAACAAGGCAGGTAGAGCTGATCCTGCCCTGGGGCTGGGCCAAGGAAGAGGTGACCACTTGGGGTCCCTTCAGCCTTAGGAGTCTATGTTTCATTATTCTGATCCAGCAAATTGCTGTGCCCCATTAAAGTGACATAACACACATTGCTGGAGGTCCCGAGAGAGCTCATTAGAGTGAGGTGAAATTTTGGTTTAACCCTCTTTTTATTTCAGTGTAGAAACCAACCAAAAAATAGCATGCAACCAACAATCCAGAAACACAGAGATAAACTAATATCCCATGCCTGTTGTAGGAGAATCCCCTTAAAATCATCCACTTTGCAATCTCCTTCTGGAACACCTTACACTGACTCCTGTTAGAATCTGGTCACGAGAGAAGGTGATGCTGTGTGAGTTTCTGACTGAGATTAGGGTTTTCCTTTTGTATTCCCTATTTCTGTAAGATCCAATTCTGAAAACCTCTATGTGTTCATAGCCTCAACTACCTGTTAAACTTCAAGTGGGCTAAGCCAGGTTATCAGACTGTGAGTGTTTACTATTTCTAGAGTGTCTCTAACAAAGTATTTGGAGAGGTGATCTTTGAGAATCCACAGGGAAGTGGGGAGAGATGTGTTGCCATGGGGGTAGAAGATTAAGTGGAGGAAGTTTATGAGTCCACCAGAGATGGTGCAGACTGGGGAAGCTGCCATTAGTGAAGTTCTACTATAATTGCACCCTTAGAAGGAAAAATAGAAAGGTTTTATTATATTCACTGAGTGGTTTTAGTACTGGCCAGAGGTAGAAATGAGCCTTTACTGTAAGAGCTGACTGAATTTAGTTTGGAGTTTAGAGAAGATCATATTTTATTAACTTTATTTTTTTTTTCCTAGACACTGATAAAAACTATAGAGAGCAGATCTCAGCACTCCTTTGTACAGCTAGTAACAAGATAAAGGCACACAGATTAAGGAATTCTCAAAAATAGAGAAAACAATCCAGACTGCCTGGACATGCACTGAGGCTCATTGCTGCAGGCACTCAGTGCTAAGAGGTTATAGGGGACAAAATCTGAATTGATCATTCCTGAATTTGTCAGTTTGCAGCCAAATTCAAAACGAAAGAGCAGTGACTCTGTGGCTGGGAAAGTAGAACTGTTCATTAATACTTTGGGTGGGTTATGAAAAATTCAGGCATTGGAACAGGCTGCCCATGGTAGAGTCACCATCTCTGAAAGTGTTCAAAAATGTGTGGATGTGGCATTTGGGGATATGGGTTAGAGATCACTTCAGCAGTGCTCGGTGACTGGTTGAACTTGATAATTTTAGAGACCTTTTCCAACCTTAAAAGTTCCATCACTCTAAATATTCAAAAGCTTCTGCCTAATTTAAGCCACCACATATGTGTATACATACATGTAATGTTTGTTTTATTTCTCAATTATTTGTTGTTTTATTTCTCAAATCAAGCTCAGCTCAACTCACTGTTACCAGGCATAGATGATGCTAAATTGAATAATTTTCCTACAGCTAATGGGATTCTTCATGATCCTAAACTTCTTACCAGCAGCCTCAGGGATGGCTAACCAGTAAGGAGATAGCCATTTCCCTCCCCCTTCTTTTATGCATTTAAACCAATAGAAGTTCAAATTACAGAATCCAGAGTGGTTTTCCCCTCACCTCCAGACTTCAATCTTCCTTTCCCTCCCATATTTTATTTTTTCCCATTGCTCTTTAATTTAAATGTGATGTTATAGGTGGACTTGCATCTCTTCTGTTGGTGGTATCCTGCACCTTTGGGAATCAAGGACTCCTTGTGGAAGAGCTGTGGAGGTAAATCAGAGGATTTCACTTCCTTCTAGTAGATTTGCTTTCACTGTGCAAGGACTGCAAGTCCACCATAGAAATTCCAGGAGCCCACCAGAAGGTACCAAACATTCAATCCTAGAGCTCTTCTGGCCATAACCCTTTGACATCCCAGGACCATCCTTGGGTATGAAGCCTCAGCTCGCCCTGGCCTCCCACCCCTTCCTGGGGCTTCTGTTCTCTGCTCTGCAAAATCAGTCACTTCTTTGTTCAGCAGCAGGTGGGACCCAGTACCCAGCTTCAATCCCTGTAGCAGATTAGGTGACACATGGAGATTAAAAGTGAAAAATTATTCAGGCCAAAGTGGCTAAAACTCGACATTTCCAGCTAAACTCCCAAATGACTCAGAAGAACCATGATCTCCTAGGCAAGATGAAGATCTCAGACCCAGGAACCAAAATCATTATTCTTTCAGAGACAGAGGAAAGACTCAGCTCATTTTGATTGTGCCTTCATTGCTTGTCTTACTGCCTGAGATATGGCTACAAACCCAAATCACAGCTGCCAGAGCCCTCTGAGCAGCTTTGACTTCACCCTTTGATTAAAATATTAAAAAATATTAAAATGTTACTTCCCTTGTGAGCAATGTACCTGGTACTCCGTATGAAGGGAAGGGTGATATGTTAGGGAAAACTTGGATAAAAGGTATTTGATAGATTATGAATTTCTCCATCACAAATATCTCCTATTATCTTCTACCAATTTTAATACACTGAAGAGGACAACTGTAAGTGAGAAGCAATCCCAAGTGATCCCAGAAGATCTGAAATCTTCAGATATATTAATAATCCTGCATGAAGCTCATTTTTTCAGCAGTGACTGCAAGAACAGGCCCCAAATTAATGAAATTGTAAAGACAAAATGAGAAATGGAGGAGTTGAAGAACTTAAGCCAGAACAGAAGGATATTACATATAGGTGACATGTGAAATGAAATAAGAAGGTATTTGAGAAGAAAGAGAAAGGTTCTATCACAAGTAGAGAAACAAGGGAACGAAAAAGTCCAAGTTAGGATAGGGAGAAACTATCTGGGGAAAAGAAAAGAAAGCTTTCCTTTGTTTCTAAATCCACTTTATTTTATTTGGCAGAAGGACTTCTGTTTTCCATTGGTGTGAAGGTATGCAAGGAAAGCTGGGAGATTCATTCCACTTCATTACAAGCACAATTAGGCACCTCTCTCATATTTTATATAGTCATGGGCCATTCTTGGCAGAGTTTATGCCATTCAGACCATACAATTAGAAATATGTCATTTGAATAATAGGGAGTCAAACTTACCTTCTAAGTATCTCCCATCATTTTGGAATAGGAATTCATGAATTCATGAGAATTCTAATTTCTCTTTGTAATATTATTCAGAACCTATTTTTGTTTTCTTATCAAAGCTATTTAAAATCATGAACTTCCCTCTATGATAATTTACTTCATAACACTTCTATTTCTCCTTTAAGGTTTTTATTATTAATGAGAATGCATTTTTTATAGCACAGAATGCTGATATCCTTACTTATAAAGACAGTAGGAAAGTGTCATTTGATCATCTAATGACCTCTGGTGGATGAATCTAATTGACTCACAAACACATAATGTTTCACACTGGCTTTAACTTGTATTGATTGCATTACTGCAGGGCTGTGCAGCTTCTCCAGGCTGCAGAAATACCCAGCCTTTAAAAATAATCCCATCCCAACCCAGGAAGAAATGTTGCAAGTCTCAAGCGTCTCATGAGCTAAAAACATAAAAAACCTCTAATATTATTTATTTGGTCTAACTTTGTCCAATTTTCTTCTTGTGATCATGTGAGGAGTGGCCTTCAACTGAAAAATCCGGTTGAGATTAGATATGAGGAAGAAAATCTTCCCTGTGAGAGTGGGGAGGCCCTGGTACAGATTTCCCAGAGAAGCTGTGGCTGCCCCATCCCTGGAGGAGTCCAAGGCCAGGTTGGATGGGGTTTGGAGCAAGCTTGGATGGTGGAAGGTGTCTCTACCCGTGCCAGGGGGTTGGAACTGAATGGGATTAAACTCCCTTCAAACCCAAACCATTCCATGATTTTGTGATCTTAAAGGTTCCTTCTTTTGTGCATTTCACAGCAGACAGGGCAGATGCTCCTCTTTTCCTCCCATGCACACCTCTGGCTGTATTTTTACACCACACCCTCTGTATCTGATGACAAATACATCTATTGCTGTGCACAAGTTGCACTATGGGATAATAAGGAAATCTGGGGAAGATATCCTTGCAAAATTACACTATGGAATGTACAAGTACCTATCACTACTGAGCAAGAGACAAAGTAATGAAAAGAAACATAAAGGAAGTAGAAATTCTTTCCAGTTACACTTTGTTTGCTAAACATTTGAGGAGGCTGTAGAAGCTTTTTGATCTCAGGTATTGCTAAGTATTCTTTAAAACTAGAGATATAAAAACAAACCAGAAAAAAGAAAAAAACTGTGGACCTACTTTGCATTTATAGCAAGATTCCCTTATTTCATTCAGTCTGTCTGAGACTTCCTTTAACAGGCTATAAAAATATATCACCTACTTTAATGTGGGTTTATTTTTAGCTGCTAAAACATATGAAGTGAGACTATACCCAGCTTCTCCACTATTAATCTTTCCTCCCTTCTGTGTTTCCACCAAGTAGGTGTTGTTACCTGAACATGAGTTCTGCTCACAGAGGGTGTTGTGAGGGGGCTGATCCTGGGTGTGTTTGTGGCTGGTGGTGTGCCTTAGAGGGGTGATAGTACAGATGGACCCGAGCAACTTCTAGTACCTTCTAGAGAGGTCCTTCACATACTGCAGAGACCTTTTTGTCAAGAACTCCATATCCAAACCCCCTGCAGATTAACCTGAAGGGTGGCCATTCTCCCAGCTCCACTATTAAAGGTCTTGAATGAGATTTCCACCTCTCTTGAATCCCCAGAGTAAAGCCTGAGTTGTCAGACTGAGCAGTAAATTTACTCTCCCTGTGCTGCACTCTCTCCTTATAGCCTGAGTTTGGTGTAGCCATTCTACAAAATGAGATTCATCCCAGCTCCTTCTGTCTCCAAACAGAGGGACAATCCTGCATGGAGCAAATCCTTCCCTCGTCTGAATGACTTCTCTCCCCCTCGTCTCTGTTCCTTGTTTTTATTCCCGCACGCAACCCTGGCACCAGCAAAAGACTCTCTTGGACAGGAAAACAAAATCCTTTAACAATTCCACCAATGCAGAAGACTCACTGGGGAGGAAATGGGAAACCTCTTCCCCTTCACTCTTGCTACCAGCAGCTGAATCAATGGAGGTCATTATATTCCTTGCCCAAGATGTCAAGGGGTCAGGAAAGAGCAGCTTTGTTGAGGAGTTGCTCCAGTCTGATATTATGGATTTGAACAATGAAAACAGAGCTGGATTGTGAGAACCCATGTGAGATTATTTAAGGCAAGATAAAGTCATTTTGATCATTGCTATTGCAAGTAGGCTTTGGATCAAGAAGGGCACCCCTCTAGTCAGAGCTCTGGAGAGGATTAGTGCTGAGCAGAGCAGGAGGAGGGAGCAGGGCATGCTAAAACAGAGCTATCACAGCTCTGCATGATAAAAATTCACCTTCAGGGCTGGACGTGGATTACCAGGTGATCCCACCTGGTTTCTCCAAACAGTGTTCTCACATAAAAGTTTGACATTAATGGGACTGAGTGAGTTAAAATGGAGTTTTTATAAACCCCAGGAAACTTCTGAGTTGTCTTGGGGAAACAGTGATCCCTTAGGCCAGGGCAGTCACTCTGAGGACATTAGGAGAGGAAGCCGTGATTCCTCTTGTTTCTTTAACTCCTTGCCTTGGACTCCCAGGCTGAGGCATCAGCTTCTCCTGCAGCACAGGACCTGCTGCTCACAGAAGGTCACCTCTGTCCTGGCACCACCCCTGGACAAATAAATCACTTGGATTGAGTTGTCAAGGATCGGGTTGTCAATACTGATTCAGTTTTTCTCTCCTTCCTTCCTTCCTTCCTTCCTTCCTTCCTTCCTTCCTTCCTTCCTTCCTTCCTTCCTTCCTTCCTTCCTTCCTTCCTTCCTTCCTTCCTTCCTTCCTTCCTTCCTTCCTTCCTTCCTTCCTTCCTTCCTTCCTTCCTTCCTTCCTTCCTTCCTTCCTTCCTTCCTTCCTTCCTTCCTTCCTTCCTTCCTTCCTTCCTTCCTTCCTTCCTTCCTTCCTTCCTTCCTTCCTTCCTTCCTTCCTTCCTTCCTTCCTTCCTTCCTTCCTTCCTTCCTTCCTTCCTTCCTTCCTTCCTTCCTTCCTTCCTTCCTTCCTTTCCTTCCTTCCTTCCTTCCTTCCTTCCTTCCTTCCCTCCCTCCCTCCCTTCCTTCCCTTCCTCCCTTCCCTTCCTTCCTCCCTCCCTCCCCTCCCCTCCCTTCCTCCCTTCCTCCCTTCCTTTCTTCCTTCCTTCCTTCCTTCCTAACTAACTAACTTCCTTCTTTCCTCCCTCCCTCCCTCCCTCCCTCCCCTCCCTCCCCTCCCTCCAAACCTTGTTTCTCATCTTCTTTTAATTCTATCTTTGGTTAAAGTTCAAACCAATCGATATTCCAAGCCGGGAAAAAAGACTTCTTATAAAACTGAGATAATTTTCCATCCCCTTTCTTTTTAGAAGCCTCAGAGCTGGACATTTAGTACATTTTTTGGGTCTCAAAAATTGCAGCTCTAAAGGTAAGTGTGTTGGAAACAATCTTCCCAAGACCTGCTCCAGTTTGAGTCATCGGCATTTTACAATAATAATAAAAATGAAGAACATTTCCTCAATAATTCCAGGCTTCCTCTCATTTGGATTACTTTAACTTGCCTCCAAAGTTGGTGGGAAGTTACATGATCTTATGAGAATATATTTGGGCTTATAAGTCCTTGAATTTTTCTCTTCATCTGGAAAACAGGTGAATTTGCTCTCATAACTCTCTTCCGTGGAGCATGCAGAGGAAGGCATGCCTCGACTCATCCTCTATTTCTTTCAGTAAACAGCAGCAGAACTTGTTGGCACCTCTTATCTCTTCATTTACCGTCTTTTGAGTTTTTAAGTTTCCCTTTAATGTGTCCACTAAGATGCCCAAAATCTGGGATTGATGACAACCAAACCAATGACAGCAGGACGGCTGCACCATCCTGCTTGGACACAGAGCAGCAGCTTGTCCCAGGCAGAATTTGGGAGTGTGACCACAACCCACGGCAGATGCCAGGCAAAGCGTGGAGTGGCACTCTTGCTTTCAGTTCCTGCCATTTAGCTGAAAAAATGGGAATTTATTTGGCCATGCCAGACCTGATCCTGTGTCAAATCCCTGTGTCAACATCAACCTGAATAGTTTTAGAACTGAGACGTTTCCTACATTGCTTCAATCAAGTTGTTCTGATTTTATTAAAGTGCTAAACACACGGGGAAAGCAACAAATTATGATGATCTTTGATTGATGGTTGATGATATCTTTCCATTATTCAGTTTTCTAAAAGGGGCTTGTACATTGGTTACAAGTACTTAAAATTCTTGGGGAGCTCTGGACAGGTTTGTTTTGTTTTTTTTTTTCCCTCTGAGATATTCAAGCACCCAAGCCCAGAAGTTAGGCACTGAGGTACTTCTGAAAATGCCATTAGAACTCTGATTTGTATCTTTAGGTAACTCATTGCCTTTAAAAATGTTGTCCCTGGTGCCAGTGAGAATTGGAGCTTCTGCATATTAGGCTCTGGTGCACAAAATGTGCAAAAGTTAAAGGGATTTTTACTGAAGGAATAAAGCTCATAAATGTCGAAAGATATCAGCTGTCAGTTTAATCTCAAATTGTAAAAAAACCCCCCAAACACAGTCACTGGTTTTCTGTTTCTTTGTTCCACATTCCAAAATTCCTATAATTATATGCAAGTACCTCTGAAGGTGGAAATTGGTTCTCCTAAACAAAGAATCTGATATTTTTTTCTTAACTGTACAAAATATGCAATTGAAAAAAAGTGAGCAGTTGGAGTGTGGAGAAAAATGAGGCTACATCTGTAGGATTTTGTTCTGCTTTTAGTATCAAATCACCAAACCCATTACATTATTTATCCTACAGGCTTGTACTGCAAACACTGAATACAATTCATACCCTAAGAAAAGAAATGTGTGCTTTTTAATTGTCCCTGATTTGAGCAACCATTAATTTCATTAGTCCCTCATTTTATTTTATTTTTTTAACTTAATATGGGAAATCAAATCAATTTATTTTAAAGCACAGCTATGAGCCACTGATTTTTTAAAATCTTTAAATCTGTGAATTGCACTATACATATGCCTATGCATATGCATATACCTACCCACACATAAACCAAAACTGTATAATTTATATTAAAAACGTGCATGTGCACACACAAACAGGAAAATATTTTCTTTTCTCTCACTGTAAAATCCAAACCTCAAAAAATAGAAGTTTGTATGAATCAAGGGCTTTCAAAAAATAAATCCAGGTGAAGTCATTCTTCTGTCCTGTGTTTAAAATATCTTGGATTTATCATAGGCTATATTTCAAACTACTGAGTCATAAAACTAATCTTTTTCTTACAGTGATTTTTATTTGTTTTGGTCCTTTATTTCACCTACTGAGAAACTCTGAGTACACTGTAGGTGAAAGGATAAGTTTCAGTGGACATTTGTGGGATGTAGAGGGGAGACTCTTAAGCAGTCCACACCTTTCATTCACATTAACTCCAAGTTTTCCACAGGGGAAAAAACCACCCCTTTGTACAATGGTATTATGCCATGTGGCATATTCTGAACCCTAAAATCTGTATTTAGGAGGAAACAGTCAAACTAGGAAAAAAAATTCTTTAATAATTTGATAGGTCTATGTGTGTTATTGGTGTGCAAAGTTCCTGGGCAGTTACACCGTGGTTACATCTCCTTCATGTTACCTACAAGTTAACTTTAATCTGCATGTATTTTGGAAAAAGTACATGTATTCCCAGGCAGGGACACTGAAATAACATCACTGGTGGTGATTTGGATTGATGACAACCCAATAATTTAGTTGGTCTCAGCCACTTCAAGGTTTGATCCTGCACCAAGCACCTTGGTCCTTCCTGTCAGCAGTGCTTAAGTTAAGTGTTGTACCAAAATCTGATTACTTCAGTTTTTCCTTTGGTGTTGGACCACTTCAGAATTTCCCTTTCTAGCTGAACATTCTCCTCCTTTGAGATCCCCTGTAGCCAAAATATTAAATACCAGCAGTGCCTGTCAGAGCCATGCAATTCCTGCTGGGTTTGCAGCAAGTAAGAAAAAAAACAGGTGGAGTATTTTGGATGTTTTAGCCTGATTTCATCTCACTCAGATAATGTGACCCTCTCAGGATGTTTATTTTGTCTTCTCACAACAGTACATTTGTCCAGGATTTTAGGTGACATAAAAACTCTTGGATGGGTAAAAATAGGCTGTGCAGAGATATCAGTTTGTCCTTCCAAAGGGTTAAACCCGAGGAAAAAAACATAGGGAAAAAAAAAAAAAAAGAGAGGGAGAGGAAGAGAAAAAAAATAAAAGGTTAGTGTTTTCTGTCCATTAAAGAGAGTATTCTGCTCTGAAACCGAATTGGTCATGCATTCTTCCCCGTTTCCTGGCAGGGAGGAGAGCGACTGCCGCACCTGCCCGCGCTCCGCGCTCCGGCCCTCCCGCCCGCTGGATCTGTCCCTCATTACCCCACTGGCCTGCAGGACCAAAGCAGCTTTGAGACGCCGATTTCCCTTAGTTAGCTCCATATGAAATTCCTCCCGGAGCATAGCTGGAAGTTGTTGGTCTTTTTTTTTTTTTTTTTTTTAATTTTTTTTCTAGGATAAAACTGCTCGTGCTGAGCAGAGGGTCTGAGAGGGTCTGGATACCAGACAATTCAGATGGGGGTGAATGGACAAAGCTCTGCTTCATTTTTTTTTCCCTCTCACATCTTCCCTCCAGCAAATGCCATCAATATTTGTAAAAAGAAATTTTTTTGCTTTTGCTGGAGAGTTACTTTCACGCTTAAAAAAAAAATTCTCCTCACTAATTTCTGTCTAATGTTTTGGATTAATCTGTTTTTCATGTTTCTTCCTCTTATTTACCTCCAGTCTTGATGCCTTAGTCTTTGCATCTGGGCTGAGAAATGTTGACAAAATTATCCAATTTCTCATGCTGGAAAAGAAAATTCCACTAAAACTGATATATCTCTGATTTGGTCTCAAATTTAGGGTAGAAGACCAAATGGTTAATGCCAAAAATTTCTGAAAAAAATTCCACTTTTCCCCAAATAAATAGCAAGAATATATTTTTAAAAAAAGAAATTATTTTCTACAAAGCAGATGTACAAAGATATTCCACTTCTAAATGAAAATACTTATTTTCCTGTGCATTTCCTTACTGAAACTTTGTGACTGGAGAAAGATTTTTGAAAAGAGCAGGTCCTAAAGGAATTTCTAAAAAGGGATCTTTTCTTTATAGTCCCTGAAGATTGTTTTGCTTTATTTTAGAGTGATGCAGAATAACTTTCTTGGGACCAAAAAATTTTCCCAGTGAATGGTCCAGGGCCTGAACCCTCCCAGAGCCCAAGAAGAGAAAGATAAAAAGTTTTGATTGGCAGTAGGATCCCATTTTTCCCATGTCACGACTCAGTCTAGGAGAGTTTTTGGGCAAGCAGGTGATGAGATCTGCAGGTGACATGGATTAGGTGACGTGGATTAGGTGACGTGGATTAGGTGATGTGGCTGCAGTCTATCACAAAACTAGACTGGCCTGAATATTTCTCACTTTTTACTCTTGCTTAAGTCACTCTCATCCTTCCTCCGCCCCAGACTATGCTCATGGCAATAGGGGGAGATAAATCTATCTCCTGGCAGAGAAAGGTGAAGTTATGAATTTTAAGGACCACTTGTGGAAAAGAAAAATACGTCATTCCCTCTGAAGGATGACAACTCCATTGATCCACAGGCATATAAAACTAAAAGGAAGGGGTAGTCTTTATGTCAGTATTGGTGGTTTATTTTTATTTTTATTTTTATTTTTATTTTTATTTTTATTTTTATTTTTATTTTTATTTTTCTTAAATAATAAAAAACCCGACATTTTTAAGTGGTGAAAATATGATTAATTCCGTTAAGTATATCAGAAATTAAGCTTGCTCTTTCTTCATGGCTGAAAGCAGTAGGTATGGAAAGTGCTGTAAAGTAAGACAATCTCAAGGGAAATAAATTTGTATTTCTAGAAAAAGAGATATGAAAAGACATATTTATCCCATTCTTATGATGTGTGTGACTCATCAGGGCTAAAAAAATTCTTTGGCCATTGTTGGCTGAAAAGGGCTGGGGGAATATTTTGTGGTGTCTCACTAGAGGAGGACTGAAGGTTTTCAACTGCTTGTTTGCCAGGAGAAACGGGGGAGCAGAAAGCTGGCTGCAGGTGGATCCCATTAACCCTGGAATAAACACATGTCAACAAGCAGCAATTCTGGGAATTTTAAAATATCTATCCAGTCTCTCAGCTGCATTTCTCCATCCTGCCCCTGAATTTGTGTGCCTGAATCCTGTAAGAAACTAAGGAGAGAGATCCTCTCTATATCTGGGTGCCACATCCTCTTCCACCATAATATTCCCAAGACTTTTTCAGGCTCATATTGAGTGAAACAAAATAAAAAGGTTAAAACATTAATTTAAATTTTCCTCTTAACAGATGAGTCAAGAAGAACACACGATTGCATTGTCCTCTGGAATATCCATCTTCAGGGATCACCTATGGCCTTTTATCTGTATTTTCTTGGCTGTTTTTTTCCCAATGAGTGAGTGAGTGCACACACCCCCACCAACCCCACCAATGCTATTGAATTTTTCTGTGCTTGAGGGGCACTTTCCTCTGATGAGATCCAGTTGTGTCCATTTTGGGTGCTGCCAAGCCCTTGGCAATCTGTTTAGATTAATGAAAGGTGCTCCTTGTAACCAAATCCCCTTTCCTGGGGGTAACCCATTCTCCACCTCCAGAACCATCCCCAGGAACACGCCAGGCTGAAAGATAGACAGTTCTTAAATAACTTCATCCTTGCTGCTCAGATTGATATCTATGAACAGATGTTAATTATAAGGAAAGCAAATAGTTGAAATGCAGATGGTATAGAAAATGTCTGTGCACGTTCAATCTGTGTTGCTTTCTATAATACCAAACACTGTTCCCATTGAAATGCTGGGTCTGTAGGAAAACGTTGCAAGGTTTTAAACAGAACACCCCCTACCCCCCTTGTGGCATAATGGCATTTCTGGAATGGAAATAAACCTGCACGAAAAATTACTTCTCCTGGTCCTTTTAAAGCACCTTAATCAGGTGAAGGAGCAACTCTGGAGAGCTTCTCCCTTCCCTGCTGCTGAGTCTCTGCAGATCTCAGCCCAGCTATTCATTCAGGATCCTACAGTGGGAACTGAAACCTTTGCTAAAGAATTCAAAATAGGCCACAGCTAAAGACTGGTATTCTTTGGCTTATGTCCCCTTATTTATTTTTCCTTTCTGTTGAGCTTTAAATGCCTGTCCCTGCTGCTGAACCAGCTCAGCTTTTTGCCCACTGTTTTGCAGGGTGTTATGGTGCATCATGTTTCCAGGGCATGGCATGTGGTGGAAGCTTGGTTCAGGATGAATTCAGATGGGTGATATTTTCACACACAGCAAGGTCACAGTGAGCAGTAAAAGTCAACCCAAACAGATTTCAGCACCAGATGCCCAAACTGGCCCAGATTAGGCCACTCCTTCCTTATGCATGGCAGAGTCACTTTATCTGCCTGGAAGTGAACCATCCCTATTATTCCATAATGGGTTACATTAATAGGATAAACATTGTGGAGTAGAGATTCTATTAAACATGGAACATGTGTCTCAAAACCTGATAGGAAATTTTCTTTTTCTTGGCTATAGATATTGAATGCAGAAACTCATGGAGGGAATGCTTTTTTTTTAGTTTAAAACCAGTTAGAGCCAGATTTAATTTGTCCACAACAGAGTTGAGCATTTCCATTGTCAAAGCAGAGCTTTCAACAGTGACAACTAATTTAAGACACCTTCATGGCCTTGTTTCTGAATTTAAAGAGATTGATTTTGACTTTCTGAGCAGTGTAAAATCATATTTCTTCAGCTACAAGGGAACCCGTGGATGGGTCCTTTGAACTTTTGGACAAGATCACCCCAAAACCTTCTAACTGTGAACATTCAAATGCTTTTCTACAACATTTTCTTAACAAAGAATTTTTGGAATTTGTTTATAATGATTTTTCTTTTCTTATTTTTTAAAATGCTATTTAGGCATGACATTATGCTTATGGTACTACTGAGGATCTAGGAGTAATCTCAGATGGCAATTAGACATTGGTCTTAACAGATTTTGAGTTTGGTGTCTTCCAAAACTTCCTGTCCAAAGCATCACGACAGCTCAGACCTATTTCATACAATATTCAGTTATTTGGCTTTTCTGCTTGCAAATAAAAGATTTAGGGTATCATTTTTATATGGGGTACACTAAAGGCTCAGAAGTCAGAAGGCAAATAAAATGGACTTGGAATCTACTCCACTATTAAGGATTGTGAAATCTGCTCCTCATTTAGAATTTAAAATGACCTCATGCTTTTTGAGGCCTGACTCCTCAGAATGCTTGAACTTTCAGATATTGCACTTTGCTTGCCCTCCTGAAGGCCTTCTTTCAAGAAAGATGAGATTTGGTTTTGTATTAGGGTGTTTGTTTTCCCTTTCTTTATGAATTCCCCAAAGAACATCCCATTCTTCTTTCTAAACACTTTCTGAGAATTGAATAAGAGAAAACCTGAAATTTTTCTGCTTATGATGGCAGTGGTGTTTAGACAGGTAATTTTTTTTTTTTTCCTTCCCCATGTGCATCCAAAAACTGATCACAGATAGTGATCTGGTGATTAAGCATATTTGTGGTTTAGATCAGAAGGGAATTACTGAAAAATAAGCAAACTGTGTATTTAACTTATGGTCACACCTCCAAGCTGTTTTCCCCACATTTTCTTACCAGCTCTGTGCTGGTTTATGGCCCAGCTCATTGCCCTCCAAAGCTGGGATCACCCTGACTTCTGCTGCACCTGTGGAAGGATTTACTGGGTGGCTTCAGGTACACTAGTCCCTACAAAAAAATCCCTTCAAAAAGTACACATTAACCCACAAGCCCTCTTTGTTAAGATGCCTGGCCTTGCCCCTCTGACTCCTGAGATTTTTCAGCTTGTCACTCTTCTCAAAACATGTTTCACTCCGTTCAGGTGACTTCTTCTGTCTGGTGTCCCACCTCAGCATCTGAGCTGCCAAAAGAGGTTCCACAGCCACGTGCTTGGAGCTGAGATGGACAACCTTGTCTCCTAATAAAATAAGTGAATGGTTAAAGGGAACAACCTAGAGTCATGCTTTTTATCTTTAAATCCTTATGAAGCAGCAGCATGACAGACAAACTAACTCTTTCATTCATTTTCAGAAAGAGAAAAGGGTTAATTTCATGCAGTAATTTATTTGGATCTGGTTAACATGTCCCTGTTTCAAGTATTGCTCTGCAGTATTACACAGCTGCTTCAGAGGTGACTGAATTGCACTGATGGATGACTTGATATTTTAACATATTGGGTCAAATAGCTTCCCATTTCTTTTAGCATGAAATATGAGAAGGTAAAGTGGCAGATTTTTCTTTGCTACTTTATTCAGTAAACTGGTTCAGCAGCAAGGATGTAGGTAAATCAAATATTTCTAACATTGTTTGAGAACATGTCTCCAATTGATTTCAAAAACATCTCTAGGGATATTTTTCTTAAATTAAACTTGACAATAGCATGCATCAGTTAAGATCTATTAGATCCAGGAGACGATAACACTTATTAAAATGATGAGTTTCATGCTTGCACTGTTTATAAAGTTTAAACATAATTTTTCCAATTAACCTGCCCTCCTTCTTAGCAGCACTGAAGCATTTAATAATGAAGATAATGAATGAGAAGTTCCTTTGAAGTAGTCACAGGAATGTTCCTATTAGTTATTCTGACATGTAAATAACACCTCCTGTTCTTCTTCACTCTCTGTGTGACCTGTAGCTGAGGCTCCTGGAGTGGTAAAAAAGCCATGAGAAGAGACACAAAAAGATTTCAGACAGTGCTCCTGCCTCTTTGTTTGCTGGGAAGGCTCTACCAAGCAACAGAACAAGAGGCAATTGCCTCAAATTGTACCAGAAGATGTTTCAATTGAATATTAAGAATTTTTTTTTTGCCAAAAGGATGGTCAGGCATTGGAAAAAGATTGTCTAGGGCAGTGGTGGAGTCACTGTTCCTGGAGGGATTTAAAAGCCATGTAGACATTGTTTAGTGGTGGCCATGGCAGGTTTGAGAGAACAGTTGGACTGGATGATCTTGGAGGCTTTCCTGCCTAAATAAGTCTATGAACACAGGATGTGGAGGCAGGGACAGGGAGGTGAGACATGGTGAGGGTCTGATGCAGGTGTGGAGAAACCAGCAAGATATGGAAAAGGAATAGTTCATGAAAGACAAGGAAGAAGAAACTATAGAGATAGCAGCAATGAAGTTTCGTTTGGGAAAGATGGCATTCTCATTCTGGCTGACCCCAGTTTCTTCTCTCTCCTTCTCTAAAAGGCCCAGGTTAGGCCTCAGCTGGATAACACACACAGAGAAGGCAGGCTTTACTATGGTTCAGTGTATCACAATTGCCTCTTTGCAGAATCAAAGCTGTATCTAAGCAAAGCAATATCCAAAAAGTTTCTCATCTAATTCAGACATGGTGCTAAGGCTGGCAATGAACAAAGATTAATTTCAAGGGGGAACCAAGACTGCAGGGCCTAAAAATCAAGTCCTTCTTCAGCTGGACTAGATGGTCATTGTAGGTCACTTCTCCTCTCTCCTCTCCTCCTCTCCTCTCCTCTCCTCTCCTCTCCTCTCCTCTCCTCTCCTCTCCTCTCCTCTCCTCTCCTCTCCTCTCCTCTCCTCTCCTCTCCTCTCCTCTCCTCTCCTCTCCTCTCCTCTCCTCTCTCTTCCTCCTCTCTCTTCTCTCTCTCTTCTCTTTCTCTTCTTCTCTTCTCTTCTCTTCTCTTCTCTTCTCTTCTCTTCTCTTCTCTTCTCTTCCTCTTCTCTTCTCTTCTCTTCTCTTCTTCTCATGATTACGTTGTTAATACTATTGTGTGTTTTTTTCTTTTCAAATAAATACATTATTACATTCCTTTTTTAAATATATATCAGCAAAGCAAAAATGTAGGCAGGATGGATGTGTCCAGAGAAGGAAAAAGAGGGAAAGGTTGAGCAAAACAGAGCAAAGTGAAGGAAACAGCAACAGAACCACGTTGACAATAGAAAATTGAGGGTTTAGGAAGGTTGGGTTGTCCAGCAAAATATTAAACATGTTTTAAGAAGGAAGGACAAGGCTTTGTTATTTGCCTGCACTCAGAAATGTGCCTCACACAGATCATTCATATACACTCAAGTTAAAAGATTTCAGATTGGAAGAGATGGGAAAATAGGCCATTGTAGCTAACAAGAAGGAAACTGACACATGGAAAGAGGCAAGAAGAGCAGGACTGCATTAGTTTTGCAGAAAGGGCATTGAATGAGTAACATCACAGAAGAGAGAAGAGAATAAGAAGGCCAAATGGGGAGAAAAGCTGTTTAAACAAATAGACAAAGCTGACAAAGGACCAACTGCTTGCAAACAATCATTTTAGGCTGAAAATTAAGTTCCCCAACCCACCAAGGAAATGAAACTCTTAAACAGCATTTTAGTAAGACCACTATGACACAGCTAAAATCTGGCTGAAGATGGGACCTGAAAAAGATATGAAGGCACCATATGCTCTGCTTGCCTGTGTTACAGAGCAAGCAAGATTCTGATCCCAGCAACCCATTCCAGCTCTGTGTTCCTTTTATTTACACTTCTTCTGTCCTG